>OZ010737.1:43512223-44112223 GCA_963932295.1 Tipula lateralis | reverse complement strand
CAGGAGGTAAATACCTCTAGGTTATACATATATCGGAGGTGCCCCAGCATACGTGGTGTAAATTTGCATCGCATCTGCCAGAGATTGGGATATCATTACGGTTTGCGTATTCAATAGTTTAAATACACTTTTAAGTGGGAGGTTGAAGCTCCGAATCAAATGGGAAGTAAACTGAGATCACTAGAACCTCACGTCTAATACTCTGTTTCTTTACTTCAACGACGACTGCTGTAAGGTCAAATTAGAAGCATTTCAAATTAGTCAGTCCAAGTTGGCCCACCCTGTATAAGAATATAATGCAAAAATGATTTAATAATCTAAACTCAATAACTATGTTATATATAAAATATTAATTTATACATATTTCTCATTCTTTCTAGGTCAGTTATATACATTATTGGATTAGTATGATGGGACGTGATGGGATTATACAAAGAGGTGATTTAAGGTTTGATATATACAAATTTTATTAGATTATTGATCGATTCGTTATACGAGCATATCTTTATTTGTCGATATCTAATTATCTAATAATTATATTTATAAGATGTAAAAATCGGATAAAACTTTATCGTTTACACGAAGAAATCGCTGCTCTGCTTCGTCTCAACATTTTTGTACATTATAAATAGAACATATGCTTTTGTTTATAGTATCAACCGATTTGTTTTTATATAATGAACATAAATTAATTGTCATTAATACAGTAGGCATTAGGTGATTATAATGAACCTATCGCTTATTAATAAGAATCTGGAAGGTCTGCAAAATAGTCGTTTCACCTGCTATTGTCTATTCATTTAATAAAAACTCTTATTTTTTAAAATTTGGGGACAGAAGGAAATTTGACAAAAGCCAAATTAGGTGATTAGGATGGATGTTATACCTTTTTAAAGATAAACAATACAAACAATAACTTTTGTATTCTAGACAACTGATACTTCTTAAAAGGGTTACAATATTGTTAAGAACATTTCATTTGATTTACGTTTTGGTATCAATGCTCAAATGTACTCTAAATATTTAATATGCTGACCCACTTCAGATGTATGTATAACATTAGAAATCGTGTACAATATAAGTCGTTGGGCGTCCACTGTTTTTATGGCAATCCCACATTTCGGAATGAATGCGTTTAAACCTTCTAAAATATGTTTTTATTGTTTTGTTTTCAAGGAAATGCGTCATGTGATTGTTGGGGTTCTTACAGAATAAAACCTAAACAGAGCTACAAAGGAGTCAACACCATTTAATTTAATCAATATATTGTGTAATACTACAGAAAACTAATCTTTTAGACTTATGAAGAAAATCCATTGGAAAAAACCCATAATTGAGTAGTTTTCCTGCTCTATTTGGCTTATTTTGACTAGTTATTGGTTTGACAATATTAATTTAAAAATGCTTTGACTTGTTGACTAGTTCAAAGATGGCAGTACTGTCAGAAAAATTTACTATTCATATTTGGGGTTCCACTCGATGCTAAAATGCCTACTAGGAAATATGTCTGTTTATAGCGTAGTATATCCAGAAAGACCATTGGGAAGGAAAGTTTGTTCAATTTCGTATTCTAATCGAGAAACCCGATATAAAAATGATAAATCTTTTACTATTGCCATATATTTATACAAAACGGAAACACCAATAAAAACTTACATAAACTAAAAAAAATTAAATTGTAGTAACCAAATTACAAAAATAAACTATTGAAATATTTTTTTAGATGTAAGAGGAACAGTTAGACATTTTTTTTAAGTTTATGCAAATTAGTGTTTCTGATTTGAATCAATAGATGGCAATAGTAAAAAATTATTATTTTTCATACCATCACTATGGAATATGTTGATAGACGACAGGAACATAGGGTTTTAAAAATGATATTGAACCTACACAATGATTTGGAAGAACAAAGACTAAATGAGAGAGAGAGAGAGAGAGACCAATTGTTGAAGATTGTAAGATGAATGAAGTTTTTTAATGGGATGAGTTTGTTGTAGTGCTAGATTCTACTAAGTCTACCACTCTGCGAACTAATAGGTTTATTATAGAATGATTCAGTGATTGAACGAAAAAGTGAGAAATCAATTTGTTTAGGGTGCTGGACAAAACTAAGATGCATAAGAAAATATTGCACGAAACGAAGGAAAGCAGAGTGGTTCCAAACTCAAAGAGAGATAAAGGCAGAAGTGTATGTTGAAGTGAATGGGATGTTGAAAGAAAGATGCGGCGTTGTAAGAGAAAATAATTTATTACCATCAACAATCTATAATTTTCGTAAAGACTATTCAGCAATTGAGTGTTGTGAGAAGGTGGTTTAGGAAGTACATAAACACAATTTGAAAGAAGTTACGATATTTATATTCCATACGGATTTTTTGAGTAAAAGGACAATTGATATTTTGAATAGCAGAGACAATAGGTTAGGGATTGTTCGTTAGTATTTGGCTTACACCTGTCCTTCTACCTGACTTGTCCTTGAAAAATTGGATATGCAATAAGTGAGTTTGAAAACAGATTTATTTGAACAGAACCCTACTATACAGCATGCTTGTTTATGGTGCATAGGTTTACGATATACTCATAATGTAAGCGTGACACAACTTTTTACGAAAGTTAGAGTCTAAACTTAATTCGTAATTAGTTCATATAAGTTGTCCATAGATGGTATTAATTGTCATAGATGGCAATTAACCAAACATATATTTTTAGTGTTATACTCAAATCTACAAACAGTTAAGATCTGTACTTTTTCTGTGTGCAAGTGCTTTGAACTGCAATACTGTGGCTTAACTCTATTGCAATTACTATCATAAATTACTGCATCACACGAAAAGTGCGATTTTTTGTCATTCTTATTATCAATTGTTAAATTGTTTATTTATTAATTACTTTCCTTTTTTTAATGAATCAACACCGCGGTTGTGAGTGAGTGTATTTGATATGAAATTACATAACATGGTTGTATATTAAATAATATTATCTTATCATATATAAAAAAATTATGTGATAAATTAAATCGTGTGCATATAATATCATAATTAAATTTATTTATATTGTTCGATATACTGTCTTGGTATAGACGCAATGACTATATGTACTTGTAAATATATGGATGACACTGTTCTATACTAAAATTAGGATGTCAAAACTCATTATAACTATCGAAAATCTTGTGTGACTTATTTGTTGCATGATCCGAGTGAGTTAGACAATTTTTATATACACATGTACATGTGAGATTAACATCGTTGTCACATTGTATGTCTTGTTTTGTATGAATTGACGTAATTATATATGTTGATTGATTAAATATAATTGATTTGATTAAAGATAATTCTAGTAGAGCGAATATATCATGTAATTAGTAGATTAATTTATCAAACACATTTGTTCCAAGATCTGCACCCTCTCTGACATTCTGATTTTAGAGCTTTAACTGCAATATTTTCGAAACTTGAATATAATAACTATCTTAAATCGACTTGGCGGTTCGATCGAAGTTAGTCACATAAAAAGATACGTGTTTGCACTTATCTCCCAACGGGTGCGTTTTTAACGGTTTTGGTACTTAAACTAGTCCTAGACACGACATTAACTCTTAAGAAGGAATTACTGTTAAAGATATGCATCTGGAGAGAGCGGATAATCTATATTTTATCCAGAATCTTCCTTGGAACAAAAAACCAGCATTTTTATAAACTATAATAGACTTCGAGAGGTTTTCGTATCATAAATTTTTCTCTATAATCAAGAGGAGAAAAACAAACTGTATACAGCATTTTTCTGTGATTAATTTGGGATGCGTTTTTTATTTAATACTCAGTTTACAACCTTGAAGATTGTATTTGGGTCTGTTAAAATCAATTTATTGGTTGCGTCATTAGCACAGCGTACACGATTTGAATGATAGTGTGAGTAGTACGATATGAAAGGTAGAATTTTACTATGACAAATAGTTTGATTCAGAAAAGTGCTTGGCAAAGTCAACGATGTTGAGATGTTAATGTGTTTGTGACCCAATCTACATAGAAAGTGCATTTTGGTGAAGCGGGCGTAATTTAGAACTAGTGATAAGATTAGAGCTGAAGTTTAAATAAGAGGTGTAACGCCAACCCTCACTGATAGTCCTCAATTCTCTCACTCCTTACTATAGGGTTAATAAAAACTTTGCTGTCTCTCTTACCAATATGATGTGTGTTTGTCAGCATATGTAATGGCAAAACAGCCACTTTTGTACTGGTAACCCATAAACCAGGCTTTCAAGATTTTATAGCCCTGCTAAATTATAAGTGGCTTCGTATGCCTCAATTCTGAAGTCTTTCATTGATTAAATTATAAGTGGCTTCGTGTGCCTCAATCCTGAAGTCTTTCATTGATGGTTCACTTTCGTGATATGAGAGAACTGGTCTATTTTCGTTGCAGAACTTGCTGAAGGTGTAGTTGGTTTTTGTAGTGGTTTCAAGGTCAGCAGTTTGGTCCAGTCATAGACCACATACTAGCCAATATCGAGATACATTTGAGAGGGAAAATCGATTTATCATATTAACTGCACTGTGAAATCTTCCTTTTTATTCAATGCAGAATATGTTTCCGTGCCAGTGAAAAAAGAGACTATGTCCTGGAGAGCGATTTTCGCAGTACTGTTGCTTGCGTTTGGTGTGAGCTGGCTAGCATATCGGTTGAAGCAAAATCAGATCATATTTTCGTACCTGGTGGAGGCCGTAGATGAGGTCAAAATTGCCAGCTTGATTGATTTTAGAAAGGTTGATTTCGACTTAATTGGAGTGAACTTTACTTATTAGTGGGACTTACTAATTTGATTAGTTTTAACTTCGTAGAGTGCATTTTAAAGACCCCTGTGACCTGCTTACAATAAAATCGTTTTATGTGTGATGTCCGTTGCGTTTAATTATCTCGACCAAACGAATGGGTTTCTGGTGCTACCGCTGAAATCATTTACGAAAAAATGAATAAAACACCCTAAACATCTTGTCCTACTCAAACTTACTTTGCCTATCATTCGATTTATAATTTTCTAAGCATTTGAGTGTTGAGAGTAGATTGTTGTAAATTAGTGAAGAACATATTAATCATTTATACTCCATTTAGAAAATTCCATTTTCCCAAAAGCGTTTTCTGCTACACTGAAGAAAATATTGCTATGTAATTTGGCTCACTAACCTTCATTTAGACAGCGCTGGTATATTAAAAATTATTATGGTTTATGCATGTATCATGAAAGAAATTTGAATTAGTTCCTTAATATAATCTTTTGTTTAAGTTGCTTATGTAAATCAAATTTCAGATTTATTTATTTTGTGGTCTACTAACGACAAAATACTACTCGTAATTTAGTATAGATTTATTCAAGATAAATTATTCATCATCATAAAATATGTAACATCATAAAATACAGACATCATAAAATACAGACAATATGTTCATTGTCGCACACACAAACTTTTTGTTTAATTGCAATATCGGTCCTGATGGGCATTATACACAATAAATGTCTGTTCAAATTAGCTAAATTGTGTTAAAGAGAAGACGTAAAACCTTACCCTTATTTTTCCTATACAGATTTATCTTCTGTATTTATAAACAGGAACGACACAACAACGAGATAGCACAAAAATCAATGAACCGAAAATATTACCAAACTAGAACATATAAGAGATATTAGATCCCTAAAACAGGAAAATTTAAAAGATTTTTCTAGATTTTCCGCCTCAATTAGACCAAATGAAATGAATTAATTTGATGTATATAAAATAAATTTCTGGATTAAGTGAGGACACACTGCGTACCACTACCAAAAGGCAAGGGTCAAAAATTATATATTTCTGATTTATGTACACAGAATTTGGATTCGATTATTGTTACATATTCGGAGAAATACGTTTGGATCATGGTAGATAATCATGCTACCACAACATATACGAGGGCATAGTGAGGAGTCTGGTAAAATTGCAACAGAGGCCACCAAATTCCAGGTGTCATGTGTCAATATCATCTGTCACTAGACCAAAGTATTTCATAATTTTTGTTCTCGCACAAGAATAACTGATGACCAAATATTCTTCACAAAAACCTTGATACGGTATTGCAAGACCACAGAAAGTGCGTGCGATAGCTGAGATAGGAGGCATCTCAAATAAATATTTTTTTTTTAAATTTTATATTGCATAATACATATTTGATGTATTTGCCACAGTCGGTCTACTTACCTTCTGGTCGTGATAAGTCCTGTGGTTTGGTTGTTTGCACTTTTCTCCTTGGCGTTGTAGTCAGCATACAGCGTATATCCAGATTTTCATGCTGGTGCAGACGTTGTAGATGTTTTGTTGCATAATGCATCTCGATGGAGGTTGTCGTTTCGAATTTACCACGGTGCATTAACAATGGATCGCAGGATTCTATTTTGAACTGTTTGTATGATTTTTATATTTGTTACAACCCCAGAGTTGGCTACCATATGTCCATACAGGTTTCAGAATTTGTTTGTATATAACAGCAGTTTGTTGTGGATCGCTAGTTCAGATTGTCTCCCTAAGTGCCAATACATTTTTCTGAAT
Organism: Tipula lateralis; assembly: GCA_963932295.1. Lineage (NCBI taxonomy): Eukaryota > Metazoa > Arthropoda > Insecta > Diptera > Tipulidae > Tipula > Tipula lateralis. The sequence goes on along the minus strand of OZ010737.1, from coordinate 44,105,648 downwards.
TTTATGTTAAGTTCATCTCTTTTCTTTTTTATGTGTTCCTTCTAAGTTTAGTCATGCTAAAATATTTAGCAGTGTTTGCATGTGGTACTGCTAATAATTAGCAGTGTTTGCATTCGGTTCTGTTATCGAGTTTATCATTATTGGTATATGATTAACTTTGAGATTTGTAAAGTTGACTTGTTTTAATCATTTAAAAAGAATCTTTTCAAATAGTTTCGATAATGTTGGTAGCAGAGAAATTGGCCTATATGAAGCTTTATACGAAATGCTGTATTAATTATATGCACTAGTTTCCTCACATTTCTCTGATAACGCTTTCAGATGAATGTGTGCGCAATACATTACATAAACATTTGAATATACCGCGGGTTCGGTGCCGCTATTTTTTTTTTAATGTTTATTTATTTATTTATTTATTCTTCATTGTATCACTGATTATCAAGTGGACAGGAGCCCTTTAAATGTTAATCAGTGATACATTATAATTTTTATATAAAAACATATAATTCAAATATAATTATTTTTACCATGATACAAAAACAATATTATACTCATAACTTATGTGACATAAAATATATTCGTACTTATTGTAACAATTTTACTTTAAAAGTGCAATGAATTTAAATAAAATAGAAAATAAAATAGGCAGTTTAAAAACTGCTTTCAAACTTTTATTTTGCATGATTTGTAGTTGCTTGTTCCTTGACGCATAAGCAGTTCCATATACAAGAATGCCATAATTAATCCTTGAGTGAATAAATGAAAAATAAATTTTTAGCAGAACATACGTAGGAAGAAACCATGATAATTTCCTGATGTGGCCAACAAGTGGAGCAATTTTATTACAAGTAGTATTAATGTGCTCCTGCCACGAAATACGTTCATCTAATATTACTCCGAGGTATTTCACAGAATTTACTCTTTCAATACCAATATCACAGACTTGCAGTGGAGGCAAACAGCTAACTGATTTATGAGGAGAGTGAAACACAATAAATTTAGTTTTAGCCACATTCAGTGAAATCATATTGGATTTAAAATACTCTAAAAGCACATCAAAATCATGTTTAATGTCATCCACAATGCCAAAAGGATTTTCTTTTTCGTAAAACAAAGCAGTATCATCTGCATATATTCTAATTTGACCAATCAGCGGTAGATATATGCCATTAATGAATATAAGAAATAAAAGTGGTCCCAGTACACTACCCTGAGGAACACCACATTTAATATCTAATACTTTACTACAAACTCCATCAACCACAACATACTGTTTCCTGTTTTCTAAATAACTTTTAAGCAAGTTAAATATGACACCACGAATACCGTAACTATACAATTTATCTAAAAGAAGATCATGGTCGATGCAATCAAATGCTTTTTGCAGATCTAAGAATAATGCTCCAACTAATTTTTGTCTATCAAAGGCAGAATATATCATACTAGCAATTTCCACAAGAGCAAGTTCCGTACTTAATCCTTTCCTGAAACCATATTGGAAAGAATAGAAAAATTTATGTTGGTTTAAAAAGTCTAAAAAAGTGGCAATATTTTTTTCAAATATCTTATCAAATACAGATAAAGTGGAGATTGGTCTGTAATTTGTGACTATTTCATAATCACCATTTTTAAAAATTGGAATAAAATTGGATATTTTTAAACAATTTGGATAAATTCCAGTTTTTAATATATTATCAAATACTCCAGACAAAACATTTGAGAAAAAATAAGCTCTATTTTTTATAACACTATTACTCACATTATCAGGACCTCCCCCATTAAAATTTTCAAGAGAACAAATAATATTGAATATTTCTACTGGTGTTACTGACGAAAAGTAAATGCTGTTTGATATTTGATGGATCGTATTATGTTTGTGTATATTTTTGTCAGAATTTATCGAGTCCCCAATAGAGCTACCGACTTGTACAAAATATTTATTAAATACATTAGCAATATCCACATTCCACAGTATTACTGAAAGAGCAGCCTTCATAGATGATGGAATTAATCTGCATGGATTTGATCGTATGATTTTTGTTTATTAAGAAATTTATATTTTTCCATAAATCTTTTTGATTTGAATCAACAAACATTCTATTGAAGTACTGTTTTTTTTGGTAAGTGCTTGGATAAGTTTAATTGTTTGCTAATAGTAGCAAGTCGTTCTTTTAAACATTCATTGTTTCTATTCAATTTGTGTTTTTTGAGAATTTGATTTTTTTTACGAATCAAAAGCCATATGTCATATGTGATCCATGTACATAAAGTATTTTTCAATTTGGCTACAATACGTTTAGTTCTGGTGAATTTATTAATTAACTCATTATATTTTTGAATTATGGATGTTAATACTTCATTGGGATCCATATCATTAAATGGTATTGTATGTAAAAAATTATCAAAATGGTCATTTACTTTTTTGTAGTCAGTGATTTTTTTTTCAAAGGTTCTTCTTGTATATTTCAATGCAAAACGAAAATTTGAAAAAAGAAAGTTATGATCACTTAAATTAGAGTAAATAGTTGATAGTTGATGTTGAGACACTATCGATGTCAACAAAACTGGATCCCACATGATCAAGAATATTACCACTAGCAGTTCGGGTAACATTCGTGTTTGTAACAATCATGCCAAAACTCATTAATGTGTTTTTATAATATATCACAAAATCTTCTTTTTTATTGGCTGGGATATTTATATCACCAATTAAGATATTATCATGTTTATTATATTTTGAAGGGATGTGGAAATCGTATTATTCAGAGGTGATCCGAAAGAAAAATTTAAAAACCTTAGATTAAGTGTATCGAGCTAAAAGGTGACTACGTTTGTTTTTTGGCCGAAAATATTATTCGTTGTTATATTTTTACCAGACTTCTCACTCCACTTTCGTATTATCGTTTTAGTCAAAACTTCAGAAAAAGGCATTCATCGATTATTATTTATTGACAGACCAAACCTAAATAGATAAATTGACGTACATACAAATAATATGTAACAATAGAAATTCTATACTAGTTTTTGATTTCTAAGCAAATGATATACTCGTATGATTAACAGATGGTATATTGACAGAATTCATGTCGCTTCGAATATATGTAACGATAAAGTATTTATTGTAGAAATTATAAAAGAAAATTATTTGTTTAAGATAAGACATCGAAATAATATGTTAAATCTAGCGATGAGATAACATATAACTTTGACTTAAACGGGATTAACTAACTATGTTGCATTGCTTATGTAGAGACATGACTAAAATAATTAATGTATTTACACTTTTATGTAAATAGTCGAGTATTTAGTCAGTAAAAATCATAATAAATTTAATCAACTTACCCAATTATTTCGGTACAATGATTTTTGCTAAAACTCATTAATTACTTAGTATTTTAAAATGAAATTAATTGAATTATATTAGTTTCATTTGAAATTTGTTGTAATATGTACAAAAATATAACAATCGAGTTTAAAGTTCATTTGATTCATAACAAAAACATAAAATTCAATCAAATGATTAGTATATACAACAGCATGTCTCGCAACATTTTTTTATGTGCTGGATAACCCTGCTACGTGAAATGAGGTAGTTTATGAAATAAATCATAAATCGTACCTTGACAATAAGTCGACTGTTTTATCTTAACAATATTATTTACACTGAAGCCAAATCGAGGACGGACGATTATATACCATCAGTAATGATTAGAACTCAAACAAAAGATCAAACACTTTGTCATTCTTGGCCAGTAAGTCATTTCAGTAAATACCCATATATTACGTGATAATTCTCAATTTTAAGTCTAAAAGTACCTCAATTGTATCAACCATGATCATATTTGATTTTATAAAATCACTTACTAGGTTTACTTGAAACTTTCATTAAAATTTCTTAAATATATTCTTTTGCCTCGTGAACTTTTGAAGCAATGCAGACAATTAATACACCAACAATTGTTACATCCTCAGGTTTGATGGCACCGTTAAAACATATATTGATTTACTGAAAATGCAAACATTCATTTGGTACTTCATGGGGCTTGAAACCTATACGTTTCGTGACCCAAAGTTTCGTTCGCCGCATTTTTTTGGTGGCCTAGAACATTGAGTGGGTTTGAAGGGAAAACTCTAAATCTACTTCTGAAGGTGTGCCACGCAAACAATCGGTCGTCTACAAGGCAGAGACAATCAATTTAGCCCTTCTGGCCACTGTGATAGTAAAGTATAGATCTCATAGTAGAATATATACTCGTTCCTATGCTATGAAAAGATACGGACGCCTCTCCATTTAACTACCAAATATTTTGATCTCAAGCTCTGTTGATGGTTCGAATCTGGAATTGATCATGTGTCCTAGCCATATTCTAGCATTAATCACTTTATGAATCCGATGATATTAGTTATAACGAGATTTATTATAATCCTATTGGTGGCTCCGATGATATGTCTGCAGGACTAGAGTATTTCGTTTTGGTCATTTTCCCGAACTATTGAAACTTCTTGCAATAACCATGTCTTGCACTTCTTTTAATAACTGATTTGATGTAGTATAAAGACAGCTGCACTGCTTTTAATGTTAAGCTAATAAATTATATATTCTAATGAGAGGTTGAAGAGAGAATTCCTAACGATTCGAAGTGTTTTTCATCTGCTGTATAATAAAGATTTTATTGACGGTTAATCTGTTTGAACGAAATCTGCATTATTAGTCACTCAGAGATGAGTACTCATTGTGGACAAATCTCACATTTTCCATTCGATCGAAATTGCAGACTACGGAAAAATCATGTTGGCAGTGGAGTAGAAATATGAAGGTATCCAGAGAGAATTTCAGGTAACCAGAAGGAAATTCATTGTATAGAGTTGTAGGGAACATGTTAGAGAATAGAAGTGACATGAGTAAATTCAATATCTAGCGGTTAGTGCACCTTGCTAACTCCAATATGGCGTATGAATATACAGAGCGGATCAAGTTCGGCACTTTCATCGTTGGAATACAGAATTGGGGCGAGCAATAATGTTATTTTAAAAATCAACGTTTGTAGAAACCATCGTATATGCACTAACGAACGAGACTGCAAACAATATCGTCAAGCCAGCAGTCAAGGTACATCGTGTGGAATTGAAACAAGCATTTGGTCACAATCCAGTAAATAACTAGTAAACATAAAATAGCGCATAAACTAGACCGAGGTGGAGACACCTGACTATTACACATGAAGTAGGTGGTTTAGCCAGTATCATAACATAGGAAAATTTAAGGTGCCAATTGCAAATGACCGCCCAGGTGGTGCAGTGGTTAAAGCTGCGACAGTTGGAGCGGGAGGTACCGGGTTCGAATCCCAATAGGGATTCACCATGAGATTACGATCTGTGGTGTGAATGAACACTTCTATAACCCCCTGTTGGAGTGCAGAACTCATGGGCCGACCCATCTTCCATGCCAGCACTATAGGCTCGTATGGAGCTATGTAATGTGCAGATGGTTAGGAAAATCGGACCTCGAATTGGTTGTAATGGCGTAAAAGTAAGGACGTAAATAAGCGAACCGCGAACAAGTAGGGAGTGCCTTGAGCCCCAAAACAGATTAGAAATAAAAAAAAAATTGCAAATGGTAAGAAAGCAGCTATTAAGGGTAAAGAGAAGTTCTTCGATCATCGTGCAAAGTTGTAATCACACTCGCAAACATTAATGTATGCCCGTTAAAAGAACTATCGGTCGTGATTCATGAAAAAATAATATCTAGATTTGGAGGAAATAAAGGAGTTTCTAAAATCAAGGTTTCCACCATCACAGATCGTATTTGGCGAGTTTTACAAATGTCACTAAAGTGGAGATGAGGTTTCGATCCTGTTTGAATTGCAATTCGGTGAAATTGTAACAAATGGTTAGACTTAAATGGGTTAAATTGTAAATAAATTTATCAATCCGAATGGAATCCATTTATCTCTAACCGTTGCACATCAGAATTTTTAACTCAGTCGAAATATTCATATAATTAAAATAGCAATTTATTTCTTAAAATATAACTTATTTTGAAAATTTGCACAGTTCTGCAATTTGTTTTTCATTCATTAAATTTTTAAGTTATACGGTTTGCCCACGTGATCTTAATTTATATAGTACGTAACGAAACGTTAATTAAAATTTTTTGTATTAAGTTATTTACTTTTACTTACTCATAAATATAAAAACAAATAGTTAATCATTTTATTATAAAATGTTACTTTTACTCACGCAGTAATAAACTATTTTTTAATTGTTGCATTTTTTAGTGTTTGAGTCAGTAGTTTAATGTTTGTAGCTGTATAGTTTATAATTAGTAATAGTTTGACTATATTGTAAACATGTATATTTAATCGATTGGCAACCCTAAGAGTTTTATAGGAATACCTAAGTAAACTGTTTAATAATAACATGTGGTTGTATATACCTACATATATCATACTAAACGCTAATTTTATATTTTCGTTACTTTTGGTGTGGGTTTAAATTTGAGGGTTTCTTCATAAGTATGTATATGACGATAAAGGGAAGTATTTTTCTGGAATCAAGACCGTAAAATTAGCTAAATAATATGTATATACACGTACATAACTATTGTTTTTGGCGTGGGACATAATGTTCCAAAATATACTACAACCCATATAGACTTGGGGAGGTGAAATATCGTTTACTTACACAATACAATGTTTTATTTTTATAAAATTTGAGTCAGCAAAATTTTGGTTTTTTAATATAAAAATTATACTATGTATATATTGTGTTGTGTGAGACACTCATTGTGTGTTATGGTCATATTACTTCTTATTTAACTTAAATAATATGCAAAAATGTGGAGAAATTCAAATTTCTTTTCATTTGATATTTGGCATGTATCGGGTCATTAATCTTCGTCAATTTTGAATCAGTTTTGAACGTCTTTACCTGTTGGAAAGCCAGGATCAGCAAACAAAATGGGACGGAGCCAACTATTGATAAAGTAAATACTATATTTTGGTTGATGGAACTGTTCTGAACGAAGTTTAGATATAGGTTCTTACACGTGGACGAGGTAGCACAATACGACATTTTCGGGAAAAACTAGGTTCAAAACGATATGCATGGCGTAATGTTATGAAGGATAAAGTGAAGTTCTAAATTTCCGGCCGCTATCTCCTGGTGAATAGTGGCTCTGAGATCGTCTAACGAAGACGCCTTGTTGGCATAGACCAATGATTTATGGTAGTCCCATAAAAAAATCTAAAGGTGTTACATCACACGATCTAGTTGGCTAATTGACTGAACCATTTCTTGATATAACACTTTCATCGAAATAAGATATCAATAAGTCGATTGTTAGACTCGCTATGTGTTGAAACTATACATATCATTAATGTCTCGCTCATGTTATTGGTTAAAGAAAAAACGTTGCAACATGTCTCTGTAGCTATCTCTGTTGACTGCAACGTGACGATCATTTTCATCAACGTAAGAAAACAAGATATAATGAAAGCAGCAGCATGAAAACAACACCTGGAACTGCATTTTCTTGAAGCACATGAGGGTTTTCTTATAACCAATAATGCATATTCTGTTTGTTGACGAAGCATAACATTTCTGAATAATAGTTTTGCGATGAAATTGGTTATCTTCTTCCATCATTTTGTGAGTCCGATCTGAAAACGAACATCGTTTCATATGAAGGTAGGGACGCAAGCATGAAGTCGACTTGTGTTAACTGTGTCGACTTGTGTTAATGTTTTGACACTAATAGTTTGGGTATTTTTTTAAGAGTGCGTTCGCAGTGATAGTTCAAAGTTGTCAAGTCAAAAATAGCAAACGCACGTTATAAAGAACAAAAATTCGATTCTAACATATAGTTTATTGTTCTCCTCAATATAAAAATATATATAATGGAGCCAACATAACTAGGTAGATTATTTTTTATACAATGTCACTGTGGTGCAAAAATCTAAATAATAATCCATTTCAATTTATACAAAATGCCACAAAACATTATATATACTTGTCAAGGTACAACACAGTAATTCTGTCATTCATTGTTACGTCTATCATTGTCAAGCGTGCAAAAGTGACGCTTACTGCTAAATTAATCATATAATTTATATGGAGTGGGGATTTTGCGAAATATTTTACAAATAATTTAGATATGAAGTAGTAAATATTTCTAGTATTGATTATCTTATAAAAATGTCTTTGGTTTATCTGACTAATTTGATAAGTTACTTGGTGTGGCCTGAACACATCTTTGACCCCTGTTAGAGTGCTGAATTGATAGGCCAATCTGACCATACAAGTAATATAGATTGGCATGGAGCTATACAATGTGCAGATGGTTCTACGTAAATCGGACCGTACGTCAACGATTTGGCTATGTAATGTCGTAAAGAAGGGCGTATATATAAGCGAACTACGAAAGAGTATAGGGATTGCCTTGAGAGTGCTCCTAAACAAATTGACATATAGATAAATATTTGTACTTTACCTTAAGTCGCTTATACTATGTACTTAGAAACTATATACACTATATACGAAGGCGGAGTGAGAAGTCTGGAAAAAATGAAACAAGGAATAATACTTCTTCTCATTAAAAAGATTCCTCTTTCCGGCGAGCCATTTCCTCGATAATTTCCTCGAAATAGGAAACAGACGCAGGTGGGTCTTGATGGCAGAGATTTTTTTTAAAACGTCGTTGAATCGGTCCAATAAGTTGCAGTTATATTCGCTGTTGACTGTTCTCTCCTTTTGAAGGTAATCAATGTGGATTTTGCCGCGCGTATACCCAAAAACTGTGGCCATGACTTTGTTGGCCGATAAAACCGCCTTAGCCTTCTTTAGCGTAGATTCGCCAGTAAAAACCACTGTTTACTGTTGTTTGGTCTCCGATGTATAGTGATGGATCCATGTTTCATTCCCAATTATGAAACGACGCAAAAACGCCTTTTAATTCCTCTGAAGTTGTCACACGTGTGCGGTTTTGGTCGATTCTGGTAAGTAAACTCCGCACCCAACGTCCGGATAGCTTTTTCATATTTTGATTTCATAATGGCTGTCAAAACTGAACTAAATGACAGATCTGAAAATTTTAATTTGGTCTAGTAATGGTATTGATTGACACATGATATTTGGGATTTGCGATTGTGGCACCCTTTGTTGCAAATTTACCAGACTTCTCATTTCGCCCTCGCATATACTCAAATATGGAAATAGAGAAAATAATTATTTGCTAAATTTTCCATTTTCTTTTTAACTTCGTAATGTTAATAAAACGACCCATCACCAGTTTTTCAATTTCAAAAAGAGTTTATTTTCTTGTTTGTTGTTTATCAAATCTTTTTATCTTATTTGAAAAATATTAAATTTCTTAAACTTTAAAAATAACAAGCTATTCTATACGTATACAAACATAAACGTGCCAGTAATTATATTTTGTACTAAATATAATTATGGAAAATTTAAAGAAAACAAAATAAAAAATTAATTAAAAATTCCTATCTAATTTTTAAAAACTAATTTAATTTTTTTTTGTATATGAACTTTCGTGCTGTGTGTTTAAACCAACGACAAAAAGGTGTAGGTGCAGGGCCGGCTTGTTTAAACACAATTAAGGTAGCATGTTGTGTTTAATTTATCGGAGATACGATAACAAGAGACACACACATAGAAACAACCCTTATCGTTATTGAATTTACTATTTTTGGAATGACATAGTCTGTTGTGTTGGCTAATTATCATTCATCTAAATTAATTGTTAATTGATTGTTGATTGATTGTTAAATTTTTTGAACGACAAAATCGTAAATTGACTATGAGCTCGTTAAGTGAGGTGATAAAAATAAATCGTTCATACGCGTATATTGCGCGGTTGAGTAGAATAGAAGTAGAAAATAAATTTTTACGTCATTATTGTTTTTTATGGTGACAATTTGTGATGGCTGATTAAAAAATTTAAATTTAATTTATTTATTGTTGTTATTATTAAAACAGAGTGTTTCAAATAATTTTATCTGTGCATGTACAGGCGGAAGCACTCTTTACTCTTTTGTAATTCCATTTAACGTTATTTTTTTGAAAGGAAACATTCACTCTGGCTCAATTGGGCCCATTGCGAAAATACTTCATACATATAGTTTTATTTAATACCCATCCGTATATTACATAGCTCCATACCAATCTGTAGTGACTGGTTTTATATTTAAAATTATATTTTTTATATTCCCTGTTGGAAATTGAAAATCCCACTCGAAAGAAACAGCTTTAAACACTGCACCATTTGGGCTGTTCGTCCTACCTTACGCGCTGATGTCGAATCAACGAGAGCGATAGAGTCGATTTACATAGACCATCTCCTCATTACTTAATCACGATAATTCGATTCAATTCAAAACTTAATCAGTTGAGGAAGAATAGTGTATTATATCTTACATTCTTCACGGTTATATAGCCAACATTGATTCTCGTATCTAAAGTATTTTTTAAAATACAAATTTTTAGAAATCTAAAATTCGAAAATCCCCAAGGGTTTCGAAATCGCCAAACCATGTTCATAGGTTTCTAGCCTTACTCCACCAGCTATTTTAGCTGGTTCTACTAAAACTTCTTCGGTTCTACTAGTCCCGATCTTGATATTTTAGAGTATAGGTTTGACAGTACAATTTATCAATTTAACGTTCAGTTTACCAAAACAGTCATCCGCTGATTACACTATACCTAGCTCACGTCGATGTCAAATCAAAGAGTGATTGCTCGATTTGCCTAGACCACCACCTTATTTCTTTATAACGATAATTCAACTAATTAGTTCTCCACACCAACATGAGGTCATATGTGTTCATCCACAACACCACTCATATTGAGATATAATCAAAACATCAAAAGGCCAGATATAATCCAAAATCTATTCAGTTGAAGTAGAAAAGTGTGATATATCTATTACATTATTCACGGTTGTAGCCGACATTGATATCGTAAAGTATATAAGTTTATTTTTAGAAATCTGAAATTTGTAAATATTTTGACTCATGTAAATATATTAACATCAATGAAGTATGTAACCTCGTTTCCGATCGAAGTAATTCGTCTTTAGTTGAACATAGGTTATTCTGGAGAAAAAGTAATATTTGGGATGATGTGTTCTACATTTATAACGTTACATAGCGTATCTGTGTGGTATTATGTTAAAACGAGTGTTTCTCTTCACTAATGTGGAATAGGTATTGACTATAGGTCTATAGATAGGGATAGTGATTTAGCATCTTCTCAAAGAAAAATGTATAATGTACAGTTAGCTCATTTTGCTCGTCTACTCCGAAGACTCCAGCAGAGGTGTAAAGTAAGAACACTACTCTGCATATGGATTTTGTAATTATTCCTACAATATATAGATCAATACAAATCTGACATCGATTCCTTATTTCACTATCAAGATCGGGATGAGTGGACACAAAAAGGGTAAAATAGCTGGTGGGGTAAGGACAATAGTTTATGGTCAATGCTTAGTCATGAAAACCCTGGGGTTGAGCACCACCGTATATCAAGCTTAAATGTATGACATGAAAAGTGTTTGAACTTTGAAGGGTAGTTTAATCTATATTTCAACGGACAATTAAGATGTGTACCTAAGGTCACACATCTTCCAGATCTTAACTTGATTGGCACTGTCTTAACTGGTAACCATGAACCAAATAATTTTTATGTGAGTGGCAGTGGACTGGCTGCTGTGGCATCGTTGGTCTGAACCTTACTGCTGAGTTACTAGAGGACACCTCAGAAATGACGGAGTAGGTCACATTTTGGCATTAGTTTTCAGGTCTTAAACCAATCTCTCCTTCGGTAGTAGCAAGGCACTTAGTACTTAGTAAACCGGGTTGAAATACTCACTGGTTTTCTTTAAGAAAACCACATTAAGATAATGGAGCTGAGTGCATTCTAAAAGTTACGATTTGTAGATGAATTTGCGGAAAATGTGGCGTTGCTCAGTGGCCCAACACCCATTAGTCTCCACTCTTATAATAACACGAATCATGAATACCCATTTGTTTTGTAAAATATATTAATTGAGTATTATGTTTCTTTTACTACAAAATCAAGCATCCCTCATCAATCACCTATGGCGAACTAGCGATTAAAAAATCAATCGAAGCTATTGGTGTCCGGTTTTGGAACTAAATTCTTTGGTTTACTAAATTTTTTAATACTTTGTTTGGAAACCGATGAACTGCACATCCTCATTATGAATGAGCTTATAAGCTCAAAATATGATGTGCAGTTCACAAAATTATTATAAATATATAAATAAATAAAAATCACCTATCCAACATTTTAGTTACATTAAGAGCGAATTTACTTTTCTCCACAATTATAGTAAATTTACTGATTTACTGATTTCGGCAATATGACTCCTTCAGATAAAAACGATATGTATTCTCCGATTTTAGCTGAAACTACTAGTTATTGAGAAATTTGTCGACATGGTACTGAGAATATATTCAGTTTCTACTGTGATAAGATATGTTGGCGCTTTAACGATATGAGATCGTGGTACGTAACTAAATAACCGATAAATGGAAGTTTGTGAAGACCTATACCAAAATCACAATTTGATTCCTATTGGTAATGTGAGTTTGAATTGTTAAAACTGAATGTATTTAAAGCATTGTTCCTGACTATGTTGATAAATCGTGTATCCATCACTGTATATAAGAGCATTACGGGAAGTGCATTACGGAAGGCATTGGAGGTTTCATCAGCAGGAATGCTTCGTTTTGGAACACGTACTCCGTTCGTATTCACCAGATTTGGCTCTCTCTAGCTATTATAAAACCCTGACTCGAAAGTATTTACACATATCCAATGGCGAAGTTATACCAACGGTGCTTAATTTACAATTCGTTCCGGTTCCTGTTAGTTACATAGAATGTACTATTCATTAGCTTTATATACCATCAAATAAGCATTTTGCAACCAAAACTGGAAAACCCCTAAATTTATCTTCGTCATGGCAATACATTTTTTATGTATTTATCTAACATTAACTTAGGTTATATACACGAGTATGAACCATTAAGAGTATAAACCATAAAGAAGTTGAATTATTCTAAGTAAAAATATATAAAACCTGTTCTTGAAGATGTATCGCAAATTTCAAGATAATTTTTTAAATATTTTGTGTGGCACTAGCGCATTATGTATAGGTATAATGTTCATGTATCCAAAAATATTATTTACATAAATATGTTGTTAGCATTCTTTCGAGAGTGCTGTGGTTAAACTAAGAATTTTGCAACAAATTATTTAATTAATTAATTATAATTAATAATGTATTTTAAGCAATGAGGAATTTATAATTATATCATTGTTGTGTTTATTTTAATCAGATCGCATGCGATATTAGTTTTATAAATAACATCAATAAAAATCACGAAAAGCTGGAAAATTAATTTCGTGTTGGCTATTTCTGTGTAATACATTCACATATTCATGCATTTGAGGAGGTTACTCGCTAATTAGAATAATTTTTATTTATTAGGTCGTACGGAAAGTCGTTTCGTTTTTTGGTGAAAATTGATTTTGGTCCAATACCTTTGGCCATCTTTCGGGCAGAAGATTGATTACACGCTCATAAAACTTCTGATCTTTATGTTGGCAAAAAACTGGTCCAAGTGATATTTGACGTCGTGATTTGAAGTGAAGTCTTCCCGTCCAAACGATTTTGTAGAGACCAGAAGAAGTAATAGTGAGGTCTCTCATTTTAGTTGTGGACCACTACACCTTTTATATTGATCAATTCTGGCCTTTTTTGTTAGAGTAAATCATTCAATTTGTCCAGATAATGACAGTGCACTTTAGAATTAGTTGTGGGTATTGTCTGGAAGAAGCTAAAAAACAGATAGCATAACATTTTGTTGGTAAATATCGGCCTTGTAAGTGGTTTGAGCTGGTTCATATCTTTTATTCCATGATCTTTTGCGGTTAACGTTTTTGTAAACAATCCATTTCTCGTCGCCAAAAATGCAAATATAAGTCGTTAATGTGACCCATAAGTCAAGTTTTGGAATTAAACTTAGACGTTTCACGTCTCGACAAATTTAATCTCGACAAATTTTACTTAGACGTTTCACGTCCCGACAAATGTGGTTTGCGTCTATCAACGCCTTTGCATTGTCTTCATCGGCTTCAACGGGCCTTCCAGAACGTGGTGCATCTTCACCATCGAAATTGGTGGAATGAAATTTTGAATTTTGGCATTGCCGTTCGGTCAATCAATACACCTCCCTCAATTTTTACCTTGCTTGAACTGCATTTTTGCCTTTTCGATAGTAAAAGAGTAAAATATACCGATAATGTTGCTTTCGATTTTTCATCTTTTATAGAGTAGAGCACCAAACAAAAACTATTAAAAAGAATCAAACACACCTTACTATGTCAGCTTAAGTGTGAAGTTGGCTGTGAAAAATTACAATTAGGTCCTCTATTGAAAAAAAAAACGAAATGACTTTCCGAGCAACCTTATATATATGTATATGTATATGCTCATACACAGTATAATAATAATATTTTTAGAAAGAAAAAAATGAAAAACCCACTTGGAAAAACTAAATAAGAAAATGATTTAAATTTTAGATATATAGATTAATGAAAATAATAACACAAACAACAAAAAAATTATACTTTATATCTATTTTTAAAGAATTTTCCCACACACATGGTTCTACCAATATTTTCATTTTGAAAATTATTATTTTAAGGTTTTTATTCATAGAAAATGTGTTTTAGAAAAATGTTAAACCAGTTGGAAATTATTCAGATTAAAAAAAGGTAACCTAATAAAGTTGAAAATCATTTGTTGTTAAGGTTTAATGGAAACAGCTTAAAACACAATTCTAATAAATTAAAATACCAATTAATCATACCACTTACTTAGGTATCTCATACTTTGTAAATATTAAACCAGAATGATTAATTTTCATTATTTAATACAAAAAAAAAATTTCTCAAATTATTCGAATTGAAATGTCGAAGCATTTTGAGTACATATATATAATCTTCATGACGATGGTGTTTAATCGCAAAAGCATTCAATCGGGAATTATTCGCATACACTTTATATATTTTGTTGGGGATCGGGACTTGACTATTTACAACGACCACAAGCGTCTGGCTAAAGCAACTCAGTCTAAAACTGAATGTAATTCGACACAAGCATGTTATTTGGATTACATAAGTCAATTTATCGAGGATATTCAGAACATGTACAGCAGACACTTAGACACTTAGAAACATCACATACTTAGAAACGGTCAGAGATATAGAACTCGATATTCAGAATATGTACAGCAGACACTGAGACAGTTAGAAACATCACATACTTAGAAACGGTCAGAGATACAGAACTCGATACTTAATTTGACTACAAAAAAAATATATCTACCCAAATAGAGTTACAACTTCAGAATTTATTTTCTGGTTCCACACACCTCACTAGATTTACCTGACTTCGAGTTCTAATGTCAAAATCAACAGGCACTAACCGCAGAAGCGATACGTCGTATAATTTTGAACACCACAATATCTCGCATCCGGGAGTTCAGACTGACACATTCATTAGACGGTCAAAGGCATACGGCATGATCGACATGTCCGCAGCAGTCATATAGGCACCACGTTCGTCATTAACTACATATATTGTGATTCGGTGATCCAGTCCGAATGCAATTTGAGTCCAACATTTCTACAATGTGAACAAGATTCCTGGGTTAACACTATGCGGATAACCAACACGACGCACAAGTAAATAGCAAAACGTTTTCCTCGCCATGACCATGGTCAAAGACAAAACATTCATTGCATGGAATTTGAAATGCTCAGCAGCTAACGATGAAAGTTCGAAGTTAACGATTAAACCATCAATTGCTACCTTGTGAGTGTCAATAAGGTTTTAACAGATTTACAACCTCTATACGAAGATATATTGTACATAGTCATACTATGCCTGTGCAAAAATTTGGCTATCGACATAAAAGACACACACCAGAACAACCTCAATCCACGAACTAAACTTGTGTACGGCATACTCAACTCTACTGACGTTTCATTCGGGTCAAATCCCATTTGACATGCAAAACAATAAACATATTTTGATTCAATCAATTATCATCTAACTGGAATCAGAAATTATAACTTATATAGAAATTTACAGGGATTTCCAAATACTGCTCACTGATAGGACAAGTAAGGCTCCATCAAATTCGATTGCGGCCAGCTCTTCATATACTGTTGTAAACAATTAGAAACATATATAACAAATATTTCTATTTGAAATGTGGTTAAAAGTGCGACAGTTGGAACGGTAGGTATTGGGTTCGAATCCCGATGAGATCCATAGACCGATCCATCTTCCATTTCAGTACTATAAACCTGCATGGAGATATGACATGTGTTGTACGTAAACCTAAAGCTTTAAGTTCTCGATTCTTTCAATCGATTTTAAGTTTTAATATTTTGTTTATATTCAAAACTGCCGAGCAAACATCATTGGGTAAAATTTGGCTTTATCCAAAATGTTTGGATAAGAGTTATGTTTTTATAAAATTGGATTACATTTTAGGTTCAATTTGGAGTTGAAATAAATCACAGCTTTTCATATGTCTATAGGAGGAAATTGATCTTACTCGTAAATATGTCGTTACTATGACTGATGGAAATTTACTTTCGGTTTTTACCTCACTGTATTATTTCATTATGCTCAGCATCGATATCGGTAATCGTTGTTATAAGAATGATGTTCTTATAAATTTAATTTTCATTTCAATGATCGACATAGTGCTGCATTTGAAGCTTCTCTCATCGATGGATATTCCAATAATTTTTAAAAATGGGAAATGTTTTTTTCCAAGGAATTTGACTGTTGCATTCGACCCTAATCACAAACCTTTAAGTCATCGAGGTTGAATAAGATGGAGAACTACGTGACTATGATAAAAATAGCTGAAGGATATACTCATATCAGTTCGAAGTACCTCTTCACATAATATTAAAGAAAATTCTCTTCACATAATATTAATAATAAAGAAGTGAGGCCGAGTAAAATATATAAAATCCAAATAAACCGTGAAAAATGTAACTGCATGCTGTATCAAAATATTAAACTTATCGTGTGTAATTTTGACAAATTATGTTATCTGGTTCCAATTTGATTATTATTGTATTAAAATTCTAAAATCGAATATTTTAAAAATATGAATTCGATGAATATTTCTATAATCATAATACCCAATAATCAATAAAAATTGTAAAAACCAAGCATATGCCACATAAATTATTTGATCTAAATCAGCTGTGTATGATTTATTTCTTGTTGGATTAGTAAATCGGTTTATAAACAAAACGATAGTTAAAAAATCCGGATTCACTAACTGTCCTATCGACTCATCAGTGATTTAAAGTTAAAGTCTTGTCTATATTTACAACAACACCTTTAATAATTACTTTGGAGCCTTAGGCTAAATATATTTTCCAGGTAAACATCATTATTATGAAACTCAATCGTTTACAATCAAATTTCAGTAGAAATTCGTTATGTTCATAAAAAAGTACTGTAGGTGGATGAATATTTGTTCTTACATAATGAACCTGGACCGTTTAGATTCTGGGTTTTAAACCAGCGTGGTATCAGTGGTGAATTCAGTAAAGATTCGATTTTAATCTTTGTGACTTTCTATATAGGTTGCTTCGTTTTCTGTCCATAAATCGAGCAAATGACTTGACTTAAATTATTTTTTCACGGTAGCTCAGGCCACAAATTAAATAACTATACAGATTGAAACCTACGAGTAAAATTTATTTTTCATAATGATTTGCGAGTGAACCCACATTGTGTACATATTCTACAACGATATTTTACGACAATAATCCGAGGAAGCTTTTAGCTTTGCGTTTTTGTTTGTGTGGGTTATCTCGCAAAACATTATAAAAAATGAATTTTATTCGTAGGTTTCTATCTGTATAGTTATTTAATTTGTGCTCAGGCTCAATTGGGTCATTGTAAAATCTTCTCTGTGAAAACCCAAGATATATGGTATCCTAAAGATCCTAAGACGTTTGGTATCCTAAGACGTTAGTTCAAACTAAAATCGTGATCCAGTGCAGTATATGGGGAAAGTAAAAAAGACAGGAGTACAAGAAGTGCTTAGCAATTTCTTTTTCTCCGCGTTTTTCCGAATTTTCATTCGAAACATGTGATTATTTAGGGAATAATGTTTCTAATAATGAGTATAAGTGAGAATATCCAGTAAGATCCTCAAAATGAGTTTACCATAATTCATGAAGGACTGAGATCTTTGCTGATATATTGTTCCAAGCAAGATTTTTGATAGGCGACAAAAGTGAGGATGTCCCATCTCTTCTCGTGCAGACCACCAATGAGATAGTCGACATCTCTCCTAAAAGATAATAGCGTCACGCCTTCAGATGGCTGAGTTCCCACAATGGATGCTGCACTCAAACGACTCAATTTATCAGCCAATAGATTTTCTTCGTTATACTTTGGACTGCATATAGTCGATTTAAGGCAATTATCGCATCCAAAACAAGTTTTTGAAAAAACAGCATTAGAGTCAATCGCCTTTAGTGCAGACTAGCTATCATAGAAAGGATGTAGAGACAACGATCTCTGCGTAGAACGCTGCTCTAAAAAAAGCAGCCGAATGAAAGAAGGGGCGTACCTACCAAGAGGGATAGATAAACCTGGCACCAGCTGGCTAAACATGCTAAATCGTGAGGTGAATTATTACAGCATACTGATCCATAACTAAAAAAATAGCTTAGCTAAAGGACTGCTAAGGACTAAATAAATTGTCTATGCCTTGTAGACGAGCGGTTATTTGCGCTTCACACGTTCTGATCGTTCTGAAGAACGGCAGCAGACTCACAGCCGTTCAAAAATTAATTCCTCGAAAGTTACTAATTTTTGAATTGTACTTTAAACAATCAGATTGGTTTGCGAAAAAATTAGAATGTATTCACGATTCAAAAGCCATCTAGAAGGTTCAATAAAAAACATACCTTTTATGGGTTCAGTGCTGCAATTTGAAGTTAAAAGCCGAATCTGGAACATGCTTCTTGCAAGCATCTTATACTAAGCATAATCGTTAGTGCCGTCTTCTGTAAGATAGAAATAAAATTTTGATTTCTATAAATAGCAATCGAATTCAACCAACCAAAATGGAATTTATCACCACACCAACTAGTGTTGGGCAAATACAGTATTAAACTTCGAATAAATGATTCATTTATCAATATTTTTGTAACCAGTACTCATAGAACAATTTGTTTGTATTTATTCTCTGCGGTCGAGCATTTGAAGAAATTATTCGCTCGTTGGAACAAAACAGTCATCATTTGTTGTTAGAATGGTTATCTTATCATTATCAACTGTATCGCTAATACTATATATTAATACGAGCCTTAGAGACGAGTTACTAACCTTTTACTTACTTCAAGGTTAATCTCAAAAGTAAATCGAATTTTATCTAAGATTATTTTGATTTTCATATGTATAGTCACTTCCTATATACACGACGAAGTATACTTATATACTGATAACATAAAATATAACACAATTTATAATTGATAACAGATTTCTTACGAAATATCCGTTTATTGCCATTTCACGATCAAACATATCGATATGCATGACTCGCTGTAAACAAATTCAATAATCTTTTATGCTTCACCTCTGGCCATATATAAAGCAGCATTAATCTAATTCATTAAGTATTCACATAATTACGAAATATATAATGTAAGTGTACACGTAGTTTAATAAATAAACTATATACTCGTAGCAAACTATTATTTGCAAAAATTGCTTTCCAAGAAAATTATTCAAAAATGATTCATCAGTTTGTGTGTTTCTGATAACACCGCATAAAACATATTGTATTCATACATAACAAAATATTTCTGTAAGAAATGGAAAGACAAATACCGATAGACACAATACAACAAACTTAAATTTATACGACGGTTACGAGTACATACCTTTCTAAACAAAAAATTGAGTTTTACTTTTATGAACACACCAGTTTGGTGCACGCAGATTTACATATCAGTATATGAGTTATGGAACTACGAGGGGAGTAACAAAGGTTCGCTTAATTGGCGGCTCTTAAATATATTTTTTCAAAAATTAATAATATCAAATCACAATTGCATTGACTTATTTCAAAAATTCAGATCGATCGGTTAAAATGAAGAAGGGCTAGCTAAAATAGCTGAGAATGCATCAGACTAAATGCCACCACTTACGAAAACAGAAATTCGTTATGTGATTTTCTTCGGTTTTTGGCGTAAACTAAAGCCAAATTGCATATGGAACGATTGCACCGTCTCTTCAGACTTTTTCCATGGTGTCGAAGAATACCGACGGACATTTTTCTGTAGAAGTCGAGCTCCGACCAGAAGGTTGACCAATATCTTTCACTGATGGCGTTACTATGCTTCTCAAAATCCAAAGTTGACGTAGATCCATGATTGGCACAAGAAATTGGGCTGATGAATTGGGCTTGAATGCCATTGCTGTATAGCGAATATTTAATAATAATCGGTTGCATTAATATGAGGTGCAAAAAGAGGCTTGTGTACATTTGGCTAAATTTTTCCTAAATAAATTCGTAAATAGGCAGTCTAGCAATTCTAGTAAAGTCGTTAGTGGTAGGAATCTTGGTTTCGACAAAATCAACAACAAATGTAATGATGTCAGTTAACTTAACGCGCTCAAAACTTGTAGCTGCTATTCCCCTGGAAAATGCTCAGACGGTAACTGCAAAATAATATACCGAAGACTGATTTTCAAAAGTTGTTGGAAAACCGTAAGAAAAATTATTTGCAGTGCTACTTGTTACATGACGACAACGCATTACATGATGAGATTGTGATCTGCTGAAATAATAAGTAACTGCTGAAATAATAAGCACCATATTTTCCAAATCTAGCACCATAGTGATTTCTGGTTATTAAAAATTAAAACAAATTTGAGCAGAAAGGTCTTTAACAGTAACACGAAGATAATTAATGCAGTTAATGCTGAACTAAGATTTTGAAGATTTTTGAGAAATGAATCTTGTCTTAAGAAATGATAGAGGTAAAAAAGATAAATTTAAATTTTTATTTATGATCAATTTAAGCAAACTTTTATTACTCCCCTCGTATATAGCGTCTATGTATAGACAAACACAAACTCAAGATTTTGTTGTCAAGATGTTTGATTTTGAAGCTATAGTCTAATACTTAAATTTATGACTGCGTTTTTTGCTGTAAGTTGTTATATTGTATATGCACAGTAGATAAAATATATTATTATGGTGTCGTATAGTGACGTTTCTAGGAATTTCTCGTGTGAGAATTTTGTAGCTAATCGAACTGGTTTATAGAGCTACATAGCAAAAATTTAACGTAAAGTATGATTAGCTGTTGTGTTTCTTTGTGAGGCAATGAGTAATAAATGGTTTTTTAATAAATTAATTCAATATTTTAAATTAATATAAATTAATTTTACTTTCATTGTGAATTGAGTCAAGCAATAGTTGTTGACTGTAATGTATATAAACGATTTTACTAGACGGGTCCACACCTGGCCGCTTCGTTGCAATGGTATTTCACTATATAAAAAAATATTAGCTATTATTATTCATGTAAAAAAATGTTAGTAATTTTGTCGTTCTCCGTTCTCAGAACCTTACCAAAAACAACATTTTGACGATTGGGAAGTGAAAATCAAGTCGAGTGTGGATGTTGTGAACTATACGCCATGAAGCCTGGAACAAACAAAATCATTTACTTCACTATTCAATTCTCATTCTAACGACTCACAATCATATCCTTTATATACACGTACTTGTGAATGTATTTCACACTTTTAACGGTCGTACACACTTCGAGTTTTTTCGTAGTACCATCTTTGCATTGCATAGCACCAAGTCAGCCTATAGCACTGACATGGAAGATGGGTCGGTCCAAGGATTCTAAACACGAAAGGGGATCCAGATATATGTTCATTTTTCACACCGATCGCACCGCCCAAACGATCGAAGGTGAAAAACCCATTTGCATCTTGCCCCGAATTGAAATTTGAACCCGGTACCTCCCGCTCCAACTGCCGCAGCTTTAACCACTGCGCCACCTGGGCGGTTTATCATAATTTGCATTTGGCTAAAAGAAATAGATTTTATGAAACGACGAATTGATTATTAACAGAATGCCACCACGAACATCAACATTCGTACCATATTACCACATCGTTTATAAACAGAATATACATTCACCCTTTGACGCGTTTTCATTCTTCTTCTGTCATGCAGAAAGAGTTTGAATTAAGTAGATCATGGTCCATGAATCATATGGCGCCTAACAATTTCATATACTGTGGATGTGTTTGAATATATACCTGATATCAGACCACACAATCAATATCAGCAACGTCATCTATTTATTTTCCCCTATCCAAAGTGATCTAAATAGGGGCTTAAGGTAGACCACATTTTAATTTACCGAAAATTTATTTTTGGGAAATTAAATTGATAAGTTTCTTTAGTTTACTTTTAAATACACGAAAGGTAATATCGGGACGAACATTTCTTGCCATTGTGGGTTGCATGTCATAGTTATAAACAATGAAGGTTTGCCCAAATGTTTTACGAATTACTTTGCTTCCAAATAATTTTGGTACATATTGCGGAGAGAACCAATAAAATGTGATGGTAAAATGACGTTATGGCCTACCGTATGAACTGCATCAACACCATTTAGAGAATTGCTTACAACGTAAAGTGGCCTGATTTTGACGGACAAAATTCAACGTTGCGCTTTCGATTCGCACATATATCAATCAATTCCAGAAATAACTTTTACAAATAATGCAAAACCCGATGAGTCGATAAAAAGCATATTTAGAAATTGTAGCACTGTTTGGAGGTCCTGTAAAAGTACTAGCTGTGGTATGTGCTATATTGACATACCAGCCATAGTATCACCATTTAATTGGAAAGAATACACCTTTCGACCTATAATAAATCTAGAGCAGAACGGCTTTAGTCGAATATGCCTTAATAAATGTTATGGTTACATTCAATTGAACCATCATACTATCCAAGTACTATCGCCTAATAGTTACAGTTGTTATAGTAACACGTTCAAGGTTGAGGTTCTTTAATTAAAAGAGTATATTCAAATTTTCTAGAGACTAAGAGTGGTGATCCAATTTTTTCAAGAACGCAGGAACTGTTTTTCTATATTTGAGGACATGCAATCTCTTCACAAGTCAATACTTTTTGTATATGTCTGAAAGAATAATATTCTTATAGGTCTTACATTTGCTAAGATTTTTATTTTTTGGAATCGTTTTGGATAATTTGGAAAGATGGTATTTTATTATGACGATTCCAAGACAGGATACCTTAGTGATAATGTTGTAAAGTTTTCTTGCAATGTGATTCGAATCAGGTATTATCTGCATTAAATGCTAGTAAGGTATATTACAGATGGCTTGAGTTTATTATCGCTGGTATTTGTTTAATCCGAGGTATTAAAATTTTCTAGAGTGCTGCAAATCAAGTATCCATAGGTTCAAAATCAGTTGTGCCAGTAAATTCTGTTTAAAATGTGACAATTTCAGTTTTGACTTGATAAGATATTTTGACAAGCGTATTAAGATATCTCTTATCAGCTTACTGATAAGTCTATTATATTCAGGCGCTTAAAAAATCAGACAAAATCTCTTGCCAGTGTAGACATGTTTTGCAGATTAACAAATCCCAAAAGCGGGTATATCGAATGAATTTATCTTATTAGGATGGTAGTTAATAAAGAAGTTAGTTAATAGCTTCAATTTCTGATCGAGCAAGTGAGATATCAATATTTTATGAATGGTTGTGTCGTATCAACATAAGGTCTCATTTCAAGCATACACCGCCAACGAAAACAGAATTACTTTGGCTATTGTTGCTTGCTGCTTAATCGAGTTACAGTCTTAAACACGATTAGATTCACTGGGACTTGTGACTAGTGTCTTTAAAAATACGTGCTTTTAGACAGCATTTGTTTCCTTACTACTGTTGAGTAAACATATTTATCATCTCAGTGCTTTGCCACTACACCAATGAGGTATCGTGTTGAAATCAGTCGTACATATAATGTCGGGAAAGAACAACATTTGCCAGACATCTGCATGTTGTATTTGGGTGTATTCTGTTTGTTGTATACAAAGATGAAGCACAATATAGTGCTACTCATCCTATCTGTCCGGTATGTACCACGATAAACCCATCAATTATAAAATTTTGTATTTCTTAGAACCATTCAAATATAAGAGGTAATCAATCGTCATACTTTAAATCGATGTCCTTACATTATGATAAAATGTTCTCTTTTATATCGAGTTTTGTCGAACTAGGGACAAGGTAATTAGATAAATAATGATTAGATAAATATTACAAAATGATATGATACCGATGTCAAAATTGTTGGTTTATTTCATACATTTAATATTTAATATCGTATGTTTAGAGGATTTTTTGTGATAACACCGAAATAGAAGCATAAACAAAAATTTTCTGGGAATTTAAAAGACTAATAAGAAAAACATGAATAAAAGACATAATTTAAAAAAAATACGTTTCTGAGATTATTAAAATAATTGGACCCAAATCTTAAGTCTTATTCAAGTATGATTGAAATTGATCTAAATTTCTTATGTGACCATTTGGATATCAATTCATTAATACAATTCTCCACTTCTTTTTAAATCTAGAGGGGACAAATTTGGAGGCTGTAGAAGTCAGTCGATAACACCACTTTTTGACGTCAATCGACGAGCTGTACATGATGTGGTACTGTCTTGTTGGAACCCCATTTTTTATAGGCTTAATTGTTCCAATTTGGATACACGATTGTTTTCAGTACCCATGCTCATCTAGGTTGTAGTTCGTTTATTGTTGTAGATCTTTTGCTTCAAGTATCTCCATAATTGGATCTGATCACTGTTTGTCATTAACCGTAGGACTTGAAACCACTTATTTTGCGAACTCCAATTTGGGTCCAAGAATATTTTCCAACATGTTTGCGATAGTGATCACACCGGAACAAACATCATTGCCTCTAGAATCATTTTAGCACCCATATCTTGTCTTTAATCATTGTGTATACAACCTTTTTATTGAAAAATTTCCATAGTTGAGGCTGATTGTTGAAGTCAGTCGATATCACCACATTTTGACATTAATCGGTATTAAAACGAGCAGCAGGTTTTCTGGCACCGGTATAAACATCCTTGCCTCTAGAATAATTTCAGTATGTGGTTGGTTTATTGGTGTACATCCTTCTCTTCAAGTATCTCTATAGAAAGAAATCGGGAGGGGTCAAATTAGGAGGCTGTGGTTAATCGATATCACCACTTTTTGACCTTAATCGACGAGCTGTACGTGATGTGGCAAGGTCTTGTTGTAACCTCATATTTTGTAGGTTTAATTGATCCTATTTGGATACAAGATTGTGTTCCAATATGTCGCGAATGTGTTCGCGGGTACAGACATCATTGGCTCTAGAAATTTTACAGTACCCTTGTTGTCAATGATCATCTACGTTGTAGGTGGTTAATTGGTTCCTTTCTTTCCTTCAAGTATCTGCATAGTTGGATCTGATCGTTAGGTTAAGTCAATATCATCATTTTTTGATATTAAACAGTACTAAAACAAGCTGTACGTGGGCACCGTCTTGTTGAAATCACATTGCGAATATAAGAACACATCTATGGGCACCTGTTGAAGAGAAAAAAAAATTATGACCTAATATTCCATATCATTCGGCATAGTTGAACAGAAACTTATATACATTTTCACTATAAACGTTTGCAAGATTTCTTCATAAAAACTCAATACTAGCTACAATGAAGATAAATAAATCGAGATTGAACAAAGTCATCTGTTTAGAATATTGTATTTGGTCAAAGGAGGTGAGTGATTTACTAAAAAGAAACAACAACGTTACCATGTCGAAAAAGGTTGCGGCGAATTTTTTTTACAGGTAGTGTTAAATACATGGTTCTGGAGAACATATCATTTCAGTAGGTCGCCAATATATTTCGCCAACGAAATTACAATATTTTATGAACAGAGACCATATTAGCACCTCTTGGGCAATCACAACATATCAAAATTTCAGGTATTTGGCCAGAAAACTATTCCTCGATATTGGATATCGACTGTAAGCCAAGTTAGCTAGAACTTGATCATATTCTCGAAACATTGTTTATAATCGGTTTTCGGTAAAAAAGAAATTTTTTTTTGACTATGGTCACTTTGTGGCCGTAGCCATTTTATGATCCTGGCCACTTCGATCGCTTGATCACTCTTTTCCCCAAGTAGGCCAACTAGTAATTATCAAGCCTGGTCATTTTGTACATTGCTTATGGCTTGAAATAATGGCATGATCTGCCTCCTTATCTTTACGATTACCTGACATTACCAGTCCAAATTCACATCCCATAATGTTGTATGTTATCTACTTACTCTATTGATAGTCAACTAGCAGGTTTTAGCCAACATTTCTTAGATTTTTCGATGTATTCGATATCGACATCTGGCGC
This sequence comes from Tipula lateralis, assembly GCA_963932295.1. Lineage (NCBI taxonomy): Eukaryota > Metazoa > Arthropoda > Insecta > Diptera > Tipulidae > Tipula > Tipula lateralis. Next base: position 44,079,004 of record OZ010737.1, on the reverse strand, counting down.
TGCGTTCCTCATCGATGGCAGGCTTATGACCACTTCGGCAGTAGAACTGTTGGCGAAACCCATTTTTAAGCTATGACACTAAATAAGTTAGTTGTCGTGAGCGACCACCGGTACAGACGTCATAGCCTTTAGAAACATCCCAGTACCCCAATAATGTGCTTCATCGCTCATATTGATATTTTATCAAAATAGGTTGTCATATCGAGCTATAAAAATCAAATTTAGACATTCCAATATTCAGCAACATTCATCAAATATTTCTGGAGTGCGTTAATTTAATTGTTGCCCAGTCTTTCTTTTATCTCCTACTGTTTGCAAACACTCACATAATTTATCGTGTTATTGTTCACTCCCTACGACTGTCAAATGCCAACTGACACATGCAATCGAAACCAAAAACATGAAACACGTTCCTTGTATTAAATTTCATATCAATTCATTGGAAACGAGCTCATTCGATCTGAAAGCTATTCTGGACCGCAAACTTAATAAATTAAATTGTATAATTCTTCGAATAGAAGAACGAGTCACATGTTATTTGGTAATATAAAAACTATTAATTTAATTTTTCATTGTAAATAATTCAAGAATGAAAATGACGTATTTTTCACGTTTTCCGTATAAATTATCAAGATATGTAATTTAATAAATTTTGTAAATACAAAATAATTACTCGAAAATATTTTAATTATTATAATTTAAATACAAACAATTTTATTTATTTATTTTATTTTTTATTTTCTAGATTCTAAATATGGAAGACGATATGAACTGGTACAGAGCCGAAGTTGACGGGAAGGAAGGTCTAATACCCAGTAATTATATTGAAATGAGAAATCATGAGTAAGTATTTTGTTATATAACCCATATACTTACATAAGTGCGGAAGTGAATAATTACAACTACAACAGCATTCGAAGATATATTTTCGATTTCTTCGAAAAGTTCAAATTTCTGTGAGGATACAAATTGTTGGCATTCATCCCAATATATGACCAAATATTTTTAGTCGAGACATGATTATATTTACAATAGACGTGTATTTATTCGAAAGTTTATTCAATGAAATGAAAATTTTCTTCTTGCTTGTTTATATGCTCGTGTACTTTGGTCGATTTTAAAATATCGATTATGTTTTGTGATGTGTGCTGCTACTGCTACTCTGGTCTGGCGATAATTTATTGAGACAGACAACTTTGTTTGGTTTGATTACGTTTGAATAATTGTACGATTTTATTTGTCGCCGTAAAACGGTTGGAAATTGTGAAAATTGATGCCAACGTCTAGATATGACCGTTCAGTTTTAATCTATAATCTTTAATGTGGATAAAATACTGAATAAATGTTAATTTTATCGAACGAGAGGACGTATACTGTTATCTTGCATACCTTCAATAACTGACCGAGTTATTCAAATCATTGCTGCCTTAGCTGTAGGATTGACGCTGCGGCATTTTGGAGCACTTTGCTTTTCAAATCACAAAATCAAGATGTGATTGTGGTAGCTAAGAAAGATCGGAATCGATGCACCAACCTATTATTCTTAAAAAATCAAATAAATAAGTTTTACAGATTTTGAAAATGGATTCTAATTTTAACAACGTGTTTGAATTTCATTTGCTGTTAGCCGAATCAACTTTGCGAAAACCATGGAAATGTTAGAAATGTATTTCAGCAACGGTACTACTGCCAAAGTGATTGTAAACCTGCCATCGATGAGGAACGCAGTGGCAGGTGTCGATATCAAACACTGATTAAAGCGTTGAGAAAAGCAAAGAAATTTTGTCTCTCACAGTGACTTCTAACAAAAGGCAGGTCTCCATTTAAAGATCTCTGTATCATTCGGTTCAGATCAGAACACTGATTGTGAACGAGCCAGTGTACTCGTTGTCGTTTGATATCGTGCATCAAACGATATCAGGAATTCGCATTATATTTCCGATTAAATCATAAAAGAACTTAGTAAATCAACGTCGCGTTTTGCGACATATAACACACGCATCATTCCTCTCTCGAATGTTAGAAGTCATGCCTCGTACTCATCCGTCAAGGTCCAACTGTCACATCCATACATGACAAGAGGTGTGATCAACACTCTGTACAGTTTCAGCTTATCCATATTTGCAAGATATTTTGATTTCAGAAGTGGACGTAGCGGATATAAAGCTCGATCGCCAGCGGCAATTGACCTTGATATCGTGAGAAATGAGAGATCAAAGATAATCTCATCACTCTTTGAAACTCTGAAATCATTTGCGTCTTGATGTTGAAAATCAGAGATCAGATTTTGTTTTTGGACTCTTTGATTTTGAATTTTGAACACTGTTCTAGTGGATCAAATATCTCTTTCACTCCGTTGCCATCTGCATATGCCAAAAGTCATTGGATTATCGGAATATGATGTTGTCTTGAGGTGTTTCACTTTGTCGGAGGACGTATTCCAACATGATATTAAAGGGTATCGGAACAGCGCATCACTTTGTCGAATACCAGAACTAGTTGCAAAAGTTTTCGATAGTCTGTTCTTAACTTTGACTCAGCATTGTGACTGCATTGCTATCATTCTACAAATAGGTGTACGTATTTGTTTGGTATTTCTATTCAAGCGCATACCATAGTCTCTCGATTAATCGAGTCATATGTTACTTGAAGTCTAGAAATACCTGATCATTGCTAGATGTTTCATAGTACGAATGATAAAGTTTGATTAGTGACTGAACGATTTGGACCGATTAGTTATTGGTTCTCCTTAATACTCACCTGTAATTTTCTTAGTCAGGGAAGTAATTTTTCCCTAGGTAAAAGTACGACAGTCGATTAAAAGTGATCACCCTTCTTGAATATTGTGCATAACGCAGCCACTTTTCATTCTTCAGACATAACGTCCTAGCACCAATCAAATTGAGTACCGCATAGACGTTGAAAGACTGTGTCTGGTCAGTGGCCTCTTTAGAAAAACACTCAAATTGCACTCAATGATTAATTATTGTACTCTTAAAACCTTAGCCTCCAAGGCTCCAACTGCAAGACTTCCGAAGTCCTCTCAACTGTGAGGCAATGTCATCGAGTTTCTTGGCAAGCCACGAGTTCCAGCCAATACTCTTTATACAAGTGATAATGCCGTCAAATAAGCCAGTTTTTTTAATTGACTGCACCTTCCACGTATCGCACCTTTATCTCATGTCCAGATACTTAAGTAGGTGTTCGTTGTTATGTTGGCGGAATACGATTTTGTTAACACTTGAATGTTACGGATGCCAGTCTTTAGCTTAGCGATCCAAATTGTTAATTTTGGTGAATAAATATTGTTTTATGACTAAATACCTGAAATTTTGGTATGTTATGACCATCTAAGAATTGCGTTGCTTCGATGTTCATGCTAATATCGCCTCTGTTCATAAAATATTGTAATTTCGTTGTTGATAAAATCAATTATCAGCATTGCGAATATACCAAGTAAAGGCCTTCTATCTAAGCTTAACATCAAGTGTCATGCCTAAGAATTCATTCAAGATTTGACTTGTTATTAAATCTTGTCATAGTGATATTCTCCAGTTTTAAATATCCAACAGTGGCATGAAAGATCAGATCATAATCTCTTCCAAAGTTGGCCCATAGAAAGCGTCTATTTTTAATCGGTGATAAAATTGCTCCACTATTCTCGATCATTCTTTGTACTCGGATGATGAATCGAATCATTTATGCCGCAAGCTCTACTCCTGGTGGTGCGCTTCCGTTAATTCCTTTAAGTTTCAACTGTCCCCGAAGTCCAAAAGCTCTGGTTTCCAGGAAAGCGACTTAAAGGGCCATATTTGTAGCTCCATTAAGCTACAACCGACGATCATTACTTTTCAATAACTAGAATTCACATCAACTAATATAAAATTATTTATTTTATTTTTAGCTGGTACTATGGCCGTATAACACGAGCTGATGCTGAAAAATTACTATCGAATAAACACGAAGGTGCATTCTTAATAAGAATTAGTGAATCAAGTCCGGGTGATTTCTCCCTATCGGTTAAATGTTCCGATGGTGTACAACATTTTAAAGTTTTACGTGATGCTCAAGGAAAATTTTTCTTATGGGTTGTTAAATTTAATTCATTAAACGAACTAGTAGAATATCATCGTTCAGCAAGCGTATCCCGATCACAGGATGTTAAATTAAGAGATATGGTGCCCGAAGAGGTATTTTACTATATAATATAATTATTTTGATTAGTTAATTATTATTTTTATTTGTAGATGTTGGTTCAAGCCCTCTATGATTTTGTGCCACAGGAATCAGGTGAATTAGATTTTCGACGGGGTGATGTTATTACAGTAACAGATCGTACTGATGAACACTGGTGGAATGGTGAAATTGGTAATAGAAAAGGACTATTCCCTGCTACTTACGTAACACCATACCACTCGTAATAGAATTTTGAAATTTTATTTTTATTTTATTATTAATTATTATTTTATTATATATTTTTTTTTATATATCTATATAAATAATTAAAAATTAAAAACGTTTTTAATTTGTCTCTTTTTGCTATTTAAAAATTGTTTGTGTATGATGAATATAAATATATTATATATATAGAGTAAAAAAGTTATCCTCATTTTCCGGAAAACTTACAAAATAATCGAGAGTGTGTATTTTAAAAAAACACAGACGAAACTATAATGATTTTAATTTAATAGTACGCCCGGAAAATTGGATAAATAAATTGATTAGATTTTTTTTTTTTTATAATTTCACGAAAATTACAAAAATAAAATATAAAAATTGTGCCAATATTTTTATGTGTAGACGAAGAATAACAAAATGTTTATTTTATTTTTTCACATTTTCTAACCAACTTTTTAATATTTTTACTTTGCAAGTATATATATATATACATATATGTTAGATTTCCATATGATTAATGAGGAAAATATAAGTAAAATAGAAAATAGAAAATTTGTGTTTTGAACAAACTAAACTTGAGAATAGTTATTTAAAAATAATTTTTAAAATAAAAATGTGTTAAAATACACAATTCAGGATCACGCACTACATCTTTTCGTTGTGTACTGGTTTTTATTTTATTGTTTATATAGCTAATGAAATAGTAGTGCTACAAACAATATTAATATTTGTCATATCAATAGTTTAATGGATTATTAATAAAAAAATAATAATACATTAAGATCAAAACTGTGTTTAAAAGCAATATTAACAAAACAAGAATCCTAAATTTGTATATCTTTTGCAAATAACTTTTTTTTACATATTTGTACACATATTTTTTAAAAAACGATTTAAATATAGTTCTGTTGGGTGTTTATATGCATTAAAGTGGCAGATACGGTGACAAGTCCTTTCTACTAATACTCTCTATCGGATTTTCAATATATTCTCTATTACCAAAAGACTGATTAAAAAATAGTTAACGTTAAAATATAACAAAATTTCTTAATCAATAAACGTTTCTTTAGTTTTGTAATGAGGTACTGTTTGAGTCACATAAAATATCCTCAAAATTGCCAAATGATGACTAATCTATTGACTACTTTCAAAATTTAAATTTGTTGAAAATCGAAAGATCTGCTTATTTAATAGTTAAACACCCAAAACAAAACGATAAAGTAATATATCAATGAAACACCATATTATATAAATTATGCATTTTTTGTAATAAATAAATAATTAAATAATATAATAAACTAAGAAAAATAAAATTCAAAACATAGATTTTTTTACAGCAGCACAAAAATATTTTTTTAAATAAAATAAATTATAATTATAACATAATAAATATTGTATTTTTTAATTTTACACTCCCAACATCTACACACAAAAACAAAACATTTCTATTATGTAAATATATATAAAAAAAAAACATTTATTTAAAAACAAATAAACGGAACTCATTTATTTTAACTATTTTTTGTTCGTATATAAACTATGATAGTTTGAAAAAAAAAATAAAATTATATTTTACTCCTGTTTGCTAATTACTACTATTATTATTATTATTATTGATACTATAAAAATTAATACATATATTACAACACTATTATTATTTTGATTTATTTTATTATTGTTCCCTATATTTTATTTAGAGTATAAAAAAAAAGAAGAAAAAGTGAAAATAAGAAAAAATAAATTATATTAAAATGGAAATATAAAAACACACAAGGAAAATATATAATTATATATATTAAGTATAATTTATGAGTTATGATAATAAATAAATAAACATGAAACAAAAAAATAAAAATAAATGATAAAACACAAAAAAACTAACTATTGCTTATTTTATAATATTAAAATTAAATAAACAGAAACAAAAACAAACATTAATTACAAGAAAATGGATGAATTCGTTTTATTTTGTTTTGTTTTCATCCAAAACTATTTATTAACGTGCCTGGGGGGTTGTGTCGACTACTTTTGAAGATAAACGGAACTATCGGAATTGAAATCCATAAAATAGGTACCAACTAGCTGCTTAATTTCTCAACAGTATCGAGATTCGTGAAGCCTTTGGATCAAAACCTCCTTTACTACAAGCCAAACTTTACGCTGTAAGAAAATATCAAGCTTTATGCGGTAAATATTCTTCTATTCGAACACGGTTGCGAATATAGTATAAAAAATAAACAACTAATACCTTCAAAAAAATGTACACAAATGTAAATACTCAAATGGTACTAAACCTTATGTAGTGTGTGTGTGCGTCTCGTTTCAAAATAAACCTTAAGTAGTGTTAGTGACGAACGAGTAATTTTGATTTTTTTTTCTTTGGGCTTTTTCGTTTACCAATACACTCCAAGGTTGATATTTTCATTTGATTGGGCTCGTGCAATAAAATAATTAGGCTTGTGTAAACACACACACTTGCAACGGATTTGATTGCCGGTGTGAAGTTTCTAACAAAATTTGTTAATATCAAAAAACATCCATGTGCAAATATCACTCAAACGATATTCTTATTAGAAACTTTTGAGTTAATTCGAGAAGATAATACTATATCATCTCTTTCATTTAGTAAAAGTTTATATATGGAAAATATAAATTCTATCTCCTTTTTTAGATTAAACCCTATAAAGGTTTATGAATATATGAAATATTAAAATATAACGTCGAAATAATTAAATTAACTAATAGGTGCAACCAAAATACAAATTATTTAAATACCTAAACTGAAGTTCATATTAATCTAATTTGGTTTTTCATTTTGGGTGTTGAGCTAAATTTTTTGAATTAACTTCTATTACAAGACATTTGGGCAACATTCGGCAATATGAGTGAAATATGCGCATATATTATTATTATTCCACAGATAGCAATGTAGTTAGATCGAAATGAATTTTATACCTTCTTATACTTATAGCAAGTTAAGTTGGTTACTGGTTACAAAAATATCTGAGAATGATCGAATGTTGATAGACGATTCAGGTGCTGCTCGAGATCAGGGAAGCTATTAAGCAAATTACGATATCGAATCCGAAAGCGGGTTTGCTATAAAAATCTGATATCGAAAAATCCGCAAAGTATAATGGATTGACAAATTCGACCAAAGGACCACAATTTTCCAATTTCACAATTGGCAAATTCGCGGCGGATAGGATTTTTAGTTATCGGGTTATTTCAAAGTAAAGAATAAGTTTTCTACAATATGGTTCGATTTCGTTATTCTCAGACATTCGAAAATTGATAGAGTTGTTAAAACTAAAAGAGAAGCTACTATTTTAATCCGTCAGCGCGATTGGCATTCATGGTTAATAGATTTAATAATGCCAATGTGGCTGTAGTGCAACGATACATAGCAAGTAAAAAAAATCAACATCAGAATGTGAATATTATCAGAATTTAATAGGTGTATATGCAAGTACCATACTAGATACAAACATAATCCAGAAAAGTATTTTCTCGGAACGTAGATATTTATCCGGTATATATCAGTTATAACAGATTTATAAGCAGTAGATCAATGAAGTGGCATAACAATGTCTTTGTTTATCTGCTATTATACTTTAATAGCAGACAAACAAAGTACAGACTAGGAACTTCTAGAACGTTATATTCGAAAAAGTAATATGGCCATACATAAAATGGATGAATTCGATTTTTTTTGTTACAGCCAAAAACTATTAACTTACCAAGGGGCTTGTTGAATTTTTTTGAATAAGGTCAGAACTCGCATTTGTTGCCAAATTGTAAATTGAAGTCGATGATATTTGGACTCAGTAATATGTACCAACTAGCATCCCGAAATCTTGGATTACATACAAGGATAAATAATTTTATCGTTTTGGCATTTCTCAACGGAATTTAGATTCGCATTCAATTAATCTACCTTAGTATCTGCTTATTTACTACATTAGATTTAGTACAATCATACCGTCAGTTATAAGAAAAGCTATTTGTGCATCATAATTGTTTCAATAATATTATTGTTTCGATAACAATACTGTTTTGTTTATTTAGATAAACACAGGTTATTAACACAGATAGCAATGTATGAGGTAGCAATAACAAATTCGCTCGGTTATGTGATTCTCTTCGGTTTTCGGCGTAAACTAAAGTCACTACAAATATTCAATGAATGCCAAATTGCAAGTGGAACGATTGCACCGACTCTACAGACTATTTCTACAGAATAATATTTTTTATAATAATAAATTATTGCTGATGAATTAGCCTTGAGTGCCATATTATTGCGAATATTAAATAATCATCTGGGGTACATGAAGAAATCTGCTCAATAGGTTCCACGAATTTTAAATGAGGTTCAAAAAGAGACTCGAATGCATTTTGCTAAATTTAACTTAACAAAATTCCGTCATTGGTGACGAATCTTAGTTCTACGTTAGTACGATATTGAAACAAAACAGCAGTCCATCGTATGGAGCCAACAGGAGCAAACCAACCGTAAAAGCTAAGCAACTAAAGTAAAGATGTCAAGTAAAGATATTCACCCGGAAATGATCAGACGGTAACTGCTAAATGGTATTTCGAAGACTGCTTACCAAAAAAAAGAATGACAGAAGAGTATGTATGCCAAAAATCTAAGAAATGTTTTAAAAGTAGAGTTGATATGAAATCGCGGGCCAGTTACCAAACATAAAATCTTTGTTGACGTGCAGATTGTGTAAAAAACGTTGTACTGCATAGTGTAATTTATTAGTCCAATTGTGCCTTCAACAGCTTTATTCGCTCTATGTTTAATAATAGCAAATAAATATTCGACATGATGGAGTTTATAGAGATCACCGTTAGATGTCCAAACTGCTGATCGCAATTTCATAATTAATACTCTCCTTTGGTGAAGCAAAGTCTCTTCGTAATAAGGATTTATTTCTTCTACTTCATCTGATAAAGCGATTGTGTCATTTTCCTGGTTGTATCACCAGCTGTATGCCACGAGGTCAAATAGAACTCATTTTCTCAACACTCATGCCACTCAGCATGTGATACCTCTTAACAAGAGTTCTTGTGTTTAGAGCAAATAGTGAACATTTTAGAAAAACAACTTTTTGAAGGCGAAGAAAGAACTGAGGACGATGGTTACACGGTTCATAAAACTATCTAATTGACTATTGATAAAACCGTTGCAGTTGCAGTCAAATGGTTGGTACTGTAAGTAAATATAAAAATTGTGAACTAAATTAATCTCGCAATTCTTTATTTAATCTGGGTCAAAATCTTAGATTATGGTTTCGGTTTCACTAAATAAATCGGTTAATTCTTACTAAACTATATATTTTTGGGGCTCCCAATTCTTTTGCGGTTCGCTTATTTTGTTTTTTAATTTTTTTTTACGTTTAGCTTTATTTGGGGCGGACTTTTAGACTGACCTAGCTCCTTGTAAGTGTCCTGCACCCAACGCGCGATCCTTCAAGTAAAGGTTGATAGCTGCCTTAAACTTTTGCATTTTATATTTCAACGGAAACTGAAAACCAGCCAACGAATTCCACTTCTTAGATGTTCAATAAATAAATTCGCGTTTTACGTCCTACTTTACGCCATTACAGCCAAATCGAGGACGTACGGACTTTTATAGGTCGGATTTACGTAGAACCATCTGCACATTGTATAGCTTCATGCCAACCTTTAGAACAGCCCACCTGTTGAAAGGTGTGTTGGTCTATGAATTCTGTAGGTGATTTACACCACCGATCGTAATCATATGGTGAAAAAATCTCTTTTGCAATTGGGATTCGAACCCAGTACCTGCCGCTCCAATTGTCGCAGCCTTAACCATTTGTTCGTTCTGTTGATTTTGCTTAGGCTCGGAATCATGAACTCAAACGGTCAATTTTGGTTCTGATCCCCACATGTCATTCTAAGAAGGAGGATCTAGCTATATATATACAAAAAAAAAACGATATATAAACTTTAAATGCAGCAGCGATGATAGATATATTACTTTTGTTCAAATCAAAATAAAATATGAGATTCCTTGTCATTCATCAATTTATAAAATAAATTTCGATTAGCCCACATAAATTGTAACGTCAAAGAGGCAATTTCATTTATAAACATTTCTCCACAAACTCAATCAGATGCTAAATTTTAAATAAAAGTAATTCTAATTTTAATTAATTAAACCTATTTGTATATTTATTGTAATGTTTAACATTATTTGCTTTAATTTATGCTTTATTTTTTTAAGTTGATAATTTCGAAAAAAAAGTATCTAAAAACTCTCCACATCACAATTTTTGACATTTAAAATTTTTTTACTGTCAATTCTCTACACAAACTATATTGAACACACTAGATTTGTATAGTTGTCTCATTTTGTCTACCGTTAAAATTACAACTCGTCAACGATTTGTGAAACGAAAATTTGTCATATCGATTCATTTTCATTATCCAAGTAATTGTCACTTTGAGAAGTATTGCATGTGATCTCTCCTCAACAAGAGTTCTTGTGTTTTTCCTATCACCCATCCAAATTTAATGCTTTGTATTTACAATTAAAATTCAAAATTATGAATTAATTAAATAAAATTATGTGTTTGAATAATCGAATCATTATGCTGTATCATTTTGATATAAATTCATAATACAAAATAAGAGTGCTGCTGTTGTTTTATTTTTTTTTTGGTTAAGAGACCCGTGTAGTTGAATGTGTTGTGTGTGAAAGTTACGTGTAACTTTAATAACAAAAAAAAAAGCGAATAAAAAGTTTAAGTGGAATTTATATTGAATAATATTAGTGCTGTGTATTATAAATTGTATATCGGCTAAAATGTTTCTCTATAAAAATAAGTTATTACAGCCAAATCAATTAAAACGTCTCGCCGAGCATAAATACAGTGTCACAAATATCAGCCTATTGGACCCATTTCTTCAGCCATGGTGGTGTTGGCTTGTGTCCAAAGTTCCACTTTGGCTGGCACCTAATTTAATAACAATTGTTGGATTAGTTATAAATATAATCACTACATTAATACTCGTTTCGTAAGTAGAAAAATATAATTTTATTTTTAAAATAAAATCATTGTCATTTTGTGTGATGATGTGTTGTTTGTATTCGTTTGTGCCCCAACATCGCAACGAAGAAAATTATTTGAGGTTAGGAATCGACATTTTTACCATTTCGTCCCATTTTGTTACCGAGACAGTTGGTTGGGTTTTTGTTTATGCGAAGACGTACGTCAGATTGATAAGGGAAGTTGATTGATTTGACTGTATGACGACATTGTTTGTGATTAGAAACACTCGGATGATTAATGTCAATTGCTTACTCATTTGAATACACAACTTATTACTACAGTGGTGGGAGTAAGTTGATTATTTGGGGATGTAAGTTTGTTTAACTGAATTATGGTAAACTGACTCCAAACATTATATTCTTTTCCCGTTTATCTATATAAATTTTCCTTGGGCACGATACTTAACAGTTGGTTCCTACTTTACGGACATTTAACCTTTCAGAGAGCTTTGAACTTATTGCAGCGATATAAGCTACTGTACGACTTGTAGAACCTTTGAAATACCGAGTTCTAGATGAAGTAACCACTTTAGTAACGTTCTGCGTGCTGATCCGAACCGAATGATACAGCGGTCTTTGAAAGAAGAGCTGCCTTTCAGTAGGCGAAGAGGTCGCTCCACGGCGTAGAGAGCTATCTGGCATCTTCCAATTGCGTACGAAGTGCTGGCTCGTGATTTTACCAAAACAATTACAACAATATGACCTTCAGAAAATGAAGATATACCTAATTAATTACCTAAGTTACTGTGAAATGAAAGGCATCTTCTTATAAGTACTGCATACTCTATTGTACTTATGTCTGATTTAATGATTTACTCAAAACCTCGAAATCACTTAAGTTATTATGAGGTAACCAATCAACTTGAATAGTATGAGAAGATGTACACATACTACTTAACGTATAATAAATTATAAAGATGGATCGGTGTACGAGTCATTGATCTGTTCAATTATGACTAATACCTAATCTTGTATTAGCTGACGTAGTTCGAACCATTCCATTTTTGTCCAGTTTCGTGTTTCAAATATAGGAAGAAACTTCTGTGTTCATTAGTTAAAAGGTTACTTTGTCACAAATATTCCTGTTATCTACCACTCATTAGAATTTTTACTTGACTATCTAGGCTATCTATCCTGTCCGCTGCCACTCATTACAATCTTTACTTATAAATTGCAAGCACTCATCTCGTTAAGTGTTGGCTATCTCACCAAACGTTTGGTGAGATAACTAATTACTGGATAAAAACCATCTAATCGTTTCTCCATCTAATTTTTTCTCCAGCAATGCTATAATTTTGCTAAAACTTCTTCACACAAACAATTTCTGAAATGAAACATTTTACACTTTTATATTTGTATAATTGATCTCGGTCAACTACCATTCGGGACCAGGATGGAGACCTCTGAGTGAATATCTACCATATGTATCACAATGTATGACTAAGAAAATTATCGGTGACTACCAAGGATGATTTCGTTCAAATTGGCCAGTCACTGATCAAGTTATTAGTATGGGGGTTCTTTATCGGGATTTATATACTCTGCATCAACTTCTGAAATCTTACACATGCAGATAAGCTAAAATTGTACAGTATTGATCAGATCATATATGTTCCAAAACGCGACTTTGATGGCACACAACCTTTTTTTTTAATCACGAGATCAGGAATTTAATGCGAATTCCCCATATCATGCATGAATATAAAGGGCAGCGAGTACGATGGCGCATATACAGCGATATTTAAAGGAAGAGCTGACTTTCGGTAAGTGAAGAGATCATTGTGACTATGGCTTCAGGGCGTAGAAATTTATGTCATCTTCTAATCGTTTACAACTGTATGAAGAGATCGAAACCGATGAAATTAGATAGTTGACACGTTTCGGGCTAACAATAGAATGTAAACGCCGTTAATTGCTCAGTTTCATGATCGAATTGCTCAATTGCAGGAATTTGTTTTATTGTTAGGCTCAACCATCGATAAATGTGACTAAAATTTCATTATTTCATTATTACACTATTCTTTCGAATCTTATGGTTCGATGGTAAAATTAATTATTAACTCATTACATCCATACGTGTATCAATAATCCAAACAGTAACTAGATTTACATTCCTCTAATCTGAGTCTTCGCCATACTTCCCCAAGTTCATGAACCCTCTTTTCGAGAAAGGATAGAAAGGATTTCGACTAACCAAGTTGGATTGGCATATGCTGGTTATTGTGCATAATTCCGAAGACTAAATCCTTCCTCATAATTTAAAGGAATTTGGAGAGCAGAAGCTAAAAGTGATTTTTGATTTAAAAACAAAGATATTCCAAACAATTTGACAGAGTCACTAGCCCTATCATCCAATAAAACACAACGATGTGATAAAATATCATCTGGGATTTTTTGTCATTTTTAAGTAAACCGCCCAGGTGGCGCAGTGGTTAAAGCTGCGGCAGTTGGAGCGGGAGGTACCGGGTTCGAATCCGAATCGTGGCAGGATGCAAAATGGGTTTTTCACCTTCGATCGTTTGGGCGGTGCGATCGGTGGTGAAAAATGAACATATCTGGATCCTCTGTCGTGTTTAGTATCCTTGGGGCCGACCCATCTTCCATGTCAGTACTATAGGCCTGACATGGAGCTATGCAATGCGCAGATGGTTCTACGAAAAGACTCGGACCTATAGCCGTATAGAGTGGTATCACAACGGATCAAAATTGGTCTGTGTGCGATAGCAGCCACAACAACTTAACTTTTTTTTAAGTTAATACATAATAGGATCCTCATTACGGCCTTCTTCCAATAACCACTCCATCTTCAAAGGACCTGATAATCACACCTCTATCCTTGACCATTATATTACCAACAGAATTTCTCCAATTTTATTTTAAGGACCTACCAGGTATCAGACTAGCTTTTGTTGAAAAGATTCTAAACACTCAGATTATTGACATAAGCTATAAAATACCGAGATCTGGTGCCCTATAGGCGTCTAGCACTAATTTATTCGAAGGTGCTATCATGGTATATTATATACAATTGGCAGAATTATAGTTATAAGTTATTACACTTGAAAAGTTCATAACAAGTTTTGTCCCTAACCAGTGTCTATCATATTGAAACGTATTCACGATTACAATCATTTTCTAATACTTCAATATATTTTAATAAATATTTCCTGTTTCACCTAGAGATTGTGACTAATTTGATCACCGTATTAAATACTAGCTCCAGACAAAGCGTGTCGGAGAAAATATAGGTTCGATTTACGTAATACATGTTTCGGGACTATTAGCAAAGATTATATTTTCCCCGTCACTCAGTCTCGTTTGGTCCATTGTCACATTCCTTTCCAGACATCTACCATCAGGCCCCAAATCTGTTCGATCTTTGATGAATTCCAAGATATCCGGTATCCTCAAGGTCGCCAGATGATTCTCAAATAGGAATCGTGGTATAAAACAATACAGTCTAAGGCAAAAGTATGAAAAACAGAAGGTTCTCCCATGTCTTCTGGTGTAGATCACCAAAGTGAAAGTCGATATATCCCTTTTTTTATTTTTTTTTATTTAAGCTTTAATTGGGTGCAGGGCTGTCAGAGCTCCTGCACCTAAAACTTCAAGTAAAGGTTGATAGCTGCCTTAAACTTGTGCATTTTATACTCAAACGAAAACTGAAAACCGAATAAAAAATTCCACTTCCTGGATGTCAGGTTTCGGCAGCTTCACCGTAAACCTTGAGAGATAATAACGTCACTCCTAGAGAGGGATAAGCTCAATTAAAAGTAGAAGTGGATTCCAAGCAGGTTAATTTATCAACCAATAGGTTTTTTTTGATATCCCTATGACTGGGTACCCAGTGAAATTTTAATCCATTCATACTGCCTAGTAGATTTAAGGAAATTTTCGTGTTCAAAACATATTTTGATTAAACTGTATTGGAGACAATCGCCTTTACAACCGCATAGATATTAGAAAAACAGTTGCGCATCTCCCAATGGAGATAGATATGACCTTATGATTTTGTATGTATAGCACCAGTCAGATTACAGTTTACTGATCCATTTTGTGATTTTCGGTAATAATTACACGAAATAATTTTTCCGAAAATGAATACGAAAGGGCATGTGCCGGCCAAAATATCCATATTTGGCAATTCCCAGAAAGGCTAAATTGATTGTCTCTGCTTTGTACGCGGGCAAATGTTGGTGATGCACACCTTTTGATGCAAAGTTTAAGCGGCAGCAGATCCATGGTCATCTCAAGAGCTATAGTGTGTGTGATGTGCATACTTATCTCTCACAATACCCAGACAATCAAGTCTTTGAAGGTGGTTTAGGGGTCTTCCTCGAACCCCACTTATTGTTCTAGGCCACCAAATAAATGTGACAAACCTGATTACGGTCTGATAATCGAAACGTATAACCAGGAGACGCGGCTGGGTTTTAGGTCTCATTATTTTCCAAAGAACTGTTATCATTTACTGTAAATATCACATGCTTTGTGAAAAGTATCATTGCAGTTTTTCTAAGGTGAACAGATACACTCTCATCACTCAACCAGGCTACAACTATGTTAATCGCTAATTGCATGTGATCACATAGTACATTCGTATATTTATCTACTAGTACGGCTATATCATCGGCGTTACCCTGTCAGCATAATCCGTTGTTTAATTGGAATAGGAGTGAGCTGATCACAAGACATCATAATAGCGGAGACAGAACTCCACCCAGAAGAGATTCCGTTCTGACGAGTCGTATCACTGGCGATAAGTTTGCAGAAATTCTCTTTGACACTTACTACTGAACAAGTGTGGTCTTTCAGCTGCAAAGAAAAGATGGCGTATAGGTCGGAAATTTTTTACCTGGTCATTTCTAGGCTTTCCATCCTTCGGGATGAACACTTTTCTCCATGTTTTCGGAACGTATCTCAGGACTGGCTCTGATAATATATGCAAGGTGGTCTAGGATTATTTCCAGTTCATTCCGTAGGAGACCCGGAAATTTCTCGTCTGGATCTAGTATTAGGCGGAGATGGAACTATTCAATGTGCTCTACGCGAATTGGGTCTGGAAATAGAAAGTATAGTAACTGAACATTTGCGAACAACTGAAGTATTTGAAATTTTGAGTGATCCATAAATTTTGATTGTTTCCTACAATTCTGAGCAATGACTATCACACTACAAATATTATATAAACATTGATTATGCTATACATTTTGCCACACCAAATTGAAAACATGAAACAAATAACATATTATTGCTATTTATTATATGATTACGATAAGGCACAAATTCTAAAGTTGACAACTTAATATTTGTTTATAGATAAAAATAACCGAAAAATATTATCGCATCATAACCGAAAAATATTATTTCGTCAAGCTTACAACGTAATAAAATTACTGTCCAAAAATTGAACTGATTTGCTAGTCTCTAAAATTTATCGTTATCACTCGATCAACATACTGTAAACATTCGATATGTGAGGTTTTAATAAATTATTTGATTATCGCTCGAACGTTGACCGACCATATACTTTTGAAGTGAATTAAAATTTTGAATTAAATATGAGGGTGGAGTGAGAAGTCTGGTAAAAATGAAATGAGGAATTCCTTTTTTTTCCCCTTTTTTCGATCCTTTCCGAATAATTCAATTTTTTCAAGCCTTCAAAATAGGCGTTTGTTGCATCGATGATCTCCTCATTAGGCCGAATCCCTATCCACCGAGCCATTTCCTCCAATTCGGAAACAGGAAGTAGTCGCAGGGGGCTAAATCTGATGAATATGGCGGATGTGAATGCAATTTTTTTCAGGAACCTGAAAGCAATGGTTATAAATAAGTCCACCGGCCCTGACGGAATTCCGGTTCGAATATTGAAGGAGTTTGCCAGTAACTTGGTTCCAATATTAACTAAAATTTTTTTCCTTTCTTATAAGTAAGGTAAATACTCGAACGCCTGGAAGAGTGAGATCGTGCAACCGGTGCTTAAATGTGGTTGTGATAAAACTTACCCTTCAAACTGCCGGCCAATATCAATTGTGTCAACCGTGGCTAAAGTTTTAGAGAAATGCATTAACCAACAACTGGTTCATTATCTTTAGATTAATAAAATAATTTCAGATAAACAAACTGGCTTCCGCGAAAGCCGCTCTACAACCGATCTCTTGCATAAAGTTTGGCATGAGAAACTCATTTGTTAGCTTGTGGTATACGGCTTGTATTCGATGACCATGAAGTGGATAAAAAGGTTTCTCCAAGACCGAAAGATCAACGTTGTGCTAAATGGGAGATCATCAACGACATACTCCCCAAATGCCGGAGTCCATCAGGGGTCAGTTTTGTCACTTTGTGTTTGTTATACAATTATGACTTGTTGGATAGCACTGTGAACACTATCCACAGTTTTACTGATGTTGCAACATTGCACTCTTCTATTTCATTCGAGGTCGAGCCTACTCCTTCAGAGTTAAACGGTAAACGACTAGAAGCTATTACTTCTCTTAATTCCGATTTGAGTACAATATTTGAATGGGGAGTAAAACATCAAGACAAATTTAACGTGAAAAACACAAATATGCACATTTTCGCGTAAAAGACTACCCTTTTGTAGTAAAAGGCCATTTTCTCGTGGGTGACTCAATTCGTCTGCTTGGTGTTCAGATTAGAGGTGGAGCATATGGCATTGCTCTCCAGCTGCTGGATAGAGTTCAGCGGTGTGCCATCCGAATAGTACGAAACTCCAGACTTACGAAAATCTAGACAGTTCATAGCACCGCAGAGATTTTACAGAACCCTGCGTGTTCTATAGATTAATAAATGGTAAATGTTCTGCAGAATTAATGGAGAAACTACCACCATTTGTTACGCTAGGACAGGTAACACGAGGAACGGTTAATGCGCACAGGTTTACGGTGAAGCTGCCACAACTTCGAACTGAAGATGCAAAGATCGAATTTATTTGTCAAACATCTATAGGAAGTGAAATTGCTGGCCGGTTTTCAGTTCCCGTTTGAGTATAAAATGCATAAGTTTAAGGCAGCTATCAACCTTTACTTGAAGGATCGTTCGTTGGGTGCAGGAGCTCCGACAGTAACAGGGAGCTAGAACGGACTAAAAGTCCGCCCTGCACCCTATTAAAGCTAAATTTAAAAAAAAAATATGAAGCGCAATTGATGGATTATGGCCATGGCAACTACACGCGTTGCATCCTTAATTGTTTTGATGGAAGAAAACTATTTTTTCGCCAAATTCGATCGTTTTTTTTAAAACATCGTTAAAACGATCCAATAAGTTGCAGTAATATTCGCCGTTGACTGTTCTTCTATTTTGAAGGTTATCGTTGTGAATTATCACACGTGATTCCCAAAAAACTATGCAATGACCTTGTTGGCCGACAAAACCATTGGCCAGTAGAAATCTACAGTTTAGGCTGTTATTTGGTATCTGGTGTATAGTGATGATGGATTATTAATCCAAACGACACAAACACTTCTTTTCATTTCGCTTGGGCCAAGCCTGCCTCTGAAGTTGTCACTGCCACACGTGTGCGTTTTTTGGTCGATTGTAATAAAACGAGCAATGTAAATTTTATCATTTTCAAATGTTCGTGTAACATATTGCACACACGTTCTTCCAGATCTCAGCTATCTCGCGCACTTTCATTCTGCAGTCTTGTAAAAAAAATTTAAGTTGATGTGGCTGCTATCGCACACTTAGACCAAATTTGATCCGTTGTGATACCACTCTATACGGCTATCGAGTCTTTCCGTAGAGCCATCTGCGCATTGCATAGCTCCATGTCAGTCCTATAGTACTGACATGGAAGATGGATCGGCCCAAGGATTCTAAACACGACAGAGGATCCAGATTATGTTTATTTTTCACCACCGATCGAAGGTGAAAAACCCATTTTGCATTCTGCCTCGAATCGGATTCGAACCCGGTACCTCCCGCTCCAACTGCCGCAGCTTTAACCACTGCGCCACCTGGGCGGTTTTTGCAGTCTTGTAATACCGTATAAATTATAATGGATTTTGCCAACGATTTTTGGTGTGGTGACTTCATTTGTGATTCCTGACCGTGTGGCCTCTTTTGTTCTTGTACGACCACAACGAAAATCTGTTAACCTCTTGTGAATCGTGAATCATTTTAATCGATGGTGAAGAGTGCCCATAATATTTATCAAGCTTTGTATTTTGGTTTGCTTAATGGTTCTTCCACTCAAAAAATAATGTTTCCATTTAGTCTAGTGACAGATTTGGAATGCGCCTTTTGTTGCAATTTTACCGGACTTCTCACTCCATCCTCGTATTTATTTTATCATGCGTCGACCAAAAATGTTTTAAAGGCCCAACATACTAATATATAAGTTCTAGTTAACCTTTGGCACGCTGTAAAAATCAATTTAAATATTTGCTACTGTTGTAGTTTTTAGATATCGTGTGATAGTTTCTCTTGTTCTGCTTTAATTGCATTGATAGACTACTCGTTCTCATCAATGTCAAAAAGTCATTCTCTACTATTTTAGTAACACTGCTATAATTTTTTTTTTCACTAACAATAGCAAAATATAACTAGTTGTTATAAGGTTTACTCGTATGACTAATTACTAACGTAAAAACCACAGCGTATCAATAAAAAATTAGTCGACAATTTGTCTTACATATAATAAATGGTTAGGTAAATATATAAGACAAGTGCAAGCTGTTCATTTTGCGATATGCAAACTATTTACATACACACATACAGTTATAGCACAATTACCCATATATTTACAGCGACTTACACTAATATAGTTTAACTATTTTATATACTCGTATGATTCACGAAATGAACTAAATATATTTCAAATCGAGTGTAATTATATGAACTACATACAACTATATATGTTGTTATGTACATAATATATTTTTAGCTTATTTCTTAACTATTAAGTTTTCTTTTCTTATTTGTCCGTTTCTATGTGTGATTACTATTTTCACCTTGTCATTGAAATGATTATTTGTTAGAGACTTGGCCAATTCAAATAATCAAATGCGGTAATTATTTAGATAGATTGATAAGTGAAATATGTGCTAAATGAACACTAGCATTTCGATTAGAACAAGAGTTCTAGTTTAGGTTGTTATCTAAAATGGATATAATCGTTGTCAGATTAGTTCATGTGGTATGAAGTTGGATTGATTGGATTAATGGCTGGAAAAAATGGTCTTCAGTATTAGATGGATTACATTTTACGCAGTGGGTGTTTGGTCCTTCTATGTTTGGTGTTAGTTCTCTTTCATTTAATACTTAACTGGTTTCATATATATAGGTCTTCCCTTGTTTCTTCCTGATTCCTCTCTTTACGTATATTTTTTAAAGATTAGTTCTTTCAATTGTTGGCGTAACTGTGGCTAGCATGATTTACCCTGCAGTTCCAATTTCCCAATCGTAACCGACTTATCCATGTAGACATTCGACTTTATGTAGCCTCAAATGAAAAAGTATAAAGGTGTGATATCACAAGATCTAGGTGACAAGGCACTATGCCGAACCGGAAAATAAACTGTTCACCAAATTTACCCCACAATAGAGGCATGGCAAATAGTGTCGACTGGTTTGACCCAAAAATACTGTCGAGACTACGGGTTTCAATTTCCGACCATCCTCATTTTTGGTGATCCCAACAGCCCATAAATGACACCAAACCGTTGCTTTGTCTAGATGTAATGGCACCTCTTGAACCTCTTGGGCTTGCTCTTGAGTCCAAATATACGGAAAGTTTGCTTATGAACGTTATTATTAAGCCAGAAAGGGATCGCTGAACAAAATTTTAGTCGGAAACAGTGAATCTTCTTCAAGCTTTTTAAGAGCTCAAAGACTTAACGGTGACGGTATGGAAGGTCGGCCGGTTTAAATTATTGCACGATTTGAATTTTGTATGCTTTTAAACCAAGATCCTTACGTAAAATACGCTATCTTGTTGCATACGACAAGCCAAGGTGTTGAGAACGATTTCGAATCGATTTATGATGGCCATCTCAGCTATTTGCTGAAATGTGGTCTATTTGGTCGCACTTATCCAATAATGAATATTGGGTTACAACTTTTTCGATGGTATAGCGAATTGTGCGTTCGGTAGGCCGATTGTATGTAGGCCACAAGTTGCTTTAATCGCACGAAACACATTTCTCATAGATTTCCGTAATATAGCTGAATTTGTAGACCCTCTGTCGGTCGTCTTTCCATGATGAAATGTTAAACAATACTGGAAAAATATACCTAACTGTTTGACACGACTCACAACGGGTTCTGTTAGAAAATCACTATACTGAACTACCCTTTACATGAGAACGAGTCACATAAACACTCTGTACAAATTCAGCTTATCGACTTTTGGAAAGGATAAATACGAGATGGTGCTTCTACCTACTTACGAGATGGTGCTTCTTACGTCAGTCAAAAAGAGTAACATTTTTAAGGGTATGTCTCTCAGAATTCATCTGTCAGATCGCATCGCAGCATTGTTTTGAATCACTTTATTCGACTTTTGGCGACCAGCACCATGCTTAACTAGTATTGATAATTGGTACAACGAATTAAAATGCGAATGATGAGCCTTGTGAAGTTAGTCCAAAACAATTGTTGAAGAGGATCGTTATGTGACTAATCGTGAAATCGATAATCGAGGCATTCCTCGAAATTAGTAAAAAAACGGCAATCGACTGTTTGGGTCTTCCAATTCGAAGACAATACAATAAAAGTTGTGCGAGCTCGGAGCGTTCGGAAGCAAATAGTAGCATGTTTCTACACGAAAACCAGTCATATGGCTACTGAAGCACCTAAAACGGCGAACCATTTTACATCATGATAATGGGAGTTCATACAAATCACATTAAACGATTGAATTGTTGGGCCATTCGCCTTACAGTCCGACCATTCGTCTTACGGGCACCCAATGACTTTCGTTCTAATCATGATTAATATGAAGAGATTTGGTCTGTATACTATCGATGCTATAGACATTCTTTAATTAAAGTTTGTACCTGTTTTGCTTTTTGTTACCTAATTTAGAGCTTCGTCAAACCATTAATCATATGGCAATAGTATCAAGATTACACCCTCTATGTATATGACCCAAAACGGGATGTTAATGGTATGTGCCATGGTATGTTCTTTTCAATCACTAGATCAGAAATTTAATGTGAAAGCTATTAGGTGAAGAGAAAGGTGGTGGAACTTTCTTTTAAGGCAATGCTGTCATTTGATGTAGACGAATGCTGTCATTTGATCTGTTGTTCGCTCCACGGCGTAGAAAGCGATCTGCCATCTTCTGAATGTTTACATAATAAAGGGTTGGTTTGTGATCGAAATCGATGTAGTCTGATTTTTGATAAGGTAACTGTTTCCTGGGGTTTTGTTTCCTGTGGTTCGAATAGAGTATGAAATCGTACAAATTGTGTAATCTACCGCATTTATGTTTGTAAATTTACAAATAAAATTGTTTTGAAATTAAATCTTTATCTAATAGATAACTGAGTCTGGAGAGTTATCATTGTTTAAAATCACCTGGCAGAAATATTTGATTGACTGTATAAGACTATCATAAAATCTATAATCTGTTATTTGCGGTAGACACAATTTGTTCCGGCTAAAGCAAACAGTACTGTGGCTTGTGTGAAAGGTAGGATGTTTAGAAACTAACTACAAGGGCTCGTTTTGTAAGGGCTCAAGACCACGGAGTAAGGAGAAACTCTCATAACCATTAAGCTACAACCGGCGACATAACAACCAAATAAAATATCCCAAACAACGAAAATATCCTAATTTTAAATTTTTAAAGGTCCTTGCAAACTTTTTGTCTAATATAACAACATACAGAGGTGACCCAATCTATAGAGCTATTTGACCATTTTTGACTAAAATTGGTACGTACTTATTTTGAAAGAATCGAAAGTAAGGTGTCCAGAGTTAGTGGATTCACTGTAATAAAGAAATATGCCTAGATTGATTTGGGATGAGGTGTGCCACAGATGCAATTAAGATTATAGATGTGTAGTTATCTCGGGTTTTATAGGCCATTTAGACAGACTATTCCAGATCGCTTCCTAAGACATTGAGCCTAGGTCAGGGTAAATGTATCTCTTTTCTGTCAGAAAAAAAACTTTCTATTAAATTTAAAGACATTTCCAAACTGAGTTCTACTTCTACGGATGTTGATATTATGGTTCATAAGGCTTGGAACTGCATTTCTTAATGTCTCTTTTTTGTGCTGTTCAAGACTGATATTTTCAAAACAGAAGTCCTGGGAGAAACTAGCAACTATTCTTTATATTTTAAAACTCGTTTAAACATTTCCAGGAGGGATTTCTTCCCATTCGTACACCAATAACCAATACAAATTCCTCAAACCTCAATTACTTTCTGCAGTGTAAAATGTATTCGATAATCTATTTATGGCTTCGAGCTGTGCAATTATTGATCTATTTATATACATTCTTACATACAATGTTTTAATCATGTGATTTATGTTTTCTCAAGTTACATTTAAAACATGTCACGTGTCTATTCAACACATATTAATTAATTTAAACATTCATTTATGTACTATACACATACATAATAAATATTAGATCCGAAACTTCCTCTATATATTACATTTCAATACTAAGAAATTGCAATATCATTGTGAAACGATAGAAACGAAACATATAAGAAAACTAAATACTTATGTACGTACACATCTGCTATCTAATTACTAGCACACAGCAAAAGCATGTAAACATAAATCAGAAATACTTACTTTCTAAAAAAAGTTGACCTAAATATGCGAATCCAGTGAACTTGTAACGAATGACAACACTTCAAAATTCTAGACCCTCAAAATATATAAGACAAAAAACTGATTTTAATATGAAGATATCATCATTTATTTTTGGTTATAAAATCATTTACTGTCCCTCTCAAGAGGTAGTTAATACTATTTATTTACATATATAGACTCCAAGGTTCATACTCAAAGTTTACCTATACAATTTTCAAGATATTATGATTACATTTCTTAGGCTTGAAATGATTACGTCAGTTTTATTCGTTAGCAGTAAACAACTTACTTTAGGACACCACACTGTTGATGGCCGCTTAATATGGTTAAGGCCAAATGAGAGAAAGAGAGCATTCATTGAATAAAATGATAGTTTACCGCTTGCTTCGAGTGTAAAATAATTAAAGAAGGCGGAAATAATTCCAGAACTCAATGCCACTAGAGGCCCACGGTTCAATCCATATACACATACAGATTAAAAACACCCAATCGTGATTGATGAATCGTCACCACCCCGGGAATCGAACCCGAGACCCCCGAATGACAGAGCAAGTATCTTCTCTGCCACTAGAGCGACAGAGCTTCGAGTGTACTATAAAGATGTCAGCATTAAGAGAAACGCATTATGACACGTATTGTCCTATCTGAGCATACCGTCAAAATTGGTATCTATGTGCAAATTAATGATTGAGAGGGTGTAAAGTGCAAATTCAAGGTAAAATTTCGAATGCCTTCGAGATATCGTGAGATGCAATACCTCAATTTTTTTTGTTTTTTTTATCTCTACAATCTGTTTCGGGGCTCGAGGCACTTCTAACTCTTTCGCGGTTTGCTTATTTACATCCTTACCTTACGCCATTACAGCCAAATCGAGGACGTACGGCTATAGGTCCGATTTACGTAGAACCATCTGCACATTGCATAGCTCCATGCCAGCTGGAAGATGGGTGATGGGTTGGCCCATGAGTTCTGCACCCCAACAGGAGGTCGTATAGATGTGTTCATTTACACCACCGATCGTAATCGTATGGTGAAAGATCACTTTACCATCCTGACCCTATCGGGATTCGAACCCGGTACCTCCCGCTACAACTGCCACAGCTTTAACCACTGCGCCACCTGGGCGGTAGCTCAAATTTTCTTCAATTTATTATTAAAATATGTCATCCGTCAGCTCAATATAGATATTACAAATCAACGACATTTGCATTCTGGGTCAGAGCATCATATCACTGAAAAGGGTTCTCTTCCTATTGAAAATATATGCCCAACAAATTGACCTTAAAGTCAAAGTGGCGGAGATCAAATATATCGTCATCGCGAGATGGCAGACACGTGGAGATTTCGTTTCAGGAATATTATTGAGCAAAATTCTGACTGATGTAATCGAGGTCGCAGCATGTTATCGACAATTTTAAGCGAATATCAAAACCTCCCCATATCTCCAATCAAAGCGCGGATAAAGCTAGTAATGATCTTTGATTGTGGGTCTTGGAAATTGAAAGCACAAAAAACGCAAAAATTACAGCTGCAACTGAGTGTTAATTTATTCCATTTTCGGTACATTAAAGAGGGAGCTGTTCGAATGACTCGTGAGATCAGGAGTTTTCTTGATAAAGTTGACATCATTGGGTTCATAAAATCGTCAAGGATGTGATGGCTCGGACCGCCAAACGGGCCATTGAGTAAGCCAAAACGAAAGTAGAACTTAGAGGGAGACCTCCAACACGATGGATGGACGTCGTGGAAAGAAACCTGAATACACTCGGTCATCGTCTGGTGATCTCTCGTCGTGGATCGGTCTATTTGAAATAGCAGCGTTAAGGCGGCCAAATGCTTACATATGGCCTAGATCTAGTGCCAGAGGAAGAAGAAGGATCTACATATTTTATTCTTGAATTGATATACATATTCGCAAGAATATCATCTTATTGTTTGACATCATATGTAAGGATTACTCTTAGATCGTTGCAGTTGTGTTGATGCTGGAAGTTCTCGATGGACCTTTAAATCTTCATTAAATTTCTAAAAGCCGATCATTTGTGTCCTATCCTGATCCAAATATTTTATTTAGGTGAACTCTGCTCGTCCTCAATGATAGTCCATTCGCCGACACGAATGGAGGCAACTATGGAAAGCACGAGTGTGCAAGGCTGTGAATGATTACAATTCTGATCGCGCAACCGATGCAACAACTAAAACGATCAACTTTTCGGACTAAGAAAACGTCGAAGCTGAAATAGATTTCCGTAGAAATATCTGCACATTGCGCAGCTTCATGCCATCATTTAGTACTGACATGGAAGATGGGTCAGCCCATGAATTCTGCACTCCATAAATCATAATCAGATGTTGTAAAATTCCTATTGCATCCTTCCTGCCCATATCGTTATTTTCCGCAAACCACGAATTATGATTTATGAGAATTTTATGAAATGAGTTTCAGGGATTAAACATACCATATTTCCAGCTCGGTGATCAACACGTTCGCATTCCAAATTACAATTCTAAACGTTTCTAAATTTGTCATTATAATTTTATATTTGGGTTGGGTAACGATGCTATCTGACTGCTCCTCAAGTTTTTTAGTCGTCTTTGCATAAGATGCCTCTTCTCCCAATTTATATGCTGGTTGTTCGAGGTTTCATGAACAGCAGGGTTACGCCTTATATTTTGGTTCTCTTTAGCTACCTCTCAACCACTATAATTAGGCTTTAGAATTAAGGTATTTAGGAACATACTATCAGCAGTGACTTTTTCTCAATGGTTCAATTCTGTTTTTATCTTTATCTGTTAGCACATTAACTATTCTCTAATACTTTCTAAAAGAATGTTTTTTTTTATTATAGATTTAGTGCAAGTGGCCGCGATGATCCACCACGATGGGCATCAGCACTATGCGCCGCTGGGTTATTTATATATCAAAGCTTAGACGCAATCGATGGTAAACAAGCCAGACGAACAAATGCATCAACACCACTAGGTGAACTATTCGACCATGGCTGTGATTCAATATCAACAGTTTTTGTCGCCCTATCGGCTTGTGTTTCGGTTAAATTAGGATATTATCCAAATTGGATGTTTTTTCAAGTAAGTTATTACATTATATAATATTTTTTTTTTAATTACGATACTAACAAAATTATTTTAATTGTTTTAGTGTTTTTGTGCTATGACACTGTTCTATTGTGCTCATTGGCAGGCGTATGTGTCTGGTACACTAAGATTTGGTAAAATCGATGTAACAGAAGCACAAATCACAATTATGGGCATACATATGATATCAGCTATATTTGGACCCGATATATGGATGACAAAGGTATGATTTATCGTTTCTATTAGCACAATCAAATCAGACACATACATACGAATACCGGAACATAATAATATTCATTTGAGATAATATATAATTTCGCGCGTGACCATAAAAATTTTTATAGATTATATCTATAAAATTGTGATTTTACCACCGCATATACTTTTATATATAAAACATTTTAGAAACATACAATCGCCTCACTATATATAAAATAAAACACTCAAACGAGGAAATCAATATTATAAAGTCGGTCATTAAAAATTTAATTAGCTTTTTGCTGACTTACTTTTATTATGTAATTTTTAAACAAGTCATACACGTCTGTTTGTGGCGTGATTTGTTAAATTTTATTTAAAAATTTTGCTAACGATTGTGCTGTTTTGATAACCTCCTGTATAAATTCCAACTCGTTGTATACTCATTTGAGTGTTTACCACACATAATCGTAGTTGATTTAACGATCATCATGCGATCGTCACTTTTACTTGATCATCATAGTCTGATATTTTTTTTTTTACTCTTCTACACTATTTCAATATTTTCTTATCAGTTTTTCTTCAAACATGCGTTCGTCATTTTTTTTGTTTAATCAAAGTTGTATTTAAATCGTACGATTTTAATTATTATGCTATAGTCGTTTTAAAGGTAGAAAGACAACACTTTACGATACCATGAATTGGTAATATTTCCTTAAAGAAACATATGTTGTAACGTATCTCGAAGGAAACCCATCCCTCAACGATACTTTGACACTATGCACAACATATTTTCGAAAAAAAACTAGTCTGCAATCAATGCATGTTGACATAAACCTCATTTCTTCCCTAATTAACTATATGATACTTATAACTGCTTTAATGTATAGTTAACTTCCGCTTAAACCTTAAACTTAATTAAAAACTAAATAATGTATGACCTAAGAGTAGAGTTTTTATAGTTTTAATAATATAAAATATGTACATAACACTTATTGTTAAATAATTTATAGCGAAAGCCGGGCTATTCGGGACGGAGTTCGTACCATGATATATTTGATGAATGTATAAATTTGTTCAATTTTTTGTCAGACTTTAAAACTATTTAACTAACTATCTTACATAAATAGCAATGACTAGTTATAAATATCTGTTGTTGTATTATTTCTACTTTTAATTACATTCGCTACTTATTTGTATAATTATTTACCGTTTGTTAAATACTTCATTTATTTCTTTTAAAAATATAGAAATTAATTTTTACTCTGCTAAGATAAGTTTCAGAATTCGACGGATGTGTATATAATATAGATAAATTGCTTAATTAAAAAATAATTAATTAAGGATAATATTGGAAACAAAACATCATTTGGTTAATTTCTTAAGGTCGTCTGAATCGAATGAACTCACATTTTTTGTTATAGATTAAATCTTATTTTATTAACATTTGAATCGTGTACCCTCCTACCAGTTCAAATTCACCATAATTCACCAATGTGAATGATTATCTCTTCTGTGAACACGTTCTGCGGGTCTATTATGAAATATTCGATATTAGATCCGAAAGCGGATTTGCTATAATGAAAATTCGATATCGAAAAATCCGCTATTATGAAACCCAGTAAGACAAAAACGAAATCGGTTTTTCGAATATGTCAAATTCTGGAGGGCTATTATGAAATAGTCCGATTTCGGATTTTTTTTCGATATCGAAAATTCCGATCCGATGCGAATTTTCCTATTACGAAATTGTTAGGTCGAATTTGTCAAATGTCAGTTAGCAGTTATGATTTTTGTTATTCACTTGAAATTGCTAAGTTCCGATAAAACAAAATGAAATTCGTCTACTCATATTTTATATATTTATACTAGATCATTATATATTATGTATTATATTATATATTTATACTTATGGGTCACTCGGGAATAGGATTGATCACACCGGAAGCTCATATTTAGTCCTTCTCTGGCAATTGATAAATTATAAGGATAATATTGCAATTGTAGCGTTTTGAAATATGCCTGCATCTGGGAGTTAGTATGAAATAGTTCGATGTCGTATTTTTTTCGATATCGAAATATACGATTCGCCACCATATTTTCTATCATAAAATTGTTTGGTCGAATTTGTCAAATGCAAGCCTGAATATGAGCAATAATGTGTTTGGTAGTTCACTTAAACTTGCTAAATTTTATTTTGTTGTTGTGGTTTAACTGACTAATCACTTGTCAGATCAAATCTATTAATGAAATCTTGCTCCTTAAACTGTGGAATAATTAAAATACACAAATTCGATAACACAAAATGAAATTTGTCTATTACATATCGGTCGGATTTTGACAGTCGATTTTCTGAAAATCCGATTTCGTTTTGCCTTCATAATAGCAAAATCCGCTTTCGGATTTAATATCGAATTTTCCATAATATTAAAAGCTTTGGAACAGTAGTTAAAAGCTCGTATAAGAGATTGCAAGGGTAAAAGTACGAGAAACTGTCCCGCCCTCCATTATCGGTTCCATTCAGTTAAATCTTCAGTGTAAAGAACACACGATAGTAACGTTTCTGTGTGTAGAGAGCGCTTTTAACAACATTAGACTTGAGCTAGTTTACTAATTTACACTCGACACTTGCGCATCTAACGGGTCTCTCGGAAAGAGGGTTGTAACACACTGGAAGCTGATGCTTTGTCGTTCTTCTCTGAAAACTTGCATTGTTCAATGGCTTTATCTTTCGGATCACTGTTCGGTGATCTGCCCTAATGGCTAATCTGAAGTATATGAAGTGAAGAGCAAGACAAATTTGGCGAAAACTTGATCGGTCAAGATCTGGCTATATAGACATAATGAATTTATATAGATAAAATTATGTCAATTTTGTTAAATGGACTGCCTTCACCTGCTTTCAAAATGGCAGCTATATCATGTCGTTTTTTGGTATCATGGATTCTCTGCATATTTCAATAGTATGACTAAATTCTTCATTTTCTCTTCTACTCAATACTTTTTTACTAAAATTATATAAAAGCTGTTATTTGAAAAGATCTTATGTTAAGTGCCTAGGCACATTTAACTACTTATTTGACTATTGGATTTTCTTCGACTTTTTTAAACTTGATTCCCAGCACCCAGCGTAAAGCATTCTTCATTTTTTACGTCAGGTCTAGACTTTTCTCAAGCAGTTAGGACCGATGACAAAATATTTTTACCATTTTTGCTCTGCCCCGTATATTTCTGGCCATTATTTATCTCGAATTTTTACAATACCTACAGTAACATATCAAAATTGGAATCATTGATTATCAATTTGATTCCAAAATTGCATTATTATCAAAATTGTTATTTGGAATCGACAATCTATTTCCCAGGAGAGCCGTACAAAATAACATTATGATCAATTATGATTTTTTAAGGTCCTCACCAACTGGTCCATTAGTAGAGTGTTAACCCACTGAAATCCGAATGGGGATTTTTTTTATCGAGAATATGTTATCACAGACTAACCCTCTGGCTCTCTATAAGGTTAGAAGTAGACCAAATATAAGCTGGATGTCTTGTATTTTAAAAGCATAAAAAGCTTTGTGATACAGCTAGACTACTGTAAAATTTACATTGAAAAATATGGAGACTAAAGACTTATATCGTACTTTAGCTCTACCCGTTAGTTGTGGGGTATGTTTTTTGGTTACAACTTCACAAGTACAAATCCCAACTAAAAACTCTTGATGCATAAGTTCAGAGGCAGGTTTCATGTACTTTAGTAGTAATGCAGCGACTGTGCTACAAATTGCTACACAGTGGAGATAACCTACGAAATCTTGGAGTTGGATGTTTCATTGGGCCACAAAAGATTAGCTAACCCATCAATTGTCTGTGAAACATGCTCCCTGATGTAATCCAACCCGAAGATAAAGACTTATTTTACAATAATTTGGAAGCTGGCAGAAATCAGATCAACTTATGTAATAATATATGTAGGTCCGTACTCCCGACACGAAAATGGAGAAAGAATATGTACTTTGCGATCGCTCATGTTCTCAAAATGGCAAGTACATTCTTTCCTCATATAAACTTCTATTTGGAACCATGGACACATCTACGTTAACCACCTCGAATCCAAATTGACCATGTATTGATTTCAAAAAGCGGCTCGGGTGAAATTTTATCGGTCGTGAACAAATTTCATAGGCAGTTATCTCGTTTATCTCGTTTTTTGAAATTCTTAGCTAACGCGATGCAATGCATCTGGAAGCAAACAGTGTATTTGTTTTTATTTGGAATGAGTTATGTAAATACAATACATAGTAGATTTTTGCCTAAAATTTTGGAATTTTTCCAAGAAAAAACCAGAATGTTAATTTAGTTGGCACACTACAATATTTAAACAGCTCATCAAATTATAAAAAACACTTCACACATAAGTTAATTCCGTATAAATATATATCTGCTGTGTAAATTACTATTGCAAGCTATACAGGTGTTAAATATTTGCAACGATGGTAATGCTTGAAGATTTAATTTAATGCTGATTAAACAGTTTTCGTTTCACTTCTGAATTATCAATTCATTGGAAGGTGAATATTGTCATTTCGAATTGAGCTCCGGCATGGTCATCATTTGGTGATAACCCAGTAGTGATAGTAAAACTGACCGATGAGGTTGTTAAGATTGGTCTGTGCAGAGACTCATCGAGCTAAGTCCGATTCGATCGACCCAAAACCTCAAGGTTAATCCCAGATTTTCTGCAAATGTTTCAAAATCCCAAAATTGAATTCTTGCACTGACTTCCCTACATTAACATCCCATTTACCTCGTATATGGAATTAAATAGGGTGAAATTGGACTCCACTTTAGCTCGCAGCAATAATAATTTAGATCCTTAATTATGAGATCCTTAATAAAATTTTGAATATCGTAACTGTTTTAGGGTAAAGACAACACAATCCTTACTACGATGCTTTATTCAACACTAAGAGTTGGGTTACGACTCTCTACGGTTCGTATCCGAATTATTAACACCTCAGACGCTGATCAAAATTTAAACGACTAGAGTAACACTCACTAATTTTTTTATTTCGGACAACTAGTCGCTTGCCACTAATGGGGCCTATGTCACTAGTCTTCACTTCATTTTTAAACAATTCACTAGTCGCTTGCCACTGGTGGGGACTGTGGCACTACTCTTCACTGGTTAAATTCGACTTCATCGAGATCCTTCTGCACATCCTTAGTTAGCATTAATTCCACTTTCGAGCCACTTGTACTGTACCCACATAACCATTATCAACTGTCAATAATTCCACTTGACACCAATTGGAGAGACCAGTCTTCGCTCGGTGGGCTCGAATTCCGTAGGTTTTCCAAAATCTTTCCAGACGTATTTTTGCACAACATCATTTTTTGTTGGTGAGCGTTTAAAAAAATATACTATTAGAGGATCGGATAAAGCTTGATTTATTTCACATGCTTTTCGGTTGCCACTAGGTTCAATAAATTATTTTTTTTCCTCATAAATTTTTAGTTTCAATTTCACTTTCGGAACGGTTTTTCACATTGTTGAAATTCATATTAAGAATTTCTCTAATGTGTGACTTATGTGTGGTTTTTCACAACAATAATTGGTGATGATCGATAAAATCTTTCCACCTTTTATCATAACACTGGTTCCATCTGTTATAATAGAGGCGATATCGGTATGTAAGTTTAGCTCATGTTCTTTTACCGTTTAGGTAAATGGCACTTTTCGGCAGACAAGAGAAAATCATTCTTCGGATTTTCTTTGGTTTAAGCTTTAAAAGAATATTGGTGTACAATTTTACAAATAGTATTGAATTGAAGTACACAATTGCGAAACAATTGCAGGAAGCGACAAATAACAAGTTGCAAGATTTTGAAATTAAAGAAAACACCTGAATCCCGGTATCCCATGTGAAAACAGTCGAGTTGCATATAGCATCCCCTATTCACGATTCATCAACAGCTTGATTAGAAACCAAATGTGAGTCATATATGATGAAATGTTTCCAATAAAAAATAATTTAATCTTCTGGTTCTGGGCGAATAAAATTGTACAAATGACAGTTCCACTAAACCTGAATAACAAAAGACTTTGAACTAACTTCAACGGCTGTTAAAATGTGTAACAATTTAATTAATTACAAAAATGCTTTATAAACAAAAATTTATTAAAAAAATAATCTCTAGATTTTTGGAAATTTTGAATTATGGAATTCAATGGCGGTGATGACAATTGTTTGTGGTTCATGGGCATTATTTCACATAATTTCGGTAATATTAGCTGGAGGAGTTGGAAAAAATGGTTCAACCGTAGCTGTAAGTTAAAAATAACAACAAATTTGTCTATAAAATATATCGACAATATTTTGGAAGGCTTTTACGTTTATAAATATATATAAATTAGTCCCGATACATTAATCGTCTAAACTGATGAGTTCATCAAGTGTTGTATCTCGATAGGTTAATTCGTGTATTATTATTTTGAATTCTTGGAATGCTTAAACAATTATTTACGTTAGAATTTTATATATTATATTTATATATTATTTTTTTGTAGTGTTTAAACTATATATTATTACTCGAAACGAAGAGACTGTCTGTCGATCCTCATCGCAATTCGTTTTTGTTTTATATATATATAACGCGTTTTCCATTTAGGACTTGACAACTTTTAACTTTTACTGTGAACGCATCTTTTAACAAATAACAAAACTGTTAGTGTCAAAACGTTCAGTAAAGACACAATTTTCATCGTGGTAACGTACACGAGCAACGTTTACCAATAATTTAAATTTACTACAAAAATTTCGAGTCGGTGACTTCAACTTCAAGATCGTTAAGTCCAATTTTTGATTCCATTAGACAAACAATACATAGTCTAAAGAAAAAATATGAGTCTAAATATTCGCTGGTGGATGGTACCGTGTCTTTAAGACTACGGGTTGGTGAAAGTGCCGAGAAATTTGGCATCGCTCAGATCATACTTTGGCGAATTTTGCGAACGGATCTTGGGTTTTCCCGTCATAAGTTTCAGTTTACGCAAAAACTAAAGCCACTTGATCATATGAAGCGACGTAAGTTTTGGTATTGGGCTCTGGAAATGTTGGAGGAAGATGACCAATTTCGTCGCAAAATGATATTCAGTGATGAAGCGCATTTTTTGCTTAACGGTTTCGTCAACAAACAGAATATGTGTTATTGTTCAGGGAAAACCTCACATGTGGTTCAAACACCACTTCAGGCACAACAAATAACTGGGGTGGTTTCCATTAGAAATGACCGTCAGTTGCATGAGCTGGACATTAATGATATATGGTTTCAAAATGACGGTGTCATGTGCCATACAGCGGGTCTAACAATCGATTAATGATATCTAAATTCGACTATCGTGTTATGTCAAGAAATGATCTAATCGACTGGCCGTGTGATTTAACACCTCTTGAGTTTTTTTGAGAATATAAGCCCAATGGTCTATGCCAACAAACCGGCGTCGTTAGAGGAACTCAGTGCCAATATTGAACGAGAGATAGTATCCTTAAAGAAATAACCAAACTGTCAGTGTCGAAACATTCAGTAAATACAACATTATTCTCAAGAATTGGGCTACGTTCAGCGCGAGAGTACATTTTCGAATTGGGCTCTGGAAATATTGGAAGTAGTTGACTAATTTCATCGCAAAATCATATTCAGTGATTTGAAGCGCATCAACAACACAATATGTGTTATTGGCCAAGTGAAAACCCTCGTGTGTTTGATGAATGACCATCACTTTACAATCAATAATGATTGCTACAGTGACATCTTATACAACATTATTTCTTTGGTCAATTGCGTGAGGTAGACATTAATAATATGTGGTTTCAACAAGGCGGGATGATATGGCACAAATTGAGTCTAACAATCGATTTATTGATATCTAAATTCGATGAACGTGTTATATCCAGAAATAATCATGTCGATTGGCCGCCTAGATCATATGATTCCGGAGCTAAAAGCCAATATTAAACGAAAGATAGCCCATATTGCATGTGTGACCGAGTAATCGAAAATTGGGTTAAACGATTGGACACCAGCAATCGTGCCCGTTGTGGATCTATGAATGATGTCGAATTCCATACATAAATGTTTTGAGTGAGACAATGGATGAAATGTTTGAGTGAGACAAGTTGGGTGAAGTGTCTAGAATATTGCTACCGTTCAAAAGTCCGTCGCGAACAAACCAATACAGTCGATTCCAAAGGTGTTCTCAAGATTCCAAGGCATCGTTCAGACCACACTTTGGCGAATTTTGCGGAAGGATTTTGGCTAACACCCACTCGATCATATGGAAGAACGTACGTTACTCAGATATGAGGCGCATTTTTTGCTAAACGGCTTCGGCAACAAACACAATATGCGTTATTGTTCAGGTGAAACCGATCATGTGTTTCAAGAATAGTGTCATTAGATCGTTTGTTTTCGTTGATGAAAAGATAGTCACGTTACAGTCAATGAGCTAGACAATAATGTTATGTGATTTCTAATTCCATGCAAAAATGTTTTGAGTGAAACAACAGGTTGGTCGAAATGCCGAAAATATTGTTGCCGTTCAAACGTCCGTCACGAGCAAACTAATACGATTCCATAGTCGATTTCACTCAAGAATTGGAAATCATTCAGACCACACTTTGACAAACTTTGTGAATGGATCTTGGCTTGTATTCTTATAAGATCGAGTTAACACAAGAACTAAAGCCACTTGATGTACAAAAACTAACTTTATGGTGTATCTTTCATGCTGGTGATATCATTGGAACATTTTTGTTCGTTGATGAAAATGCTCGTCACGTTACAGTCAACGTAGATCGCTACGGCGACATGTTGCAACGTTATTTCTTTGGCCAAGTGCAACACGGTGCGATTTGCCCCACATCGGGTCTAATAATCGACTTATTGATATTTGAATTCGTTGAACGTGTTATCCAGCAATGATCATGTCGATTAACTGTCTAGATCGTGTGATTTAACACCTCTAGAATATTTTACGGTGCTAATAAGCCAGCATCGTTAGATGAGCACAGAGTTAATATTGAACAAGTGATAGCGGCCGTTACCAACGAAATATGTGGATGAGTCATCGAAAATTAGGTTCTACGAATCGATGTCGAATTCCATACATTAATGTTTTGATTGAACTTCATGGCAATAGTAAAATTTTTGAGATATCTCAAATAGTTTGCGATTTACTTGAAGAAAAAAATGACGTCAAGTCCTTATTGGAAAACCCTTTATATACGTTAAAGAGATGTCCTTTGCTGTATACTCTTCGTTTCGATTTATAGATTTTAGTGTCTAAATGTTGAATGTATTTTAGTATTTTTAACTCTAGTAAATTAATAATAACATTTACTAAATATTTACTAAATTTAAGTTAAGTAATTTATAACTGCTTGTTTTACTTAAATTATTTATAGTTCTGTAGATTATCTCAAGATCTCTCCCTCTATATATAGATAATGTCGAATACCTATTTAATCGATTATATCTTCGAAATGCCGTAGAAGGTTATATAATATATCGTCATTTGAAAAAAATTTAAATTACTTATATAAGATATGCTCGAGGCTATCTAAGAAGGTCGTAATGTACGATAAAAAAATATATAATTTTCATCTCCTTATGTGACTACAAAAGCATGTCTTATCTTTTCTACTCTATCTACTACATATATACATAAATTGCAACATGAATGAAAAATTCTATCACATTTCTAATATTTACAAACATAAAATGTCTTACTGTAATTGACGCACTATATACATAATATATTAAACATCTTAAAAAATATTAAATATTATTAATTTTATTTTACTTTAGTTTTTTATTTTAATTAAATTTATTAATTATATTTGTTATGTATTTAATTCAAACTAAAAAATTGATAAAATTTATTAAAAATTATAAAAAAAATTAGATGCCCGTGACCGGTGGAACATGGAACTTTATTATATGTGCTATGTTTTCTTTTGGATTCATTCAAATATTTATAAATTTTTGTCAAATCTTTAGTGCGGGAGGCGTTGGAAAAAATGGTTCTACAGTAGCTGTAAGATGAATACTATATTATATTTACTTTATTTAAGAATTGATTTAAGTATTAGGTTTCTGTTGATTGATTTTATTTTTAGTTACGCATTTTATTGATTTACTATTTTTTCTGGTTTCGGTTGCGCTGGAATGGATTGAAAGAATATAATGAGATTAGAACTTTTTGTTTTAAAGGAGACGAAGTATAAAGATTTTATTGTATTTTAAGTGAATCGAACGAAACTTCTTAATGCACAAAATACGAATACCAGTATTATAAATTGAGAAATGAGTTGGCTTATATGTTTTCAAACGAGCGGCTAAATAAAAGATTTGCAGTAAAGACCATTAGTATGGTGAAATGAAGCTATGCCCGACGCCTTTTCAAGTACTACAAAACATCTCGCGACAAAGACCAGGTATGACTCGATTAAATGGCAACAAAGTGAAAGAGATACTTGATCCACTAGAACAGTGTTCAGCTTCAGCTGTTCCCAAAATCAACGAGTCAAAAACAAATTATCTAAACACAGGACTTGGAATTTAAATTAACGTAACAGAGAAATAATAAATAATAATTAAAATCAGGAAGAAGCAAAATGTAGCTTCAACCTACATCTTATGGTATCCTTGCTGGAAGTAAAATCGAACAGGTGATTTTGCTGATTCAAGCTTTTACACATCATGTTAATCGGTTCGTTAGAACCTTAGTTGGTTCATTGTGCATCAATTTGGACAAGAACTCATTTCTTCTTGGACGATATGGAATTAGATCTAGCAGTAAACTGTTCTATGTATTTGTTACTATTCATATTTTTGACGAAAATAACAACTATGTCTTTGATCTCAGACACTCGTTGTAGCGGCATATTGTCAAAAGTCGTTCTAGCTTTTTGAAATGACTCAACAAGCAATTTCAAAAAGCTACAACGACCAGTTAAATTCGAGAGATGTATTACGGCGTTTGGTCCCTTGTGAAAATTTGGGAAACGTTCAATGGATTTGTTCAACTCATGCTCTGTATTTGGTTAGGAGTTAGGACCAACGCGGTGTAGTGTATTAGCTGTTAAAAGCGCCTGAAACAATTACAGTGGTACGTTATCATAAGTAATCTGTTTGAGCCGATCATTCAAAAACTACAGTCAAAACACTGATCTTGCAGTATGACATTGCTTGATCCCATTTTGCGATGTCAAAAATGGTCAAAACATATGTAAAAACGTTGAAATAGGGAGTCCTACCCCATCCGCTGTATTCTCAAGACCAGCACTTCCGATCTTATGAAGAAGTAAGAAAGTGAGAAGGTTTAAATCTAATTTCACAGATTTTGCTGTTATAACATAGGCGGGCTGCTATAACCTAATATCAACATGCAACATGTCTTGACGAGTGTTATTGTTTCTTGTGTGTGTGTATTGGTATCCCCCAGCTAAGTCGCCCACTGAAAGTCAGAGGTCAGATCTCAACGACAAGGAATTTGGTTACAAGCTCCTAACAACCACTGAAGTTCCGAGTTCCCAACACTGTAACACAAATTTTACTCTCACCTTCACTTTAGAGCATAATTTTCGAGTCCATACAGTCACTCTATTATGAACAATAAACCAAGAAATCATTTATTGTAAGATACATACGGAACTAAGGCATCACATAAATTATATATGAACATGTCTGTTGTAATTTCAAAGGGTATGAACCGGTATTATTCCAACTACGTCGAACACTTTTTCATCTGACGTGGATTTATATCTGCACTGCCTTATCAAAAGTGCCAATCTCTGCTTTGATAGGACCTCTACTACTTACGAATAAATTATACGATTCTTTGTATTGAGACAGAGAGGACTAATTTATACACACTTACATGTCTCTAATCAATATCTCTTATCTCGATATTTACAGTACATATTTCCTTTACTATTCTTCTATATATGTTCAGCATAGTGATGTTCATGTTAAGAGGGTATTGGAGGAACATTTCCATTGTGACAATTAACTTTTTTGCGATCTTTAGTCTTTTATTCTGACAATACTCATTTGGAACGAGGTAATTTCTACGTATTGTTATCTTACACAATTCCAAGATTGTAACCAAATCTGCTTTCACCAAACTTTCAGCAGAGTTTTATTATAATTGTTATTTTATTATTAAAGTTGGTTCAAACCCTATAAGGTTCCGCACTCAATGCCTCAAAGGGGCCATGGTGCAAACCTAGGATTTCATCAAAGCGCACAGACGCGTTCTGCAACCTTAGTAAACTGAAGCAGTTTGAACCAGGGCAGAGAAGACAGTAGATTTACAGGAATATACCTGCTGCTAAACACAAGAGATCTCATGCGGTAGAAAGTTGGACAACTGCTGATGAAGTGTAAACTATCATCAACATCTTCCAGACATTCGTCGCATACGGCATCACTGGCCAGTCCCATGCGATGAAGGTGACTTTTGAACGGGCATGGCCGTTTAGAGACTAAAATTCTCAAGTTGTCCTTTTTCAATGAAAGAACGTTATTTGTCAGGTTGGAGTTAATCCCTCTGGCAAATTATTTCGCCTAACGACAAGTAGTGGTAGCTGACCACGTCCATTTTAGATTCGATAGGGAAACTGTTTTAATTGTTTTTTCACAATATAAGTATATAACGGCGCAGCTGGTTCAGGACCTACAAAATATAGGTGAGGACCAGTTTTAGCCAAACAGTCTGCAATATCGTTGTCCTCAATGTCACAATGGGCAGGAACCCATATGACCGTTACCTTGTTGTTACGACCATGGAGATTCAGAAATTTCTTACAATCCAGTACCAGTTTAGAGCT
Source organism: Tipula lateralis (assembly GCA_963932295.1). NCBI lineage: Eukaryota > Metazoa > Arthropoda > Insecta > Diptera > Tipulidae > Tipula > Tipula lateralis. The sequence goes on along the minus strand of OZ010737.1, from coordinate 44,038,533 downwards.
GGTTAGAGGGTTGTTCAAGGAGTTAAGGACAGTTTTACTATCCGTACAAAATATTATCTCTTTGTCGTCGGCAACGAGATTAAAAGCTGACATCACTCAGTGAGTAATCGCAATTAATTCCGCTTGATGAATAGTACAGTAGATCCCCAGACTTCCAGAGATTCTCAGATCATGCGAAGGACAGTAGTAACCAAAGCCCATACCCTGTTCAGTGACAGCGCAATCTGAAAAGAATACAAGCGATTCGGATATCTGTTTGAAAAATACTGGTGAGAACCACATATCCCTGGATGGATGAAACACCTCAATTGATTTATGGAAATTAAAAACAGGCAAAAGCCTATCAGTTACCATGTCAAGTTCTAGCATAGCCAGTTTAAATTCATTAAGAATAGATCTATGGCCTGAAATAGTGCCGAGATCATTCCACCCCCAACACTCCTCAAGTGAAAGGCAGCCGAACAAGCTGTACCTAAAATGAAGGATTGTAGCTGGGGTAGGGAGTGAATTAGCTCCACAGCTAGGAGTGGAGTTGAATTGTTATAGTCTTTTAGCATATAAATTAGCTCAATTCACGTGAACTATCTGTTTGGTTGGATCAACTCTAACTATACAAAATACCTTACGAATTTAAACTCTTAAGGTTTTTAGTAGTCTGTATGCCAATCCCATCGGTTAGTTTATTACTGTCATCTGTTGTGTGGTGAAATATAAGATTTGAACAATATTTTATTATCACTTGACTTACGTTCGCGAAACCTGCAGACACTTTACTGGTATTTCTTGGCTCAGATAGGTGCTGGCAGCACTTTATTTACTGTACGCGGCATAGTTTCGAGTACGTCGATTTATTAATTGGAATAATTATTAGGAATTGCAATTCATATAAAGCATTAAGAAGTTCAATCGATTTCAGTACGTCGTGGTCAAGCTGCGTGAGTTTAATTCTAATCTCAATATTTGTATACATATATACTATATAACATGTGTCCGGATATTTTCCTCTCATATAGCACTTCCAATATTGGATAACCTAAACCATACATTTTTCGCCAACCACCTTTGATTTAAACAACATATTTTCATAATTGTTAACAATTTGGGAATGAATTTAAAAACTAACAAACTATAACGTCATCTATAATAAGTCCTGAGGATAGCAACTTAGTGTTATAGAGGCGATCGTAAGCAACCCTCGAATTATGGGTTGCTGAGTTTAATCGTATATAAATATTTAAGTGAAGTTGCGTGAAATAGCTGGCACATTGAAGGTGTCCGAAGGCAGTGTGCATAAACTACTACGTATAGACATTTGTCTATAACAAAGCATTGTTGAGCAAAGTCAGTATTGCGTCGATGATTTAGAATGGTGAATAAAACATGGAACCACTATTATCAAAGATGCTTTCGAATCAACCAACCGCTAGTAATCGCTAGTAGTTCGGTTCTCATCTTCGCTAAATTAACCATTGTAAATTTAGCAAAGATAAGAACCAGACTACTAACGTCTATTACCGATTGGTCGATTGGAAAGTAGCAACAATGGCTGCTTTCCAATCGACCAACCGATAGTATCCGCTAGTAGTTCGTAGCGTGTTTTTGCTTAATAATCCACAATACATTTAGTAAAGACACGCAACGAACTACTAGCGGGTACTAGAGGTTGGTCGATTGGAAAACAGCTAATAGTTGCTAAATTTTGTCATAGTAAATTTAGCGAAGACATGCAACGAACTACTAGCAGAACTACTAGCGAACTACTAGCACAACGAACAACTAGTTCACTAGTGGTTATTTTATTGGAAAGCAACTAATAGTTGCTTTCCAATCGACTCAACCGCTAGTGAACCGGTAGTAATTAGTTGCGTGTCTTTGCTAAATTTACTATGGATTATTAAGCAAAGGCACGTTACGAACTACTAGCGGTTGTTCGATTGGAAAGCAACTAATTAGTCACTTTTCAATCGACCAACCGCTAGTACCCGCTAATGGTTCAGTTCTTATCTTTGCTAAATGTAATATGGTTTATTTAGTAAATATAAGAACCAAACTACTAGCGGTTGACTGGCGGGTAATAGTGGTTAGTTGATTGAAAAGCAACTATTGCGACCAACGGTCCAAATTGAAAAATGCCTTTTCATCTAGATTTCGTTGGCTGATTACATGTATTGAAGTTTGAATAACCTCTCCATTTGCCGTATTCTCCGAATCTGCCGACTCACAGCTCAAGGTGTGTGACGAAGAAGTCTTCAAAAGTTTTTTTTTGGTTTATACCAAAGTTACAGTTGGCCTCGGGACTTATTTAAATGACGTGTACTACATCATAAATGATTAATTATTGTTTCATTTTCTTTCAGAGTAATTCAATAATCTTATTTTTTTACGTAGATTTTTTTTATTTTGTTCATTTTTCTTGGTTATGATTTTTTTGTTCCAATTTTTTTAATTGCATGCAGCTTCCATGGTTAAATTGGGAAATACGAACAATACCTCAATATTTTGCTGTATTTGTGTACGGAATGCTTGGTTATAATAGCGCATCGGTTATATTTACGGGAGGAGTTGGCAAAAATGGATCTACAGTCGCTGTAAGAAATAAATAATCAGGGCTCTCTAATTTTATTATTTTGTTAATTATTTTTATCTTCACATTATTAGTTTTTTTTTTTGTAAATTTTAATTAGTTAGTCACACTCACACAAATAATTTTACACTAATTAATATCGTCTATCGTTTTATAATTTTGTTCTAATCGATATAATGATCTATATCTCGCTATTAATTAGATAATGTGTGCCGTGATCTTGAATTACTGTCTTATTATTATTGATTATAGATCCAATTTATTTACTTTATATTATTTTAAATATACTACGGTTTTGTAACAATTTGTAAACCCCGATCCATTTTTATATAAAAACAATTTTCGGTCTAGTTCTATGAGATATGTACATATCACATATCTCATAGAACTCACATAACTAGCAAAATTGAACAGTTTTCTGTAAGTAAAATATTCGAGGTTTATTTACAAATCTTATTTTTATGTGAATACCTATTGCACGTGGTTATGGAAAATTTATATGTTTTGTGATAGTTTTTCCTTTTTATCTATTATTGTGGGTGTACAATTTATATAATTGTAAATAGAATAATAGCATAAGGTTTTCTGAATATTGTAAAAGCCAAATAGGTCCAAAATATAAATTTTTTAAATCTAATTATTTCTATTTATATAATTCTTGTTTATTAATACAATTCTTTTCTCGTTGTGGCTCGGTATTGTTAAAATACATGAAATCAAAACTATCTAGGGAACAAGTGTGCTGTCGCCTGTGATACCATTCTCTTTGGTAGTTGTTCCAGCATTTATAATCGCACAGAAGTCAACGGATCATATATTTGAAACTTATCCATCATTATACATATTGGCGTTTGGAATGGTTACGGCTAAAGTAACAAATCGTCTAGTGGTAAGTCACCTTTTTTTATTATATATAATTTTTCATAATAGCCCACCAGAGGATGTCGAAGGCGGCTAAATCGAAACTCAAGCTGGTCTGACAACTCGATATGTATAGCAAAATCTAACACTGTAAATTCAGACTGATTGCTTTTCAAAATACTTTCAAATTAACAGGTGTTCCTAATTTTCAGATTCCAAGCGGGTCTTTTTTTCCAGTTACTCAGTCGATCGGCCCATTGTGACATTTCTTCCCAGGCGTACACTCTCAGTACCGAAATCTGTCTGTTCTTCTAATGTAGTCCAAGATATCTGGTATCCTCAAGGTCGTCAGTTGATCCTCAAATAGGAATTGTGAACCAAAGCAGTGCAGTCTATGGGAAGAGTATAAAGAACTGGAGCACAAAAAATTCTCCTCCTCCATACTGTTCGCAGTTTGTGATTTTCCGAATTTTTATTCGAAACATGATTATTCAGCTAGCAATGCCCCCTGAGAATGCCCAGCAAAATTCTTTTAGTGCGTCTATCATAATTTAAGAAGGACTGGGATCTTTACTGATTTATTGATCCAAAGAAAATTTTGGATAATCGACAAGAGATCAGGATATCTCATCTCTTTTAGTGCAGATCACCAAAGTGATTTATTTCCCGTTTAAAAGATAATATCGTCACTCTTAAAGCGGGCTCAGGTCCCACAAAAGAACAGCACACAAATGGTGCAATTTATTAGCGAATATATTTCCTTTGATACTCATGTGACTGAGTTTCCAGTGAATTCTTAACTTTATTCAGATTAATAGTCGTGTATTTTCCTGTACAGCTGTGTTTCTAGCTCGATCTATACTCGACACCTTTTGAAGAATCCTCTCTACGAGACCCAACTAATTCTTGAAACCTTCACCTTCGTTCTCACTTGATCCTACGAGTTGAGTTTGGTATGTCTCCTCTACTTACGAGCCACCTAGTTCTCTACCGGCTTTATCTATTTTGTAGATCTAGATTTATCAAGTCGAAATTTCTGACCAAATCGAACCTATGAGTTTTATACTCCCTTGTTGCCAACAGTATCTACATACGGGATTCCTTCTTGGGTTCGAAGACGCGCTGCATACTATTCTTCCACAGGATCGCGCCTAGAGTCCATCTATCTATGAGTTTGAAGTGGTACTTTTGCGTGGAGCCGCTAGTCTGCAAAAATCAGCTCGGGTCGTTTAACATCTTGACCCGTCTCATATTGTCAGTTAGTGTGATCCACGTCGCATCTAGATTGCTTATTACAACCGTTCTGACATAAACTAAAGCGAGAACCTCAAAATTTTAAACTAGGGCTTTTCTTACATGATTACTGTCATAGTCGCGAAGATAAGGAGGTGGAATAAACAGTAGTGGCTCTCATACAAGTCTGAAAGATTTCATTGCAATGAACGTCTGGGATATTTTTTGTTTCATCCAAAACTCTTAATGGTTCGCTTAGTAGGGCAAACAAGTTCCCTCTGTTGGATTTAAAACGTGTGGCCTAATGAATAATTATTATTAATAATTTACTAAATTGTGTATTCTCTTTCGTTTCAGGTAGCACATATGACAAAAAGTGAATTAGAATATTTAGACTGGGGTCTTATTGGCCCACTATTTTTGTTTTTAAACCAATACTTCAATAATTTCTTGCCAGAGTACTTAGTTTTATGGTTTGCTATGATTTGGTGCACAGTCGACTTGATTCTTTACTGTGCAAAGGTAAATTTCTTGTATCAAATTATTCACAATTAATAATATAAAATATATTTTTATTTTGTTTCATAATATAGGTGTGTCTAGAAATATGCGATCATTTGAGAATCGAACTGTTTAGAATACCGTATCCACCGAGACCATTAATGACGACACAAGGTACGAATGCACCATCACCAGGTAGTTTTTCTACATCAAGTCGTAGTAGTATAAGTAGCAATCAAAGTGGCTTGGGTATCGAAAATAAAAATGGTACAAATGTACATAATACTCAGCAACAGCATCGAAAATCAGGGCGAAGTAGTAAAAAACATGTTCACTAAACTAATATTAAATTCAAACAAATATTATATAAACAATAATATTATTAATAGATATTTAATTTAGAACAAATAAAATTCGGATCCTATAAATATTATCATCAAGAACATTTAGTAACTGTCAACCTCTCGGTTTTTCCCCAAAAAAATAGTTTTTGTTTCACTCAAAAATCGCGGTTAAATTCTAATAATTTTTTTGTCATTGTATATAGGACAACCAGATCGGAAAATAATGGATCGTCTTTTATAATAAAAAGAAATTTTAAACCATAAATTACTTATTTGTAAATAAATTTGCCAAAAAACAAAAAGAAAATGTTTGAAAACAACATATTTCTTGATAAAGCATTAGAATTTATAACACTGAATGCTCTATTCCCCGATTTAATATTAATTTATTATTTATTATTTTAATTGAAAAGAAAAATGAAAAATATATAAATAAACAAACTAGAAAGGAAATATAAGACGTTTTATAAAAATTGAAAATAAAAAAAAGTGAAAAACTGAAAAAACGAAACAAATAAACGATGAATTTCATTTTAAAATGGCGTTGTACAATATGTCTGTCCTGCTTGTATCATTCATTTTGTTCATAACACTCCGCCATCTTATATATTATTGCATCTCATTTTTTTTTGGGTGTGTATGTTTCTGCTTTATCATCCATTTTGTTCATCTCCGCCATCTTAACTAATATTGCATTTCATTTTTTATACGAAATTCATACACAAATATATCCGAATATAATTCTGTCGTGACGTATACAAAATACGAATACAATTCGGAATTCTGTTGCTTAAGTACCAAAAACTTTTATTCTAATAATTTATGCACAACTAATACTTTTTACTGTTTATTATTTATTTATACTATCGCTTGTTATTATTTATTTTTTATTTATAAGTTTTACTACTATCCAGCTTCTCTATCCTCCTATGTAGATGACGAATATTCTTCTAATACTAAACATTCTAACCATAATCAAAAATCACATCACAATCAGCACCATCATAATAATCGGCATCATCACAATAATTCGCATCGATTCAATGCGCGAGTGTCGCAGCAAAAAATTTTGGTTCAAGGATCGTAGTGTGGAGTGGTGAGCAGTGGCGTTCTGTCGTTAGTGTAATCGAGCTGGATTTTATAATTTATTATATCAACTCGTTCTTATATGTAATTAATTAATATGTATTATTTTGTTTTGATAAATATGTATTTTGTTTAATTTGTAATTTGATTTTTATTTTTTTTGTTCTAAAATTTGTTAATTTAAAATTATATTGTTCAGTGGTTGTGTTTTTAGTTTAATCTAAAGTGCACACATTATAAAAGTAGTTTGTGTTTTATATTTTTGTTCCAAATTTAATTGATGACTCCAAAATAACAACGAAACCCCCATATAAGCACTCGGATATAAAATAATCTATGGCTTAGATTAGAGGCCGTAAACGGCCCTTACTGTGGCTCAACTGAGAACTTACGGACCAGTTTTAACAAACGAATGTTTTACATACAAACGCGTTTTTATGTCATCCGGTTGCAAGTTAATTTTTTTGGTCAACGGCGCGAATCGAACTCGAGACCGCGGCGTGATGAGACACTCTCTTAACCATTAAGCTACAACCGGCGACAAATACTCGGATATTTAGGTTGAAAATCTGGCGCGTTTTACAGCTTTATACATGTATGAGAGTATCGTCTGAAACTCGTGACTGTAAGAGACTCGATGGCCTAAGAATGCAGACCATGTGTCCCAAGGCTATACATTGCTACACAGTCTAGATGACCTCTTAAATCTTGAAGTTGGACCCTTCATTGGGCCACAGGTAAACTTGTCAATTGTCAGTATACATGCGCCCACTGATGTAAACCAACCTCAGGATAAAGACTCATTTTGCAATAGTTTAAAAAATTTGATGGGCTGTAAACCTGAGCCGTTGTCAGATATCAGACCGACTTATGTCATAATATAGGTCCGTAATTTCGACACGAAAATGGAGACGGAATGATGTACTTTGCGATCGCTCATAATTGTAAAGTGGCAAGCATCCAAGACGTGAGATTGTATCGGTCTTCAACAATAGAAGGCAGTGACTATACTCAGTAACCATTATCTGGCCAATACAAAGCTTCGAGAAAAATTTTCGTACAAGTCAAGAATAGGGAAGTATACAACGCAATTCTCGTGTGAACGTCTGATAATTCCTGTCTGGGAAGTATTGAACACCTCGGATGTAGATGCCGCTTCGTGCTAGGACGACAGCTAAACGAATTTGTCGACAGAAGTAGCGTGAATTGTAAAGCAGTAAGTTCTAAAGAGCATAACAACTCAGTAATGAGCATAATTCGCGTGTTTTTTTTTAAAGAAGTCACCGGATTGCACTTTACCGTAAGATCTCAGTTAACTGCCTTATCGAGACCAGGATGGCAATCACTGTGTTAACATCGATGTGGCAATCGGTTTGTTTACCTACTTAACGTTCCACATGTATCACAATCTACATTTGAGGATACATTCTATTAGGAATTCCTATAGTCATGCACAGAATAAAGAAAAATCGTTCATCTGCAGTTGATTGAATTAATTCAGAGTTCTTGATATTCGGAGAGGTAACTTTGTCGAACTGTCCTTTCGACCTCATTCGATTGGTATTGCAAAATTAAGTTAAGCGGCTGCCTTATTCTCAATATGCACAAAAGAGCATTTGATCCACTAGAACAGTGTTCAGCTGTTCTAGTGGATAGCTAGAACAATGTTCCAGTCAGCACCAAGATGCAATTGATTTCTATAGTGGTAACCACACGCTTGAAAAAGTAATTGGATTCAAGCATCTTAGATCATATATTACTCACGATAATAGTGTGGGAGAGTATATCAAAGATCGCCTCGCCGCTGGCAAACGGGCTTTGTATCCTCTACGTCCATTTCTGAAATCAAAATATCTTGCAAATACCGATAAACTGAAACTACAGAGTGTTGATCAGACCCGTTGTTATGTATGGATGTGAGAGTTGGAGCTTGATGAATGAGTACGAAAGATGGCCTCTACCATTCTTTAGAAGTATGCATGTGATATATAGCCCAAACGCGCTTTGATGGCACATACCGAGTACTTTTCAATTTCGAGATCAGGAATTTAATGTAAGATCCTAATATCATGCATGAAATCAAAAAACGGTTACTCTGCTTGATCACGTTCTACGTGCTGATCCGAACCGAATGATAGATCTATAAACAGAGAGCTGCCTTTCGGTACGCGAAAAGGTCACTTTCGGCGATTATGGCTCCAGGGCGTAGCATCATCTAGTTATTTACAACAAAATGAAAAGCTAGCTCGTGACTATGACGAACAAAATAAATGAAGAAGGAAGTGGAGATACACATTACGACCAATGAGATTGACTTAGGTGCCGATTTATAATAGTTAAATTTGGGAATGAGTCGACTATCTCATTAAGGCCACGATGTCCTCAAGGGAGTCGTTAAAACCGACATTCACTAGAAGAATAAAGCTATTGGTTAGTACAAGATCGATGAATTTATATTAGAAACCAAATTGGACCCGACGAATCCCCAATAATTATTGATTCAGACAAAAGATGTTCTACTTGATTCTACAAACGTTGTTCTTCTTTTCATACGTTGTAATTCTCGTCTCGGTTGCCTTTATATGATGAAGAAGATAAATTCGCAAACTTTTCTCAATATTAAGCATAACTTAAATTAGTCTGGTTCAATGCATTGAAAATACAGCCTAGGGAAAACAAAACCCAGACTACTAGTGAATCATTTAAAATCCTGGAAGAATTTCAAATTCACCGTATTTCGTGATTAAAGTGGTTTGTCTGCTTGCCATATATTGGCAAAACATTCGGATTTTTTGAAACTCGAGATTGATCTCTCTTGTTTTATTGAAGCTCTGTCTCACCAAACCCTTGTCACTTACTCACTTCATCCTGCAGAACACATTCTGTACCATTGCACAGATGCTGTCTGCACACAAATGAAGCACGTTGGGAACAGAATAATTAGTCCAAAAGGATTCATATCTTAACTAGCTGCATCAACGCTACTTACTATATTTCATGTATTGCAAATGGCCAGATTATAAGAAAAGGCACAATAATGTAATTTCGCAAAAGAAACATATCGCGACAGGCAGGAAGCGATAAAAACGCTCAACTGGAATTTGCCTTACTTTACATTCTATATATGTTCCGATTACTTCCTATTACTAAAATGCCTGTCTGTGTAGCCCTGCTATTTTTATTAGAAAAGAAAAATGGAAGCTTCATTTGAGGTTTAATTAATCGTTTAAGATTTTCTATTGAAAAATGTAAAATAGTTTTATATTTCTTGGTTCTAGTATGTATTTACGAAAATCATTTTTACGAAAATTATTTTTACGAAAATTATTTTTACGAAAATCATTTTTCCGAAAGATCATTTTTCCGATAAATTATTTTTTCGACACTAATTTTTCCGACTTTTCGGAAATTTTCCGTCAAAATGTTCTTTTCAAATTCGCCGCGAATTTGAAAAGAACATTTTGTCGGAAAATTTCCGAAAACGTAGTAACATCATTAAATAATAATTTTGGGAAAACCCTAGAAATGTCTTTGGGATTCCCGCTTTATTTAACGTCAAACTTTAGTAAGAGTTTTTATGTTGGTCGTGCAAAGTTGTTCCCCAATTAAACAATTAATAAGTAAAATAATAATTAATAAGTAAAATAATAATTAACTTCATTAAATAATAACTTTTGGGTAATCTCCTTATATTAAAATGGCTGAGAACGTACCCCAATTAGTAGATAGCAGTCATGGAGGTAAGAAATTATGGCTTAATGGATTTGCATACTACAATGACAAGAAAAGAGGATCCGTTTATTATTGGTGTTGTGTGGATAGGGTAAAAATGAAATGTAAAGCACGGCTATTAACCATTTTAGAAGGAAGCATACATAAGCTCAAGCGTCCACCAGGAATCCACACTCATGAGCCCAGTGCGATAAACGGCGAAGTGGATAGAACATCTGCCAATGTACGGGAACTTGCAACCACCTCTCATGCCAAAGTAACCAAATAATAAACAATGTAACCAGTACTTGTGATATTGTAGCAAGAGCATACCTTCCATCAACATCTGCTCTTAGGCAGAGAATAAATCGTCGGAGACAAGCGACAAGAAATAAAGAACCGACGAATATTGACGACATAGAGATTCCTGATGATCTAAAAATGGTTGATGGAGATGACTTTTTGATTTGTTTTACAAAATTCAACTCAAAGGCAGTACGCCTATTTGGTACTCCATGGAACCTCACTAGATTAGCACAGTGTACTTGCTGGATAATGGATGGCACTTTTAAAGTAGTACCATCTATCTTCAGACAATTATATGTCATTCATGGGTTAATTAAAACATCATCGGCTTCAATAACAACTCCTCTCGTATATTGTCTTATGACAGACAAGTCTGAGGATTGTTACTCGCAAATGGTATACGAGTTGTTAAAGAAAAGTTGTGAATTAGGGATTGAACTAAAACCAGAAACAATAATTATTGATTTTGAAGCGGCCAGCGTGAAGGCATTCAAGCAATATTTCCCTAATGTAAATTATAAAGGATGTTTTTTTCACTTCTCTCAAAATATTTGGCGAAGAATTCAAAAAGAAAAATTGTCGACCAAATATGGAACAGACACCAACTTTGAATTTCAAATCAAACAACTAAAGTGCTTGGCGTATCTCACTCCAGAAGAGATCCCAATTTGTTATCAAGAGTTAGTTAGGAACGCACATGGAGGAGACGCGTTAAAAATATATTCCTATATTTCGGATGTATACATTTACGGAAGAAAGAAGAACGTTAAGAGTAGACAATGGAATCCGAGGTTTAAGCCGAAATTTTGGTCAATTAGCTCAAACCTTGAATTGAATCTTCCCATTACTCAAAATGGAGTGGAATCCTGGCACAACAGGCTCAATCATTTAATTGGAATGCATCCAGGTACATATTCACTCATAAATGAATTAAAAAAGGAATATGTGTTCCTGAAGAATAAAATTGAACAATTTATGAATGGACAGTACATTCCAAAAACAAAAAAAATATACAATATCAAAACAAAAACGAATCAAAGCAATTCTTTTGCGGAAAGTTGAACTATCGAAAATTGAATTTTTAAAAGCACTAGCTGAAGTTAATTAATATATGTAATCACTTATTTAATAATAATGATTTAGGAATGCTGCCAATGAAATGAGTAGGGAAAGACTGAATTTAAATTTGAAATGCTGAATCTACACATATGTGATATATTAAGCAATTATATTATGGAATACACGTACCTGAATTTACGTAATATACATAAATGTTATACATTGCTTGTATTTTGTGAAAGTAATTAAAACATGAACTAACAAAATAAATTGTTATTTTATATTAAATTTATTGTTTTTCGGAAAAGTAATATGTCCAAAAGGTAAGTTTTCGGAAAAATGATTTGTCGTAAAAATAATTTCTTCACAAAAAATTTTTTTTCGTAAAAATGAACTGTCGTAAAATTGGTTTTCGGAAAAATGATGGACCCCCATATTTCTTATTCGTGGGGTTAATTACCGGCAATCTACAAAAATTCTCAGCATAGGAATAAATCAGTTCAAAAATGATTGTCATGCTGTTGTTTACTATAGGGAAAAAATAAAGCTGTTCCTGATAAGAGGTTCTTGTTGACGTAAAACATCTGAATAGTGAAAGGTTGTGTAGACTTAGATGTTCAACTTTTATGTCAATAAGGATTATGTTGATCAGATCAGAGAGAGGGTTAACCGACTTTTGTCAATCAGTGATATCATGAATGAAAACGTCTGTCTTTTTACAACAGTATGCAGGCTTGTGGAACCTCTTTTGTTATTTTATTTTTAAGATATTGTTTGATCGTCGTTTTAGGTAGTGGGCATTTGAATCGGGTAGGTAAATATCATTTAAGAGAAAATGTAGACATAAAAGCACAGTGGGTGTGTTAGGATCAGTCGAAAGAATCCACTTCGATAGACAGGATACATCAAATTAGTGCGGATACGAATTGCTTCTACATCTTACATATTTCGTTCCAATTTTTTAATAACTTAATCTTTAAAGTTACTTTGAACTCAATGTACAATAGCAAGAAAAATAAAGCAGGTCTTGCTATGAGGACAGCTAAACGCATTTGTAGACAGAAGAAGAGCGAATGGTAGAAAAAGGCTAAGGTGTTAAGAGTACAACCACTCAGCAATGAGCACAATTCTCGTGATTTCTTTAAAAGAATCACCGAATTGCACCATAAGATATCGGTCAACTGGCATTCGGGACCAGGATGAAAATCACGTATCACGATGTATCACAAGCTGTATTATACCATCAAATACAGATCCCAGAGATGTTCATTGAGGATCCATCCTATGAGGAATTCACCATGTCCATGCAGAGGTTAAAGAAAAATCGTTGATTGTAAAAAGGAGTTGATTGTATTAATTCAGAGCTCTTGATGTTCTGAGGGCTAACTTTATGGAACTGTATTCTCAACCTTGTTCGATTGGTATGGTGAAATTGAGTTATCCCTGAAGAATGGAAAGTGGTCGAGATATGCTGAATATTCAAGAAGGGTGATCGCTAGAAATGCGAGGGTCATCGCGGTATAGCTTACGGTAAAATATCTGATATCTGGTTTGAGAGAACAAGACGAAATTGATTTCAGTAGTGGTTACTGCACGTTTGAAAGAGTGATGAGATTCAAGTTTCGTAGATCTCTCATTACTCATTCAATAATAGTGTGGGGTTAAGGTTCGCCTTGCCACTGGCAATCGGGCTTTATATCCTTTACGTCCACTTCAGAAATCAAAATATCTTGCAAATACGGATAGGCTGAAATTGTACAAAGTGTACAGAGTATATGGCCCAAAACGCGACGGTGATGGCACATAACGAGTACTTTAAAATAACGAAAAGGAATTTAATGTAAATTTCTGATATCAAGAGACGCCTTTTGGTAGGCGAAGCAGTCGCTGTCGGCGACGATGTATCCACGGCATTGAGAGCGATCTGGAATCTTCTGGTTGCCTTTAACAGTAGAAAGAGCTGGCTTGTCATCGAAACCGACGGAGTCATATTGTTGATATGGTACGGACCACAAGTGGCTTTAAATTAAAAGCCGTAAAAAAAATTGAACTAAGCTTGATACACAGCTAAAAGTTTTCGTCTTGATTTATCGAACTGTCCTGTTTTACTTGTAATTATCAAACTTTAAAGTAACATTGTGTTTTGCATTCACTACGCCATTAGCATTCGGTGGCTGTACATTAAAACAACCCCGTGGCTAAATTAGACTTCAGAAACCTTATATTTTCTTATTTAGGATTTAAGAACTTCTGACCACAGTGTCCAGCATCGTTCACAGTGTTCAGAATCTAATCAGCTATTATGAATCATATTATACGAAAAAAATTTTATCAAAGATTTCCACTTTATTATACAAATATATATTATTCATTTATATGAATTAACATGTTATACGAAATTCATATTAAACAAACACATGAACATAAAACTCACTCATTCGGTGTTTTAAAAATGGCCGATGTTACTGTATCGTGTAAAACCGGCCGAATCTACTGTCAAAATAAATAAAAATAAATTCTTCTCTTCTCATGTCAAATGATTACGATATTTTAATGAAGTCGGACGCACAACGTTTTGTTGCAATTTTTTATTTTTATTTTATTTTTAATTTAACATTTTATTGGTTTTATTTATAGTTTTTATTTTTAAAAATACACAACAAATAGAATATTATTCATCGTATCGCAGTGTTAAGTGATTATACAAAATATATAAGTAATTAATAATATTTATTGTGTGCAAGTGAAGCAAAATAAATAAAAAAAAAGTTCAAAGAAAATCTTTAAGATAAAAACGCGTTTGTTGTATTTTTATTTATATTTCGAAATATTTGGTTTAGAATAAATAAATTTTATGTTTCATTAAAAAAAATATAAAAGTGTTTTTAGTGATAGTAATTTAATTTTTGAATTTAGCTTAAGCGTTTGAATTTCGAATATTTTGTGCCCCAAAAGTGTCAAAAGTGAGTGTGTGTGAATTCCAAATAAATGGTGCTCTAAATATACCAGAAAAGAAATCAAAAGTTTTAACCGAAAGTGGAAAATATCTATTATATTGTTCTGTGCACTTGATACATGACAAATATAAGAAAAATGTGTTAGATGATAGTTGATAAGTAGATATAGAAATGGCCCCTGGGCCGTGGTGTTTTAACTTTCAACGAAATTCAATAACAAAATGTTCGAGTTCATGCATTTCTCGATTAACACTTTTCGGATTATTTGGATTTTTATTTTGGATACATAAAATAGGTGAGTGTTTCTGTTTTTGTTAAATTCAATTTACTTATACAGCTGGAGCTTGGTTGATCTGGCCATAAAGAATTCATTGCCGATCTGGTTGATTATAATTTTGTTTTACGTTAGTTATGGTAGTTTGAATACAGGTAGATCACCTTTGTAAGAGAACTCGTTAATCTGAAGGTCGCTCTAACCAAGATCTGTTGATTAAAGCGACCTGAGTGAGCTGATTCAAGCCAAGATTGGAGTACGGTGTCTCGGTGACATTTTGTTTGTCGATTCGATGCGAATGGTGTAGCATTTTATATGAGGTATGTTACAGATGGTGTACAAGCTGCTTACGATAAGAGACGTATATAAAATAATCTGGCCTATTTTGTTTGAGTACAACAGTATGATAAGCTGGCTTGTGATGGACAGCTCAATTTTAGTTTTTGACAAATCGAAAATTACATTTTAAATTTAACTCATTTATTGTTATGACGAAAATCTTTATCGGCTCCTTTATTGTGTACTTATACTCGTTACACTGTCTCGATAGTAGGCTTTATTAAAGTTTCCTTAGATGTCTGATTAGAAATGTCTTACTTAAAACCAACGACGTAAATGTTCATTTTGATTATAAGAAACTGAATGGCAACAGAACACTTCGCTCATATTTATTCCCACTCACTTAGATTTACCTTTACTCATTTCCACTTTACTTGTTTTCGGCTTTACGGGTATTGGAATCACTATAAAAGTTTAAGTTAGTTAAGGTTATAGTGGTGTCAGTCCGTTGTGCCTCAAATGTTTTTTCAAAAGATGCCTCCATTCACCCACGCACCCTCTAGGTTACAATCTGCGCATTTCTTAGCTCCATACCACACTCTAGCTTTGAGTATATCATGGTTCAGTTCATGAGTTCTTGAAACCACTGTCATCGATGTGTTCATAATCTCTGTTTTAGAACTTTACTGGGCTAGCGCGTGACTGATTTATTCAGGATTCAGATTGTTACAACCTATTCGTTCCCTCTCAGATTGTCATACAAATTGATGTGACATCTGCCTGCATCATAATTTTGAGATAAAACTTCTTAATATCGACGTCATTCAGTTCAGATGATTTCTTCTTTAACGCCGATTATCCTAACTAGTACAAAGTTTCACCATACTATCGACCCACAGTAAAATTGTCGCCAATAAGTACATCAATTAAGAGCAGAAATTGAATCATGTCACCTTAATCATTTTCTGATGAATCCAATGTCAATGTTATGTATAAATCGACCCACCCTCTCCAAACCTTCTATTTTAAAGCAAAGTTCCTCCGAGTGAAAAACTTGAGTATAGTTTTTGAATTTCTGTCGCTATTTCGGAATGTTATCTAAGCTCAGATATACATTTATATTTTTTTTAAGTTACTTATGTGTAGAGACACTTAAGCGTCTAGTCTATGTTCAACCGACAATATTTATCGCCGGTGTTCTTATTAATCTATTAAGGCTTATTGTTACATATGTCTCTAGGATAGTGTAGTCGTAAAAATATGTTTAAGCCCATCTTTAAGGTGATAATTTAAGGCAATGTGATCCGTGAGGTAGCCAGTGATTAGCCTCAATTTCGCTTTGCTGAGACCACTTGATTCTGCCGACCTAGAGGAGTGCCAATATTTTAGATTGTTTTAAAATCGGAGTGTGAGTAATCACACATATCATATACTGCGTTAGTATACTTATGAAAGCTTACGCCTTTTTATCATTTTGGTTCTTAAAATCTTAAGTTAAATCATTTTGGTTCTAAATATCAACAAACGGCCATAAACAAGCTGACTATTTATAGTTATAATACCCAACGCTATAGTAACTCGATAATCTTTATCCTTTGGGTGGAGCTTTGAGTTGTAATTAACGAAAATATTGAAATTTCTTGTGCTATCGGCATGAAATTTTCGTTCTGACTATGATTGAACTAAGTAAGAGATGAATGAATTAATTAATAATAATTAATAAATTCAGTTGTTGGCAAGTTTAAAATATGATCGAAGAAGGCATAATATATCCAAGCTTTCATCATTTAATGATGATCGAATTTTAGTTGCAACTATTGAACATCCGAAAAAAACTCGTTCCGATTCTGCGCTGGTAGGCGGTACAGAATTCAAGTAGTTGTAAGTTTTTTCGAGTATGGATCCGCGACAACCTTCTGCCTCGAAAACTGCCAGCTCCTTTTTGACAATACTTACTATATCGTTTGCTGTTTTTGTCGTTTTTGGTACAGTTTTGGAATTAGTTTCTTGACTAATTGCTCTGTCCAGTTTTTCTCGTAGAGACACCAATGCTTCTTCATCTACAGTTATTTCAATTTCTTTGTCTGATTTGCATTCCTGCAGTAGTTCGCTGGTAAACGGTTTGGACATACCAACCCAAAAATAAAGTTAATAATTTGAGTTTTTTTTAGCTGTTTAAAGTTTAAACACAAGTCTAGATCAAAGTCGTCGTAAACTTGATTTCCTTTCTGCAAATTAGATAAGTTGGTTCGACGCTCGTTTCAATAGTTGCATCTGCTGTCAAAAGTGTTGAATCACGACGGCATAATGCTTCAACAGCTAATTTAACTGGCTCTAGTGTTGACAGCAAATTTTTAATTAAGTTTATTGGTTCTTCATTGAACGATAACAGAGATTTGATATCAATCAATGATTTCAGTACAGCATTTTTTACTTTAAAAAAAACGTTCTAGATATAGTTAACATAAAGACTGAACCAGCGAGTTTTTACATAGGTTGCCTTTTATATTTCGGGATTTGGCAACCCTGGTGTTGCAATCTGTCAACTGACAGCTCTATCGTAAAGTTAAAAGTTTTTGAGGTTATACGTACTCAGAACGTTTTGACATACGAGCGCTATTTGTTTTCGAGCATTTCTTTCGACCAATCGAGACGAGCCTTTTTTTGAGCGATTGACAAATTGTGTGGGATCCAACGCGAACAAATTTTTTGACAGTAAAATGTTCATGCAATATTGAGTGTATATGCTGGTCCCACTAATGCCTACGGTTATCTCTTTCTCACGATAGGTCACATGACGATCTTGCAATATCAGTTCGCACACAGCATCAATGTTTTTCGGAACAACAACTGATTTTGGACGACCTACACGAAATTCGTCTTGGAGTGAACTCCGACCACGATTGAATTCATTCACCATATCATCGATAAACACTGGTCCTTGGTTTGGTGAAGCTTCATCGCCAAAAGTTGAATTAAGTTCATTCATGCACTGCTGCTGAGTTAATCCACGTATAACACCAAAAACTACTAACTTTATGAAAGAGCTGTCAGTTAACAGATTGCAACACCAGGGTTGCCAAATCCCGAAATATAAAAGGCAACCCTCGTATGTCAATTAACAACGATTTTTCTCTACCAAACTCTGCTTTAATATATTTTTGAAGAATATCGTCATTTTTAGTTGGTGAGTGTCGGAACAATCTGACGATACTTCTTACTTTTGTTATCAATGGTAATAGCTCATCTAATAATTCTGGTTCAGTTTCCACAAAAATTAATTGAAATCCGCTATCGTAGTGATCAAATTCTGATTCGAACTCGTCATTATTGGCTTCGATTTCAACTGTTTTCTGCTGGACTATCTGGACTGCTAGATGGATTGCATGTGCAAAACATAGCTGTTGATCACAGGTTAACAATCTACAAACTTTTTTCATGAACTTTTTTCTATAGAAGCTCCATCGGTTGTAATACAAACGATGTATTCATACAAGCTCAAACCAAATGATTTTAAATTTTCAGAAATCTGTGTGATAAACTTTTCCGCCAGTTAATAACCCCAAATTCCAATGTTTTCCTTTGATATGCAGGTTTAAATTCAGATATCGACGATTTCTTGTACAAGTCCATTCATCGAAAGATAGACTGAATCGCTCGCCTTTGGATTTCAATCTTTGCAGTTCGACAGCTTATTTTTGTCGAATAAATTTACCATATTTGATTACCATATAACGAATCGTAGACTACGATTTGGGCACATCAAATCCACGAGCCGATAAAGATCTACGCAGCTCCACAGATGCTACAAAGATTCTAAATGGCAAACCATCAATAGCGGTCATTCTGGCTAATACTGCATCGAGTGATGACAAAAAGTTGAAAAAACATGTAATTATTGATTTTTTTGCATTTTTTGCTGAGTAACTACTAGTTGAGGCGATTGACGATAATTGAACATCGGATGTAGGTTTTTTTAACTTGTTGATGGAGTGAACTGCCATCATGTGCTTATGTAGTCCACTGGTTAAACCGCCACCCGTTTTTAATTCTTTATTAAACTTACACGTCTTACATTTTGCGAATTCTCCTGATTTTTCACGTAAGAAATAACCCCATACGCTTTGAGTGCACTCTACGTACTCCTTGATTTTGTTTGTGGACATGGTTGGTTTATAAGGACTGGACATTTTTTATTTTAAATAATGAAAACTAAATTTTTATAATAAATAAAACTTTACCTGACTTGATGAACAATGCAAATTATTTAATATATTATACTTTTAATGTTTGGCACTATTATGGTAAGTGTAACTGAAATTTCACGACTACTTAGTTTAATTTAATGCTGTTTAACTATTTAAAAATATTTACTATCAAATTCAAATCAAATATTTTCAGCTCACTTTTTAAATATTTTTTCAGCACTGAGTAGTCCTCAATACTTAGTTTATTTTGAATATTTTCGCATAATTTCACATACAAGTAGTCAGTACCGAAATCCCGGGATTCGAAGATTCTCAGCACCGGGATTCTGGTGCCACAAATAAGCCGGTATTCTCGGGATCCCGGTTCTCGGGATGGTGCAATCTAAGTATCCTATTTCCACTCCTAATAACTAGCCGACTATTGTAAACACATTATTCGGCTAGTTATTAGGAGTGGAAATAGGACAATTAGATTGTACCATCTAAATGCCAGCTGCGACTTTCACATGGCCGATATACAATTATCTATCCAATAAATCTGGTTTTACTGATATTCAAAAAGCTTTCCTTTGTTTTATTTCAATTTTTTAACCTACAACTTACAGTTGGGTTGCCAAATTACTTCCATACCTAAGATAGTGTTCCTGATTGAAACGAACTACGACGACAATCAGTTAAAACCATTGATTACCGCCGCAGTGGTTAAAGCTGCGGCAGTTGGAGCGGGAGGTACCGGGTTCGAATTCCGATTTCGAAGGGATTTTTCACCATACGATTACGATCGGTGGTGTAAATGAACACATCTATGACCCCCTGTTGGAGTGCAGAATACATGGGCCAACCCATCTTCCATGTAAGTACTTACTATATATAGGCTGACATGGAGCTATGCAATGTGCAGATGGTTCTACGCAAATCAGACCTATAGCCGTATGCCCTCGATTTGGCTGTAGTGGTGTAAGATAAGGGCGTAAATAAGTGAACCGCGAAAGAGTTGGAAGTGGCTCGAGCCTCGAAACAGATTGTAGAGATAAAAAACACATAAACCATTGATTGGCATATAAATTAACTGCTATTATTTGACGAAAAAGTGTCTATTTAAGTATTTTGCTTCATGTGAAAGTTTGGAACTAAAAAATACCACCATCTAGACTTATGTATATTTCCAGATGTCGCTCACTCGAGCTACCTCTTAATCTGAATCATATTAAACACCAATGTGTAGAACTAGTAAAGAATTAGATCAAGTTTGAATACGTGAAACGTGTAAAGTGAGAGGTTAGTTATTAACATATATAGTCGTGAGTTATGAGATACTTCCACAAAACTGCATTCAACTTTCTGTGAACGAATACCTTTTTGGAAATTATGCAGTACCTTTAAAGTTTCACTCATGCCTCAAGGAGTTAAATCTGTAGACAGTATATTTAAGTTGAGGGGAAATCATTAACATAAAAAACAAAAATCTTTATAAACAGTGCCAACAACAAAATGATCTCGCGAAAGTATAAGTAATTATTTTAAATTTTAATGAGGCGTGGTCTTCGCTTAAGACAATGATAAAAAAAAATCGCTCACATGCATAAGATGTATATAGTGGGGGATTTAAATATTTTGATAATAAGTAAACATAAGTAAAGATTTTTTTTTGTAAATTACCTCGATTAATCAATCATTGTATCGCGGGTCTAAGATAAACACGCGCCCCGCAGAACATAATCCGCGTTCTCTTTTCTATCAACTTCGTTTTATGTATATTCGAGTTAACACCGCCAACAAAAGAAAAACCATATGTTGGTCGTTTTCATACATTTTAGCGCTGGTGTTGTGTTTTCATTCGTACCATCGTTTTGAAATATATAAACATGTACATATGAATCACAAAGGATCCCACTGATATACCGATCGGAATGATGAAAATATATTAAACAAAATAAATAGAAGAAATCTTTAAGATTTTTATTTTTTCGTTTTATTTTATTTTAGTATTCGCGATGAGACTCCAGATGAATGTGTAAACGAAAAAATTTTCAAATTTGATATTTTCTTTTATTTTTAGAATAAATAAATAAACCAATTTTTTGTTGATTTGCCTCGTTGGGTTTGATTAAAATCAAAAATTTGTTTGGTGCTGCTTCTGTGGCATGACTTTGAAATTCATTACAGTCGACATAATTAATATTAAGATACTTAATCTTTTAATATTTCTTGGAATCTCGCATCGTCTTTGTTTTTTATTACATTCCATGAATTTGGCTGCTTTTCTTGTATAGTTTAAGTATACTTATAGTCTTCAATTTTAAAGATGGCACAATAATTTTGGAAGATATAGCCTAAAGAGTACTTAACCGAGCTACAGTTCAATTGAATGAATAATTACAAAATGAGTTATATTAAGAAAACCCGATACTCTTCTTGCACACATTCTCCGTCTAAGAAAAGTCTTTACCTCCTCTTCCAATTGAGGATAATCACAATTTATCAAGGAAACCAAACAAGGTACAGTCAAATATTGAGATGTCATCTATGTGATTTGATTGAATGGTGACGGAGAACGAGATACTTGATCCACTATAACAGTGTTCATTTTCCGTTGGTCTCAAAAACAACGAGTTCAAAACGAAATATCTGATCTCTGGTTTTCGAGACCAATGGATTTGGTCCACTACGATAACCACACGTTTGAAGGAGTAATAAGATTGAGGTATCTTGGATCTCTCTACTCACGATAACAGTGTGGGAGACAATATCAAGGTTCGGCCTTGCCATTGGCAAATTTAGTGCGAGTTACTGATATTGTGTATGAAATCAAAGGACAGCAAGTACTCTGGTTCGGATACGTTCTGCGTGCTGATCCGAGCAGCTTGATACAGCAGCCTTTAAAGGGAGAGTCGCATTTCAGTATAGGCAAAGAGGTCGCTGTCGGCTACGGTGGCTCCACGTCTAATTGTTTACAACAGAATGAAGAGCTGGCTCGTGTTCGAATCCGATGGAGTTGACACAGCACGGGCCTGTAAAAATCGCGAAACAATAAATGTTGACATTCTCGGTTGCTTTTACCAATGTCATGTGACTTTGATAATACTAACCCATCAGGCCATACTATTAGTTCCTAGATTAACGTTGTGTCATATCTCAATTCAATTTAATTCAAACGTTGAGACATATCTCAAATTTTTGTGGAAAAACTTGTATAGTTTGAGTTTATCTTTTGATATCAGATTCATAATATACGGTAAGAAAGAGGTCTAGCACTGTAAACATGGTGGCATGGCACGGATTTAAGTCCTTTAAGGATTTGCTTTGTGTTTGACGAAATTGGAAGGAAATGGTGCACCACGAAAAGATTCAACATGGGCTAAAAAAGAGATACCATTCTCTATTGTCACCAACCGATTAAAGCTTTGAAGTGAAATAATTAGTCTTTCATCACAACAATACCGCAGACCATATACAAAAATTTAAATTGTTCAATAGGTGACATTCGGCAATAAATATACTTTTTGTTAGTGATGATTGCATTCAAGCAAGTATTGGATCTACTAACTAAAGTTATGCTGCCCAATATTTCAGACGATATCATATCAATGACACTTATCAAGATAATGATAGCCAAGGCAAGGCTGCAGTGAATAAATCAAAATTTGGATTGAAGTTGCTATTCTTAGGTAAGAAAATATACCACACCCCAAAAATTCCATTTACAATCATAAGTCATAAATAGAGTTTATCACATGCATCCCAGTCATGTGTGATCGGTCGAAAGCTTTTCTGTCCTGAGAGCATTCCTTCGTACTATTCAACATTATAGTAGCTGTCTATACGAGTACTAAACCCCCACTTTTAATATAAAAAACTTCAAGCCCACAAGATAATATATACAATAGAGAAGGTGATGAAGCCTTATGTCAATATGATACGATGTAAACGAAATATATACGGAAAGTAGATTGAATGACTGCTATTTCAAGTGGATATTACCCCACAGTGCGGCACCAGTGCAAATGTAATTCATGCAATTTTATTCTATGTTGTTTGCATTGATGATGATAAAATCAAAATTTTATGATATCTCTATGAGTTATCAGAACTACTTGATGACCTGAAATGCATACCAAATACTTTTATAGATTAAATGTGCTTTATATTTTAATGTAAGTCTATAGCTTTTTTAGAAGGTAATTCTTTGTCTACTCTGAATTTTCTAAACTGGGAGTAGGGATTAGGCGTGTATACATACTGGGCATCGTCAGTTAACCGAGTGTGGGCTTGTGTGACACGTAGCAAAGTTTATCGTTGTAGATTGTACTTATGTTTTACGAAGTTCGAAATTCAATGCTGTTTCATTGAAAAAGTACGTGGTCTGGGTATTTGGAGAGTTAAGTTAAAACTGTAATATACATTGTTCAGAGACGTTATGCTTATCTTTTCACATACTGGGTTGCCAAGCTAACTACTGACACTGATCTAGAATACACAATACGAATGGTAAAATTATCTTAAAAAAAAAATAATATCAGTATATATAGTTTCAAAGCTTGGTTAGGTCAAGCGCTGTCATTAAATTGGTTTTTTCAGTTAACATTTTTTAACGATAAACTTTACTAAACCTGAGTTTCAAACTACGCATTTGAAAAATATTGTGGTCTAAGGCTGTAAAACTTATGGCTCTCATTACTCACGATAATAGGGTGGGAGAGGATATCAAGGTCCGCCCTGCGACTGGCAATCGCGCTTTATATCCTCTACGTCCACTTCTGAAATCAAAATATCTTGCAAATGCGGATAAGCTGAAACTGTACAGAGTGTTGATCAGACCCGTTGTCATGTATGTATGTGAGAGTTGGACCTTGACGGATGAGTACGAAAGATGGCTTCTAACATTCGAGAGAAGAATCATGCGTGTGATATATGACCCAAAACGTGACGTCGATGGCACATACCGAGTTCTGTTCAATCACGAGATCAGGAATTTAATGCAAATTCCTGATAACGTGCATGAAATCAAAGGACAGCGAGTACGCTGGCTCGGACACGTTCTGCGTGAAAAATCCGTTCCGAACCGAACGATACAGCGAACCTTTAAGTGAGAACCGACTTTCAGTAGGCGAAGAGGTCAATGTTGACGACGAATGTAATGCTTTATGTTTGGCGCGATTGTAACGAAATAGTTTATCATTAGTACCTTCGACATGGGCTTAGCAATTCTCGATTGTCAATAACTAATGCAAATAAAGGGTGCCATTAAGGAAAAATGATTATTCTTCTGTCACGGTAGTACCACACACAAATTTAATTCTTTAAGAGAGCTTATTTTGAAACAAAGTTTATTGATCGCAGCCTCAAACTGACTATTATGGAAATTTAAGTGGTATATTAGCGCGTCATGGATAGTTTATTCATTTTGACTAATATTTAAGATGTAGTGTGTTATGAAAGAAGCTATAACAACCATTTCAGGGCGTTAATTTTAAGAATGTCAATTAGACACGCGAAATTTTCAGAAATACCTAGAATATATTTCCAAATATTGACTAATAATCTTCATTCAGTTAGAGGCGACATTCGCAAATAAGTCAGCTTTTTGACTCCTGTATATACAATGTATAATTGCATTCACGGGAGTATTGGATCTACTAACTAAAGGTATCCAATATTTTTAACACACTGATATGATAAGAAATTAGCTTATCCATCCGCTAAAGTCGAAATTTTCGATACCTTGATCGCTTCTTCATGTATTATTTTGTATTACATTTCCATGGCTTAAATGCCGTAACAAGACCTAACCGCGTCTCAACTACAGTCTTTCGAACCATTTAATACTTTAAAGGCTGAGCTTCCGGATGTTTTTAGAAATAAAACGAATTAAAATCAAAAATTGTATACTTAAGTATGTGACATAAGTTTGGTTCATAACATTTTCCAGTACTCTGGCCGAGCATTCCGGCCCATATTCCGTTAATTCGTGGTTATCGATTGTTGTTTATCACGATATAATCATGCGATTGAAAAGGTATCTAATGGCGTCAGATCACAAGATCTTCACGGCTCAATTTCTTGATATGATGTTTTCATTAAAATTTTCTTTCAATTAATCAATGGTTTGGCCTGCTACATGTTATCATCTTGTTAAAACCAATTTTGTTTGTTGAGTTGAGGTAAATCTATGACGAAAGAAAGTTCAACCGGCTTCAATTCTTGAACAAACTCTATTTTGTTATGTCTTCAAACTAAGATCTCTATTCAAAAAACGCCACAATGTGTCATATGAGAGATCCAGAGTTTGACAAAGGCGATGAATAGATTTATTGTGGTCGTCACGTACACTTTCAGCTACAGCAGCAATATTCACTTTACCTCGACTTGTACACACTCTAGTCGGGTGATCTATATCCAATAATGAAAAATTGGTTCGAAATTTATTCATTGTTTCGCGAAAAGTGCGTTCAATTGGAAGTTGGACAGTTATGAAGACCATAAAATGATCGAAGAGCACGAAAACAGTTTTTCACTGTACATTGATTTGTGAAATAAATAAATTTTCGCGTCAGTTTTTTTTATGGTGAAATGTCAATTAATACTGAACACAAGTCATATGACAGTTGTCACGCATCCCTAGGATCTCGTACACTCGAGATAGTAGTGGATGAAATTTTATTTGAGTAGTTCACGATCTGAGGTTTAACTGTATACAGTGTAGACTGTGTGCCTATTGCATTTCAAACGTTTAAAAAGTTGAAATATTTTTAACAAGTATAGAGCATTATGCACAATAAAACAGAAGGAAAGGAAATATAAATTTTATTTTAGTTTCTCTCATTTCCCACTTAAAGACTTAGCCGATGAAATAATTTTGAAAATGGAACTCTGTATCTTATTTATACATGTGGTTATTATAGCTTTATTCACACAGTAGCTATCTGTTTATAGGATTAATTTTTAGCATTTCGTGCCAACATACTTACATATTACACTTAAGAATACGTATCAAATAACAGTCCCTCATTCCGAAAGAGTTGGTTAACCAAAAGACATTAAAAGAAAAAAAATTAATTAATTTTTTGTATTCTGTTATTTACTCAAACCAAAATTATTATTATTTTTTATCTCAAACGTCTCTTGTAAAATTGACACTAGGAAACACACAAAACAAAAAAAAACGAAATATAAAAGATAAGATGAAGAAAAAAGTCAACAATTAATCGTGTTTAATTTAAATATTTGAAACAAAAAATAAAATGGTTTTATGTACATAGTTTGAGATAAAAATTAAGATTATCGAATGTGTGTATAAAAAAAGCGGAGGTGCATGGCGGTGAGACAGACAAAATAAGTTGATTTAAGTAGACGCGTGGAACCTCCAAATGAAGCAACTTTGTAACATTTAACCGAAGTGACTTGATACGAATCAGTAAATGTTTGGCATTGATCAAACCATCTTCTAGTGGATTCGATCCATTCTTCGGTCTTAAGAGGGATGTGTTTACACCTTTCCTGTAAATTAGGAAACACGGTGTATTGGGAAAAGTTTGCATGTTAATCCGTCTATAACCAGTTTGCTGGTCAGTATATCAGGCGAAGAAATACTGACGTACTTGCACCTAAGTTTTTTAAGGAGACTATCACCAGTTCTGAATTCGTCAAACATCAGAGTGTTACCTATGCTTCTTTTAGAACGGTTAACAGAGTAAAACATGCTAAGCCATTACTTGTCCTATGTCCTCGATCGCAAAACCCAATTTAGAGATCATATATAGTTCCAGGTCTCACTGCAGTCTTTAATTTTAACTACAGCTAATTGTTCCGCGTATTTTCGACTGGAGTACATTAACCCGTGTAATATTTTCAGTTTGACTCTGGGGCATTAACTAATCTTCAATTACTTACTTTAATTTATTTTTACCAGAAGTTGATAGGTTTAATGACAAATTATTAAAACAATCAATGGCTTAAAGACCCGAAACGGTTCTTACTTCGTCTCAACTGAGACGCCTTACAGACCATTACGTGCTCATCCAAATGCCATCCAAAGGAAGTTAACGTTGGATGAATAGCGAGAATTATTATTACCAGAGTTCTTCGTTAATCCTGTTTCGGTACAGATCATTTGCTATCCCAAAGTTTGATAAATTGGAGTTATAGTTTTTTTTGTGAAAGTTTTCAATTATTATCTGATTTCGGATTAAGATCCTACTGCCTGGCGCATGATTTATTGTCAACTTGTATTTTAGATTCAGGCCTATCCTTCAGGTATTTTAGATTGTATTTTAAATTCGTTGCAAAATCTACAAATCATTTCTAAATTATTTAACAACTGTGGATATTAACACATTGGGGCTTTAAAAGTAATTATCATTGCCAACAGCCAGGCCAAAGTGGGCTCTCGATTAAAACTCATTACTAAAGCAAATAACATGTGGCGTTGTTCCTCTACTTGTGTAAACCGAAGTATACTTTATTAATGAATCGCTATTCTTACGGATCATGGCCGTTTCAAAACGAATTCTAACTATATAGATGATTGAACTCTTAACTATTTTGATTAATTTTATCGAATCAAAGTAAAAAAAGTTCACAAATATTTAAATTTTCAAATTGCAATAGCAGTTTTGATTTGGCTATCGTTAACTGCGATTATAGCCTTCAAACGGCCGACAAAGCTATTGCATTTAGCACCAAAGAGAATCTGCGGTATTTTAACCCATTCCGAAGTGCTTGCTTGAGATGATCGACACTTTGGTATTTTTTGCTCCAACATTGCTCTTGAAAATACTCCAAACCGAGATATCTAGCAGATTTGCATCCGGTGAATTTGGTGGTAATTGGCAGTAGAAATGAACCGCGGAATGTTGATTCTCAGCCAAACTTGATTGATGCGCGCTTTATGTCCGTTCGCCGAATCCTGTTGAATTGTTTTGTGGGTTGTGTTTCCCGAAATGGTTTTGTGGGCATTTATCTCGATGCCACGTATTCGTTACGGCGCTTGGTTTCGAGGGGTCATCCAATGCAATAGCTTTGTCGACCGTTTGAAGGCCATGGTAATCAAATTCGACAAATCGTGCTTTCGTGCAAGCGACAGAACTTCTTTGCTTTTTCCACTCTAACTTTTTTTTTTGAGTATCGGTGAGATCACGCGTTTTATGGAATTTTTCTGCCGCTATTCGACGATTCCGAGCCAGTTTAGCCTTGACTTTCCGAATGATATCCGGCAATGTTTCAGTGTATTTCGGCCCACCATCATGGCGTTTTGCAATGCTGCCAGTATCGTTATAAATTTATGGTGTGATTTACAAACATTTTATTCATATGTAGAAGTTTTAACTAGTTAACAATCTGCGGCTGTGGTTTTCCAGCCAAATATAGAGCTATCACACTATTACGCTTCCATTGCGGATAACTTTTTTTCTGGTTTGCAATGAAGTCTGAAGTTGGTAACCCTTCGTGTCACTCACCATGTAGATCTTTTATTCAGTTCACCTCTTTCTGTCTCCGTTTAAGTTCTTGCAATTTGTCAGACCTGCAGAGCGTTATTGTGTATATGGATGAGATTTGTTTGCACCATTTTTTCTAGTGCCACAAAATATAATTGGGTGAAAACATATGCTATGTATTCAAAACAAGGTTTGGTTAGTTGGATAACTATCCACTTCCGATTTACTAACTCTGCAATCTGACTGAAACTTTTTGTGTTAATTTAAAAGTATTTAGAAGAATAGATGATACACTTGGAAATGTTCTTCTTCGTGGTTTTATTAAACCATCCCCGTATTTGAATATTACTTTACGAGATATTTTGTTATTGGATCGTAGATCCATGGAACGGTTTGTTTTTGAGAAAATTGGATTGTAAGTTCATTTTGTTTTCCGTAAAACTATTTAATTTCGTTATTGTTGGTCGGTCTTGACTCTGATCAACATTCATTATTTATAGAGTCGATCGAACATTTGGATAAAAGCTTAAACAAACAACTTAATAATTTTGTTCCTCCTCTCCGTTAACACATTGGGGCTTTGAAGGTATTTATAATCGCCAACAACTAAAAGAGTCAAAGTGGGTTCTCGATTAAAACTCATTACCAAGCAAAGAGCATGTGACGTAGTTCTACTTTGTTAGTGAACCTGATCTGAGGTTAACTCAATTCGTTCTGTCCTTGAAGGAGAGATCAGTTAAAAATTTTGATCGGTATTCTTACGGATTATGGCTGTTTCAAATCGAATTTTAACTATTGATGTTTTTTTAGGTCAGTTCATCTCTTTCTGTCTTAGTTTAAGCTATTGAAGTTACCAGAGCTACACATCGCCTTTGCGTATTAGGATGAGATCGGTTTGTATCATACTTTAATTTTTTACCAGTATACCACAAAATATTGTTGGGTGAAATCATGCTACATACCTAAAACAACGTGTGGTAAGTTATCCATCCGCTTTCCAACTTGCCAAGTCTGCAAGCCATTTTTAGGTTTAAATAAGATATTTTGTTTAGATCTATTATAAATAAGACGATCGATTATTTTTGCTTATATTACTTTGCCAGATACTAAGGTTTTTGTATAGTGGACCCTTGGAATGGTTTGTATTTAAGAAAATTGGATTTTGATTTCCGCAAAACTATTTAATTTCGTTATGGTTGGTCGGTCTAGACTCTGGATCAACATACATTATTTATAGAGACGATCGAAAATTTGGATAAAAGCTTAAACAAAAAACTTAACGAAGTTACTCCTCTCCCCTTGTTATTTAATACAAAAAATGTTTCATCCAATTTGCATTTCATTTCGATTCGTTCCATTTGGAAGTCAAAATACTTACTTATGACTTTATAACAATTTTTTATGCACATGCTGTATAGTAGATTGGAAACATATATACATATTTTATAAGCCAAGCCATGTCTGTAGCAGTTCTTTTAGTTTGTTTTTTGCTCGACTTATAAATTTCGTTAAAATTTGCATACAAATAAGTTGATGAAAATTCTGTTTTTCGCTTTGAAATGTAAATGCGAAGAAAAAACTTTTGCAATATACAATTTATTTAAATTTATTATTTTTACAAAAATATACTTTTCACGTTTGTGAAAAAATTCGATTGAAATTTTATAAGAAAAAATAGCAGTCAAGTGGATTTAATATATTTGGTTCTAGATTTTGTTGGTATATCCCCTATATGCTTCCAGTTAGCTCTGAGGTAGATTTTCAATGTTTTTGTTGCGCTGTGGAATTTTGATTGATTTGGCGAAATAAGGGCAATTTCCTTTTATCCAATTCGAAAAATTTTGTTATGTAAATATTATGTAACTTGGTTCTATAACCTTTATATTGACTTAGTTCGTGACTTTTTGTACGTTAGGAAGACGTTATTTGATTATTCAGAAAATCTTGAGATTAAATCCTTTATGGAACAATGATGCACTATTTTACACTCTTAGTCGTAATGGTTGATTGTGTATATGCCTATTATCATAGGTCTTATTGTATATGTCTCTGTTTGTTACATCTGTACCTACATTTAAGTATTCCAACATTCTTGAATAACCAATTACTGCGTCTCTGGGTTCTAACCCAATTAATTATCTTTTTTATTATCTTTTTTGTATTATAATTGAAACTAGTCTTTAGATTAACCAAATATTCATTTCATTATCCAGTAGCCGAGAGGCTTCTGCACTAACATGTTCCATTAGTTTTTATTCATGTTCATTCCAAATCTTTATATTTCGTGTTTTATACCAGAATCACCTGTCACGATGCTAATCATTATTTCGAATGTACCAGAGTGCATTGAATATACTCCGTAGTACCTTATTCTGGAAGTTTAAGGTTAGTACTCGTAGTGCAGGCCGAAAGTTGTATGCCATATAATCATATCGGCTGTAGAACCTGATTGGAAATCAGTATTTTAACCTTCGTCCAATTAGCCAGTACAATTGTCTATATTTAAGTTCAAGCTCTTTCCATTTCTCCTTCATATGTTCTTTCCATTTAACGTTTACATATAGTGGCATACCTAAGTATTTAGCAGAGTTCTCATACGGCACCATCACATCGTTTAGGCTGATTGGCGGCGGATTAATCAATGGATTGTTCGTTTAGTTGATATGGGCGGATTTTATTTCATCAAGTTTGATTTTCCATCACTTGGTCTACTGGTGAATTTCTTCACTTGCACATTAAAGTTTATTCGCCGCCTCTTTCACAATTTGCCCTTTTGCTAATATAGCATCAGCAAACGTTGCTATATGCTTACAGACTGTAGTATATCACTTGCATATAGTAGGTATTGAACTGGGCCCAAAAACGCTGCCTTGTAGGACTCTTGATCTTATCTGTCTCAGTCCAGAATACTCATCTTCTTGTTTTACTCTAAAAAGCCTTTCAGATAAATATAATCTCAAAAGATCAACATATGGTTCCGGAAGCATAACCTTTAGTTTATGTATTAAACTCTCGCGTCATGTCTTATCGAAAAGTGCTGACATATCCAGAAATAAGGTCGAACAAATTTGTTTATCTTTCTAACGTCTTTCCTATAATATCTGTAATTCTGTGAACCTAATCAGTTGTTGAATGTTTGCACCTGAATCTAAATTAGTGTTCCGGTATTATGTCTCTACTTTCTATTATTTGCCTCATTCTTGTCATGAGTAGCCTATTAACTTTGAAATGATAGGAAGCAGGAATATTGGACGATCCGATTTAGGTTCATTAGCCGGTTTACCTAGTTTCGGTAACATAATAAATTTCACAGTTTTCCAGGCAGAAGAAACATGCCGTAATCTAGTAACATTATTCCACTCATCAAACCAGTTGAATATTCTATTATGAGTATTTTCGAACTCAGAAAAGCAGTTGTACACGTACTCGGCCAAATACAGAAAAAGTGAGTCGCCATCACCTGTTTCCCTCTGGTTTCACAGCTCCTAATCTGTGAAATCTCGCATGTTCCTTAAGATGGCAGTGTTCTGTAACTATTCCCACCACCGTTCTTAATTGGCATCTTAAGTGAAATAAGTGCCTTTAAGTCAAGTTTTGACTAGATTTCTTGCTGTACTGTATACGTTAATGTGACTGTCCATCTATCGTTCTTGGTGGTTTCTGCTGTATTTTACTCCTTTATCTGCCCTCTCCGGCAGATTGAACCTATTTTGGCCTTGTAGCTTGCTAATATTCTCAAGCGACCTGGGTTCCAAATAATCTGTATATGTTGAATTGCTCAGCTATCTCGGCAGAAAAGTGGCAACTTAACACCAACCTAGACGTGAGTGATACTGAGTCCGTTTAATTGATGCAGCCTGACTGTTAACATAGATTACAATATCAACACGAGTTAAAGACGTTTGAGTTTCTGGATCCAATCCATTTTGCCTGTGTTCCCTGGATGGATATCTTTGATGATTAAGTAAGGGAGTTAAACAGATAGTTAAATGACAATATAATTTAATTATATACTGAACCTCTTCATACTCAGTCGTGATATAAGTGTAAAAGAGAAGATGCAAACATTTGACCTATAGTTAAGATTTTAGTATATCGATCAGTGATTCAATGAGATGATTGGGCACTTTCCCAAACGAATACGAACTAGGCTAGTATCGTATATAATATATGTCGGATCAATGTCAAACTTTGGCCAAGATCTTATATTGGTGACATACATATGTGGTGTAATATATAGGTCAATAGGACCATTGATCTTAATTTGTTTTAATAATAGAGTTATAGTCATGTAGCTTATTGAAAATGATAAGATGGTTGGTCGTCGCTATCTGCCGTCAAAATTGTTAGTGAACTCAATATGAAGTTGTCTTTATATGTACTATCTTTATAAAATAATTACTTAAATGAGGGTTTTGGAGTCGATTCTTACATGGTCATAGTCGTTTTAAAGATCACCTCCATCGGTTTTAGTTTACATCTTTTGAAAAGTTCGTTCCTCAGTGACTAATTCACCAGTGAGTTAAGGTTGGTCAGTTATCGTCCCATTCTTGATCTATATACGTGTCTCAATTAGGATACAATCTTCGATTAGCACCATGAATCTGTTCGTGGCACCGAGTACAGAATAATGAGGGATGGCTTCTATACGACTCAAAATGTGATATTCATTGCCTATTAATAAAATTGGCGGTTTACAAAACTACGTCTACTTAATTGTAGCAGTTCATACCTAATCTTAGTATACATATACAGTCAAACAACAAATTTCTCGGATTTAAATACTTTGTTATTGCATCTTATTATATTATGTTCTGTGTGCTTCGAAAATAAACCGAAAACAAAATAAATCTGAAACAATAACAATGTGTTGTAGGAATCTTAGTTAGGAAGATGGTGGGGGAAAAGAAGGAATGAAATCTTAATAATACAATAAAAAGACTAAAATACTTTGTTGCTGGAAACTTTATTATTATTATTATTTTTTTTCTACTTCCTTCTGGATTTAACTTTAAGATGCCTGTATAGTTTCTACAATTCTTAAGATGATTTTCTTCGTCTTACCCATACATCTGTAAACGTATATACTTATAGAGTAATTTTTTTATGTTGATTTATTATGTTAAATTTATATTTCTTAATATTCTACTGTTCTACCTTAATATTCTCACGTGGAGGAATATATAAGAAGTCTGCACATATACAAAATGATGTGAATCTACCAACTTTTATTATACCGATCAAGGTGAAATAATAAAAGATTTTATTGGTACGCTCACATACATATATACTTACTTATGTAGGGACTCAAGACGCAACAATGAACGTGGTGGCATTGTAAATTTAAAATGGTTTTATTTGGTGTCGTTCATGTATATCATGTATTTGGGACAGGTCAATAAAATCTATAGATTTTAATGTATTTATTCAACCGAATTTGATTGACACGGCTCCATGATGTTTTTAAGGCCGAGCTGTGTGTGAATTTGAAACAAGAATTTAAAATATTTGCTATGTGGTTACATACCTTAGTAACACATAAAATAAGTGATTGGATTAAATGAAATGGATAATGCTGATCGATGAATAGTGTTATTCAATTGAAAGCCATGGTTAATGTATTTTATAAGAAGTTGGATAAAAATGAGTATATATAGGGGTGCTTAAATCATTGTTTCACTATGTGTGTGAATAAAATTGGGCTTGCTTAAACGTAAGCCAATTTGTACTGAAATTGATGTCAAGGACTAGATCTTGAAATACCAACAAGGATATCATCTCTATTACAAATACATTTGAGAATGTCTGCGAGTAAAAGAAGTGACGGAAAAAATACCAACAGACCAGGTTTCACTCAGTCTGTTTAACACTGCTAATTGCTATATTAAAAGGGCATCATCTTGCTTACTTTCGTTTCGAAAATGTACTTGAATTTGAAACATTCAACACAAGACCATAAATAACTTTTATGTAGTCTGAACAACTTATGTCATACCGCTCGATTTTGTCTTAGTGAAGGATAATTTTAGGAGTCCTTAACGAATCAGTTCTTAAAACATAGAAGCAATGAGCTTACCAAAAAATAAAGGGTGGTTAAATTTTAAGGGCTGATGTTGATTTTGAATAATACTTAAGTACACAAGTTATTTAGGAAATTATTGTCAATTCTTTTTATTATGATAATATGGTATGGGTTAAGTATGTATGGAACAAAATATCGGCCAAATGGCCGCCGCGACCTCGGCGGCACACCTCCACCCGATAATCCAAATTTTTGATGACACCTTTTTTGTTTCAAATAACCCCAAAGAAAGAAGTCCAACGGTGTCAAATCACATGATCTTGGCGGCCAATTGACATCGCCATCACGTAAGATAACACGGTCACAATTTGTCGCGCAAAAGAGCCATTGTTTCGTTAATTGTGTGGCACGTGGCACCGTCCTGTTGAAACCACATATCGTCCACATCGATATCTTCCAATTTGGGCCATAAAAAGTTCGTTATCATCTCACGATAGCGAACACCATTCACAGTAACTGCCTGACCGGCCTCATTTTGGAAAAAATACGACTCGATGATGCCGCCAGCCCATAAACCGCACTAAACAGTCACTCTTTGTGGGTGCATTGGTTTTTCGACTATCATTCTTGGATTATGATTCGCCCAAATGCGGCAATTCTGCTTATTGACGAATCCACTAAGGTGAAAATGTGCCTCATCATTGAAGATGATTTTCTTTGACGACGTTTGAAATGGTCCATTGACGACGTTTGGAATGGTCAAGAGGCCTTAGTTCTTGAGTCAATTGCACCGTTTAAGCGTGTAAATGCAAGTTTTTATGCATAATGTTCATCAACGATGAGTGTGAGAGGTGCAATTGTTCGGCTCGACGACGAGTTGAGGTGGACGGCTCTTCAGCAATATTTTCTGCAGTACGAGCTGTACGAGAATGAACTGGTGTTTTAAAATTTCTTACAGACCCGGTTTGCTCAAATTGTTGCTTGATTTTTCCGATTGTACGCACATTTGGACGATTAAATTGACCGAACAAATCACAAAGTGCACGATATGCATTTTGATTTGAACGCCCATTTTCATAATATGCCTGAATAAATTTGACGCGTTGCTCGATTGTGTATCTTTCCATGGTTAAAATTGAGTTAGTCTGAAATTGAGAATGTCAAATTAAATGCAGAAAAAACTTGACGTTTAGGTGTGGCCCTTAAAATTTAACCACCCTTTAGTTCATATCTAAAGGCTGACGACCAAGTGTGTGGTATCTAAATAACGATTTCGTTTAAATGCAGTTCTTCATTAACCTTAAAACCATACCTAGTTATAGTTGTTAGCATAATTTGAGTACAATACCGTATAATCCGTCAAAATGCTTTTATAATGACGTATATTACGGCAGTATTGAGATGCAATCAGGTTTCGAACAAATGCACAACATTAATTTGGAACTGCTACCATATTAATAATTTGACACCAAGGATTTGAATTAGCAGCAAACTCTTTTAAGTTGCTATCCTTTTTCGTTGCTAGCAGTCACACCTTTTAAGAATATTTCTAATATTCTTCTCGGTTTTGGTCAACGAGCTTAATTTTGCACTATATATAAAAAAAATATTAACCACTCAACTATCGATCAAGTTCATCGAGTCAATACTATCTTCCTATATTTCTTGATATATCACAGAATTTCGATGAAGTGTGATATCAGGGTGTCTTACAAAATTAGTTTAAAAAAACATTCTTAATCACTCGATCTATATCTCTCTGGACGATATCTTAGAGTAAAGATGCATGTTCTATAATTTATACCGTAAACATAGCAGGATTGCTCTTAAGTAGCATATAGTAGTCTCTCCTAAATCAACAGACGAATAATCTAGTATCAGATGTTCATGTTCATTTTTCAATGGACTATAAATACCTTAAGAATATGTTTAACACATTGCGCGTTTCAAGATAAACTGAAAACAGGAAGACAGTCTAAGCTTATAACTAACACTACAAATAAATCTATTTGGTCGATGACTGAACAAATCTCTACTTGCAGTGACTAATGGTTACGTGTTCGTAATAATTATAGACCTTATAGTATTGAGAGCAAAACGTTTTTACAAAATGTCGTTTGGCAAATTACACAAGTTTCTCATTTAAAGGGAAAAACACGACCAAATATTTAAGTCATGGTTCTGGATTCTGCCAGTCTTCGTAAAATAATATCAGCCGGAGAACTAAGCTTAAAATTTGCAAGATACATTTAGGCTCATATCGAAGGTGGTGCAAATTTGATGATGAGCTTCTTAAAGCTTTAATTTTAAGCATTAATCAATTGGGAAAACATTAAATTAGGGATTATCATGTGTCAGGAGTTGAAGTTGATCAAAATCGGTCGAAAACTTATGCAAAATGTTCTTTGAATTGTTTTGAAACGGGCTGATAGGTGAAAACAGATCTGGTCCTCTTTATAAAGAAACTTTTAAAGGCACCAAATAAGCATTTTTTTGAGAAGTACAAGCTTTGTTGGAAGCCGAACATTTTCGAAAGAGCGAATAACTGGTATAGTTTTGAACTCGTGTTGGAACGCGATTGGGAAAAGATGGAGCTTGAAAGCTGGTATATTAGATTTATAGTGCCATAACAAGGGCTATACTCATGTTTGGGATTTACGTGGTGCGCAGCTCTTGCCAAAGAAAATTACAAAAAAAAATAATGGAGTATGTGCAAAGACATTGGCTTGTATCCTCCTGAGCGAGCCAATTATATGCCTATTAGAACATTGGAGATAATATTCGACCTTGCTCCTAACGATGTGAGGCTATCTGCAACTGATTACTGATTTCGTCTTGAGACAGGACATAATATGGTTACTACATCAGTTTTAAGTATCGATTAAGGTTTTTGAACATTAAGCAGAATAATGTAGAACTGTCAGGGTTCAAAAGCTCATTCTAACAACCAGATAAATGGATTTTTCTAAAGATTGCATTGTTGGTTTATTTTATAGTTTAGTAATTTTGTTGTTGCTGATCGATTGTTCTGATTCTTTGAAAGTGCAATTATTGTTGCTTCCAGAACACATTTTTCGTTTAAAAGAATGTTTAAATGACTTGCAAAAACTGTGGATTCGATGTAATACTTTAGACAACGTGAATTTTGAAATTATATAATATTCTAGTTTCGATAGATTTAAGCATCGCGATGTGTCTTATTTTAGGATGCATTTTTGAAAGAGGTATTATAATTTTCAGGATTTTATGGCCAATCATTTATTTTGAGCAATTATAACCTTGAGGTTTGCTTTTAAAGAAAAACAAAACTTAAGTGTTCGAATAAGTGAATTCTTCGCAACGATTACAAGAGAGTATATAAACTAAAATGTGAAATTTAAAGAGATCAGTGATCCATCTATTAAATTGCCTTATGTAAATCGAGCAAGAACCGATGGTGAAAAAGTCGATATGTTTCCTTCTCATCTTAAGTGGTTTTTTCACCACATGAAGTATACCTAACAACTACATGTACTTTCACCAGAACAAACTATAACCAAATTGAATTAAAAGCCCATGAAGTTAAAGTAGAAAAGTTTTAAGGATTCGAATAAATGCTGAATATAGGCACAAAAAAGGAACCTGTGCATGATACTTCTAATAAAATGGTGAAAGAATTAGCAGACAAATGTATAAAAGTATAACCTTACATATTCCGCAATCTTGGAAAATATTTCAAATAGCAATGATACATTAACCTGGGAAGTGCTTGCTGCCTACAAGTTGTAAGCTGACTACTTACTTGTGATATTAAAATCTGTACTAACAGAACTTGATACCCGAACATCAATATGGGTATCGAAACCAAAATTTAAACGTAGAGCAAGTTGATTGTAAATGTGAAGATTCCACATAGATGAATTGTAAATCTTCAACTCATCTATGTTGAGTCTTCTTGGATATTGCACTAATTTATAAAACTAAAGAATTAATGCCAAAGAATTTCCATGTAGTTCTTGTAAACTATATTCTTCAAAGACAACATCGGGTTTATCAAAATGCAGCAAATTTCAGGTTATATGGCATCATAGTAGAAGGTTCACAGTACATCGACTTGAACCAGTGTGATACTTGTTCTACTCACCTTCATTTTAGTGTTCCATTAAAATTCTCAAATAGGTTTAAGGGAACTACAAACACGTCGTAGTGGTGTGACTGTACCACAAGAAACCAATGTTAATTTTACATTTAGACAGGTGACTGACATAAGGGATACATATTGAAGCAAAACGCAATCAAATAAATTTTAATAGTTTCATCCAACGATTACGTGCGGCTCAATAAGCCCAAGAAGCAGATTAAGAGGTGGCTTTTTTTCCAGAACAACACTTTATGGTCGATACTTATCATACATCTGATAGTTTATATTCCGTTGTGATGCCGTCAAATCATAAAATTAAATTCTCATTATGGTTTGAAGTGGTTCTAATAGAACAGCTCACTTAAGTACTTAAGTAAGTAAGCGTTTTGTCGCTCTCGTGGCAGAGAAAGTAGCGTACTTGTTATGTCATTCGGGGATCTCGGGTTCGATTCCCGGGGTGGTGACCAAACATCATTCACGATTAGGTGTTTTTAATCTGTAAGTGTATGTGGGTTGAACCGTGGGTCCAAGTGGTATTGAGTTATGGAATAAATTCCGCCTTCTTTAATTTTAAAAAAATGGCATTTTCTTGAATTATTGTCCGGGTTTTTGAGACACGATCTGATTTTATAAGTTAATGTTTTCGTGGCATAAAATTTTCGATCCAGATCCAGCATGATCTGTTGTTGATTATATACTTCTTAATTTATATTTTCTAAGTTTATAACTAATTTAAATTTACTTATTTCATTTCAGGTGGGTAAACGTTAATCGTCATTTTCATCAGATAAATGTTTGTATATGCCATTTTATTTTGAAAATCGTGTGCAAAGATCAATTTCTATATTCAATCTTAAAGTACTTTGCATATATTCTTAGTTGTTAAAAGGCATGAACTGCGCTATATATAGAATACGGATATATGTTAACGATTGCTTTTGTAAACCTATTACCATCTACACTTATTTATACAAAACCTAAACTCTATTACTTGTTATAATACATTTTATATATAGTGTAGGTATTGAACTGAAAACTATCCCAACCAAACGTGAACAATAAGACGTTTGGAAATGTATAGAAAACAAACTAAAAATCTGGTAATCTAAGAACCTAATCTAACATTATTTCTTATATATACGTACAGCATACACAATATTTATTACTTAAAAACATATTTATCCATTATTCATTTGAGTTTTCTACCTCGACCTTTTTATCATAAAAACCATATCTCAATAACCCAACACGACAAAATTAAACAACATATCGTATATATCGTATATACAAAATAAGAAGAAAAAAACAAACGAACATAAAAATAAGAAAATACCAGACACTTAACAAAAACATTTAAATTCTATCTTGATTTATTTTGCCCATATATACAATATATTCTTAGCCATGTAACCATTTCTTGTTACTACTATTGGTAAATATACATATACGTATATTGTTTATGCTAACGACTAACACATACATCTATACCAAAAACATAAGAATTATTTCTTATACCATTTTATACCCGCAACATCCATCGATTCTCCATTCTTCCCATATTTGTGTTTTTATTTCAGCTCTCATTTCAATGAAGAAAATATGTATTCTTGAAAACTTTGTTCATAAGAATTTTTTGTTTTTTTATAAGAAACTAGTTAAGAAACTGAAGAAATAAGAAAAAAAAATAATAATAAACAAGACGTAGTGATCGTTTTATGCTTGTTAATAATAAATGAGAATGTACAGTACGGGACGAAAGTCAATATAAAACACGTGAGAGTTGAAACAAAATGTTGTTACTTTTTTAGATGTGGGGACGAACAGGTGATTGTCAAGTTTAATGATTAATTGGAAGTGAAATATGTATGAATCTGTGATATTCTATAGCTTATAAAAGTTTAGTGAGGAAGTGCAATCTGTAAAACATTGTATTCACTCCCAGTCTATTCGGGTACTAAGTTTTTCGAACTTATTTCGAAATTCTGATTCTATACTGAATTTGATTTATGTATGGTCTAAATGATGGGTGAAAACCTAAATCGTCCTCCTTAACCATCCCTCAACATACACTCCACCGTTAGAGATCTCTCCGTCAACCGTTCATAACTGGTTCTTTGCAAAGATCTGGGTCGTCGGGGTTCCAAGAGTCCAGTCTTCTTTGATCACCACAATACCCCTAATCTCGGGGCTGTGTGATTCCGCCCATTGCAAGTATTTCGAATTAAAACTGTTTTCAGAACCTTTGTGCGTATATTACTGAATAATTTACATCCGATCAGAATGTAAGCTGAGGGAGACTTTAGTATAGTGAATTCAAAATTTCCTATATATCTGATACTATAAAGTTGCCATCTCCTCAAATGTCAAATCAGTATTTGAGTTACATTTCGCTAAGTGTGACATAATCGGTTTAACAGCCGCGTCTTACAAACCATCAAAATGAAGGGAATCGAGTAGGATAAAGTGTTCCTGTAACTCTCACAACTATAATTATATCATTGCACAGAACTTGGATAAGTTCTCAGTTGCTCAGTTGCTAAGCTCAGTTGCTTAGACATTCTTACATTATTTTCGAAGAATATATTAAAAACAGTTTTTCACAATTTCTCGTATGGTACTTCTGGCTTCAATTACCCAGAATTATTACCGTGTCAAATGAAATGTATAAGCGACCATCGAGAATTTAAATTTATTTCTAAGATGCCTGAACGTTATGGCCAGTTAACTATACATATTATTAGATGCTTAGGTGTCAAGGTTAGAGTGACACTGCGTTTTCAATAGCTATTCTTTTCGGCGCATCATTTAACTCGCATTTATTCTCTTTATTATGGTGTCTAGCTTCTGTAAGTTGAATTACTATACATTTTTGGCATTATGTTGCGTTAAGATGATCGAGTCTTCTTGAAATTTAAAGACCTAGATCTTCATTTGAATTAAGAAGAAAACATAATCATTTTGGTCCATGTATTAAATTAACTAATTTTGACGGGAACACTCCACTAGAACATGATCCCAAAATCTTCGTGGTAATTGATCTTTAATTGGGACAGTATACGATTTTTCACATATATTTTCCATTTTGCTGGATGACTTGCTTAACACAACCCTCTACTATGGGTCTCACAATCTTCTTTTCACAGCAAGGTGAGGTGTTAGCTAGCAAGCTGCACTACTGTGCATGCCACGATGGGCATTCTGATCATGTGTTCATAGTGATCTATCTAAATCGCAGAACTATATACCGTAAATAATGGTTGAAAGTCAAAATAACGAGCTTTATCCAGTAAATTCAGTTAATTTATGTGACAAAATTATCGAAACTTGAACCTTTCGAATACGTGGGTATCTTTTCGTCTCTTGTTCTACGGAGGTACTTTGAGGCGTTTTACTAAGAAGATATTGATTCACCGTAAGAAGTTTGAGCAAATGCCACTTAGCCCTATGTAGGATCGTGTTTCTACTTTGACTCTTCTGCTTTAACATACTTAGATGTTCTACTTATGGCTTCCATGTAAGTGAATTTTGTTTACAGATTTTAGTTGATCATTCTACGTTATATAGTAAAATTCTAAAAGTTCTTTTGACGATCACTTGGTAACAAGAGACGGTCACTTGGTAACAAGAGACAGTTTGTTTCTTTAAATTTCACAACCGAACAATTGTATTAAGTCAACATTGTAACCTGAAAATCGCATATGCTTGAGATTCCGGTCTAATTGGGAAGTGTTCCAGGTGTTTCGGCTTCCGAATCCTATATGGCCATAATTTATTTCTCTTCATTGATGTTGAAGTGGAGGAATTGTTATCTCTTACAATGAACTAGCGACGTTAATATTAATTAGTCAGGTTGGGTTTGTTGGCTGGTGGGCATGTCTGGGGAAGTAGAATTCATTACATTAGTTAAAATATAGAGCCATCAGTGTTCGTTGCATTGAAGGGTAGTTGATATATTTTGTTTTGTTGGCAAGTTCAGAATTTGTCTTTTGCATGTAAGTATAATAATATAGACAAAAGACAAATTCTTTATGATGATGTATGAGCCATCGCATGCCTCTATAACCTCATCCACATCTCGTTTAGGTAAGGTCGATGAATTTTTTATTGTAGACCGCCTTGACGTACAATGACATTTCGTGTGCAGTTGATATCTAACTCTCGTAGCGATAACATCTAACTACGATACCATTAAGAGATCAAGTGCTTAAAAATAATTAAAAAAATTATTTACAAAACAGTTTTTTTCAAAACTAACCAAAATATATAGTGAACAGTGATCATACAAAAGAGCTATTAACGTGGGATAATAACTTACACAGAGATAGTGTTTTATCTCCTAGTTAAAACCGCAATAGCGGTGTGAACAATATAGAGGTGAACACTAAAAATAATTGTGACAGTGAGAGGTGTGATATAATTAATGATTCACCAACAATAATAAGTAACAAAAGAGAATTGGCGCAATTAAATTGTTTAAATTCACATAATGCATCGGAACTAAGTGAAGATAACGGTAAACGCATCAAAATTATTGAAAATACGAGTGCAACAATGAGCCAAAACAACATTAACACGCTGATGAAACCAGAGCAACGGCTCACGCGAGCAAAAATACTAGAAAATGATAATGCAATGCTACGCAAAAAAATAGAGGATTTAGAAAAATTACTTCAACAAAATACAAATAAAGACCCGGTGCTAAATAATAACAGATTCATCTCATTGATAGATGTACAAGAAACAGAAAATTTAAGCGACCACGTTTCAAGTGATTTGTCGAATA
This sequence comes from Tipula lateralis, assembly GCA_963932295.1. Lineage (NCBI taxonomy): Eukaryota > Metazoa > Arthropoda > Insecta > Diptera > Tipulidae > Tipula > Tipula lateralis. The sequence goes on along the minus strand of OZ010737.1, from coordinate 43,994,771 downwards.
AACCGATAAAGCACAAAAATAAAAGTAATGAAACACAAAAACAAATAACTCACGAAAAAAATAATGCAAGCGAGAAGATGAGTAATCGTAAACAAACCAAACCACCGCCGCTGCATATACACAATCAAAAAATACACGAAACATTACGTCAGATGAAAACAGCAAACATAACTAATTTCGAAATACAACGGGTGAATATGCATAAACATTCGGTGATAATCCAAAATATTGACGAATTCCATAGAGCACAAACATCACTTAAGGAAACTAATACAGAATACTTTACATACACACCTAAGGACACCAAACCGAAAACAATTATTTTAAAAGGGCTCAACGAAGATGAAGACCAAAACGAAATTAAAACCAATCTGGAAGCAAATGGGAACATTAAAATAATAAAAGTTACCCAATTAAAAACTAAATACGCTACAGAAAATAATAAAAAGTTACCGTTGTTCATAGTCCAATGTACTCCGGACACAAATTTGGCCAACATCTTCGATATCAAGGCAATTAACCACCAGCGAGTAACATGGGAGACACTCAAAAAAAGAAACGAGATCATTCAATGTCACAAATGCCAGCGTTTTGGACACGTGGCAGCAAACTGTAACCTAGCATACAGATGCGTCAAATGTAATAATGACCACAAACCAGCGGAATGTCCTATTAAAGAAAAGATGGACAACAACAATATATTTTGCGTAAACTGCAAAACAAATGGACACCCTGCTTCATTTAAGGGCTGTCCAACATACCAAAAGGCACTTCAAAGACTAAAATTAAAAATTAAAAGCAACCAACAAAGGCGACTACCAGCCCAATTTGCACCAGCAATACCGGTTAGCAAGGAAAGTGGTACTTTCGCGGACATGCTGAAAAAAAACAACAACATTAACTCTGAAGAGCATACATTACAATCATTGGCCCTTAAAATGGAAAAAATGGAGAACATAATTAAATGTCAGAGTGAGCAAATCGCAACACTACTAAACATACTAACGACAATATGAACAACATAAAAATTATTTCATTGAACGTAAACTCGATAGTCAGCAAACCAAGACGCCTCAATCTCTTAAATTTTATAAACCAACATAATCCAGATCTAATGCTGTTAAATGAAACAAAGTTAAATCATAATCAATACATAGAATTCAAAAACTACATCACAATCAGACAAGACAGAAGAATAAACCAGCAAGGCGGGGGTACAGCCATATTACTCAAAGAACATTTTAAATATAAAAACATAGTAAACAGCAAAATACAACAGTTCACCGGCATAGAAACAACCATCATTAAAATCGCCCTAGAAAACAACCATAAACTATATGTGATAGCTATGTACTGCACCAGCAACCAACAAATACTTACAACTGCAAAGTTCGAAGAAGAATGGAAACAAATTTTCGAAATACTCCATCTTGACGATCTCAATAATTACTTTGTAATAGCCGGTGATATCAATGCCCGTCACATAAACTGGGGAAATCAAATAAACGATAGCAGAGGCATAAAATTAAATCAATGGCTGAGTGAAAACGAAATACTTTACCGAGTAAAATTATACAAACCCAACAAACCAACATTCATACGGACAGGAAATTATATTGATCTGGCAATAACAGACAATAGACTAGCGATATTAACAAATAACAGCGAAATAGCAACACTACCATACGACAGCGACCATAAAGGTATAGTTGTTAATGTATTGAACTCTGGATGTGTAACGAACAAACAAACAGAAAACCAGTATAGAACTTATAATTTTACAAATATGCACTGGGGACAGTGGCAAAAGAAACTAACAAGACGGTACAAACAATACCTTCAAAGGACTGGAAGTATATCAATTATTCCAGCAGATAGGAACATAAAAGAACAGGAGATAGAAGGGTACATAAAGACTATTACTGATATGATACAGCAGAGCATCGGATCAAAAACACGCCAGCTCAGAAGAATCAATAATATGGAATGCTATACAAACAAATCCATTGAAAAACTATATCAACATAAAAGCAACATTATAACAACATTCAAAAGAGCAAAAAGAAATGGCTTTATCAACAATCAACAGACGATAACATTTAAATCAATAATCAAACGGATAAACGAGTTAATTGCGCAAAATATCAAAATCGAAATAAACAAACAATTGAAAAATAAAATGGAAGCGATTAAACCAAACCCGAAGATGTTTGCCACACTAAAACAAATGGGTAAAGAAAAAACTACGAACCCAAATCAACATCTTATAGTTCATGAAACTGAAATCGTAAAACTAGCCACATTAAACATAGACTGGAACAGTCTACCAAAACAAAATCACGGATACATCAGTCACAATAACAACTACAACCTGCAAATATTAGGGCAGTACATAGAAAACAACACACTACAAAACACAACATTAGGAAAAAAATCTCATGAAGAAATCATCTTAAAAACTATACAAAAAATCAAAAACGAACACAAGAGATACAAAGACAACAAATTAACGACATCAAAATTTGACAATAACAACAAGGCAAATGCACCAATACAACATGATGGACACAATTATTTCGTTCATAAAACAGAACTAAAACAAATACTTAGTTGTATGAATAACAAAAAATCATACGGATTGGATGGAATACCGAGCATAGCCCTAAAACATTTACCAGACGAGTTTGTAGAGGAATTGTGTACACTTTTCAATAACCTGTTAAACAGCAAATCATTTCCTGAATGTTGGAAAACAGCGAAAATATACCCCATCAAGAAAAAAAACAAAGACCCATCGAAACCAGAGAACTATCGACCCATAAGCTTACTAAGTAACCTTAGTAAAGTATACGAAATAATCATAGCCAACAAGCTAATAGAATATACGACAGAGCACAACCTACTACCGGACAATCAATTCGGATTTAGACACGAGCACTCCACGATACATGCCATTACAAAAGTCACATCAGACGTTTGCTATAAATTAAATAATAAGATATGCACCGGCGCAGTAATGATAGATATGGAAAAGGCGTTTGAGTCAGTATGGTTAGATGGCTTATTATTCAAATTATATAAAATGAAATTCCCGGCAGACTTAATTATGATATTACATGAAATGCTATATGAGCGAAAATTTCAAACTACAAACGGGACTGATGTTACGAATTATATATTCAAAATACATAACGGTTTACAACAAGGCTCGATCACCGCACCATTACTTTTCTCCTTATACACAAAAGCATTGATCGAAAACCCAACACTGAACTCAGACGTAATACAATGCATTGCATATGCGGACGATATAGTATTATACAGTTCAAACCGTAAAATAAAAAACATCGAAAATTCCCTACAGGCTGCCGTAAATTTCACCAAAGACTATTTACACACATGGAGAATCAAACTTAATGAGAAGAAATGTGACACCATACTATTCAGAAAACCTATAGGACAAGCAACAAACGACACAAAACAAAACTGGAAAAATTTCAAAATTAATCTAAGTAACGAACAACTGCCAAACAAATCAATCATTAAATACCTAGGCGTACACATAGACAAATTCTGCTACCTAAACGAACATGTAAATCTGCAACTCGGAAAAGCAAGGAGAGCACTCAACGCAAACAAACGGATATATAAATCAAAATACATACACAATGACATCAAACGAATATGTTATCAAGCACAAATACGTCCAATTATCACATATGGCTGCCCTATATGGTTTAACTTGAATCACTGCTATATGGAAAAATTACGGATTTTTGAAAGAAAATGCATACGGCATTGCAACGGACAGTTTCGAAAAATAAATAATGAATCAAGGCACTACATATCAAATAAAAGACAATATGAAAATTTCAAAACAGATAGAATAGATATACATATCATCCATCTAATCCGCCAACATATCCTCAGATCAACCAACAACACAAGTAACTCGCTAATCTATGGTCCATATTATACAAGTACAGAAATTCTTGCTAACAGTATCATCCTAGGTAACATTCCAGGTCCCGAATCATTTATTCTGCTAGATAAATTAAAATACATACAGAGTGATGATCAGATCCCTCTAATCTATCACATTACCAGAAGATCAACTGAAAAAGGATTCGACACAACAAACTTCACAAGTTCAAGGACATCCAACTTAAGATTCGATACAACATTTAACCGAAAAACAGCAGAAAAACACTGTAGACAACTGGAAAAATACTGGTGGCTTTACACACCACCAATTTAAGCCTGCATAGAACAATCCTAATATAATTAAGTAGCTCAATTTAAATTTTAAAAACAAAATTCTCGGTCATTTTAAACAAGCAAATTTTAGGCCAACATAAACATTATGGAAACAGATTAATTAATTGCATATAAATCAAACAAACTTTAAAAAAAACATAAACAAACACTAAACAGATCTAGCCTGAGAACCCAAAAATTGGGTCAGAGGTTAAAACTAAAACTAAACTGATCTTGTATTTCTTTATAATATCTTTATACAACTAAAACTTATTGTAAAATATTAAGCTTTAATAAAGAAACAATTTAAATAAAAAAAAAAAAAAAAAAATGACATTTCGTGATCACTTATACCGTAAAACGTCAACCAATAATAACTTGATATTAGGAGCACAGGCGTGCATAGGAGTGACGTTCAATCCTCCTCAACAAGCTTGAAATATTAAATAATGAGCTTGTCCCGATTAAGTGGCTACAATCTTATTACTCAGATTGTTGTCAATATGTCCTCATTACTGTTTCGGCGATTTTCTCAGTTATTCCACAAGGTAGTATAATGTAGTGCATATTTTTTTCGACATTGGAGTGTCTTTTTCATCCAGTCTCATCCTTATGAGATACATTGATTCCATTTAAGCATATGTTTTGTTTGCTTACATTAAACTAGGTGTATGTTCAATCAACACTTGAATATCAACACTTGGTTTCTGTTCTATAAATTTCATTCTATAAAAAAATATAAATTGTTCAAAATACTTGTGTGGCACAAAATGCTAACCACAAAACAACTGGCGTTGTCTGCCATGTAGATTCGATCAGAGGTCAACAAGTTTAAGTTTGGAAATATTTAATCTGTATCTGTCTGTTACTATCTGTGTACACTTTTTTAGGGCTTAAGGTAACCAACTCTTTCACGGTTGGCTTATTTCCATCTTAATTTACGCCATTACATAGCCAAATCGAGAACATACGGTTATAGGTCCGATTTATGTTAAACCATCTACACATTGCATAGCTCAATGGTAACCTACACTCCTGGACAAAATTAACGCATATATTTTTTTGTAATAAAAAAAAATCCCGCTGGAAAATTTCCGTGGAACTGGTATCAAACGATCCCAAATTTATTATTTTCTCAAAAGAGGCACAAATGTGGCGTTATGGAATTATAGCGGCTATTTTTCATTACAAAATGTTAAAATGTGTCGAACTATTTTTTTTTTAAATTTTTAAAAGCGGTTTATAAACATTAAAACTAGCTTTATTACAATTTAATTTGATTAATTTAATAATGAGTATTTCCCTCCCGGGCCCTTATTACAGCTTCCATCCTTCTGGGCATACTAAGTAGAATGCTTTGTAACATTTCTTGCGGAATGAGATTCCACTCTTCTTGCGCTGCAACTCTCAGTTCTGCTGTCGAATCTGGTGCAGGATTTCTAGCTCTAATACGGCGTTTTAGAATGTCCCACACGTGTTCAATCGGATTAAGATCAGGACTCATTGGTGCCCACTTAAGTGAACGAATGCCAATATCTTGGAGATATTGTCGTACCGTTGCAGCAACGTGGACTGGAGCGTTATCATGCATTAACACAAAACTATCATAACCTATGATGCCCACATATGACAAAACGTAATCGCCAAGAATGTTCCGAGCATACCAGTCTGCATTCATCCTCAAACCAATCTCCACCAACTCCGTACGGCCCTCCCAACTGATTCCACCCCAAAACATTATTGAACCTCCACCAAAGCTTACTGTTTGCACCATGTTACACGGTGCGTAGCGTTCTCCAACTCTTCTGTATACAAGATTACGTCCATCTGGTTTCCATAATTGGATTCTGGTCTCATCTGAAAAGAAAACAGTGCCCATTGATCAGTTCCCCAATTTGCATGAGTATGAGTACATTTTAAACGGCTGGATTTGTGGACGGGAAGAAGCCGTGGAACTTTTACGGGCCGTTTTGGAGTTAGGTTCACTTCGTTTAATTTTCGTTTAACTGTTCTGACACTAATATTCACTTGACGCGCACTAAGTAACTCATTTTTGAGTTGAGTAGAAGTTCGCTTTCGATCTCGTAACGAATTCATTTTTAAAAATCGATCGTCATGCTCGGTTGTGCACCTTTTACGTCCTTGTTCGGGCTTTCTTTTATACTCTAAGGTCTCACGATACCGCTTAAGTATTCGTGAAACCGAAGTCTGATTAATTCCTAATTTTCGTGCGATTTGTACTTGTGTCACAAATAACTACTACAGATAGCCAAACTATATGGAGAAATCATATATATAGACTGAAATGAGGGGAAATAATCGTGCCCTGGATGAAAAGGTTATATTTCAGTTTTATTTTCTCTTTCATTCATTTACCATTCATATTACGAAAAATAAAATTCAATCAAATCTATAAACTAAGTTCAAATACATACATGAAATCAATTAATGTTTCAAGCCACTGCGATTAGTTTCATTCAGGACAGTAGATGAGTTCATCATATTTTATACAAAATTTATATACAAACATTTATTTATCGTAATATCAATGCTAAAGGAATAAAAGAGACAATAAAATTCAAATAGAGCCTTTTCATCCAGGGTACAATTATTTCCCCTTATTTCAGTCTATATACATGATTTCTCCATATATAGTTTGGCTATCTGTAGTAGTTATTTGTGCTTGTGTATAATCTTCCTGATACAATGTGACCATTTTAACCGCCTCCAGCTCTTGAACGGGTGCCATATTACAATGGATTTTATATTAGGTGTTTGCTTTAGAACACATTTACAAGAACTAGTGGTACTGCATTTAAAAATAATTTATATGCAATGGAACAAAAGCCGATCGTTGCGTTGGATTTCAAACACCATGCACTTTTGATTTAGCATTTTTGAAAAATTTAATTGATTGGCTTGCAGTAAACTTTATTCGAGGTGGTTTCTGATAAAAATATAAATGTGCTATCATTTGACACTAGTAGTATTAAAATTGACCAGCGCGCGATTGTTTTTTATTACAAAAAAAAAGTATGCGTTAATTTCGTCCGCGAGTGAATAGCACCAAAAGATGGGTTTGGCTATCGGGACTCGTACCCGATGCCTTCTGCCCTGCTTTAATGGTCGGTTACCTTTAATCACACTGCTACGATCTGAATAAAGATTTGTAAACAACACTCTTTTTCGTAAGTGAAGCCAAAGCCTTCATTGGTCTTATGTTCCCAATTGTTGTTATTGCTGGCATACATTTGTGTTAAAGTGGTCCACTAAAACTACGATATCACTGTAATTGGTTCAATTTTATTGAAACACATGTAAAATACATTCGTTTAGTCAGTTTAGACCATGTTAGTCATCTTTAACTAACATCATAAAAAGAGCCCCCTACCAACTGGAGCTACTACATCGCGAATTGGTGGATCCATAAGAAAGGAGTTGTAACTTGAGTTAAAAAATTTTTTTGAATTCAAATTTTTCAAAAATTTTAATCTTTTAACATATTATGTACATAATAATCTTGTTTATATACATATACTCCTACGAATGTTGATCTAGTTAAGAGGTATGTGCTGTAAATCGAACTATATATTTATTTTGTATTCAATCAATTCCGTAAATAGCACATAATTAATACTTCAAAGAAAATATTCCTAACACTAACGAACACTTAAAGTAAAATCTAAATTCCATGTAAAATCAACTAAGTATATATGTATGTATGTATGTACAAATGCGAATATCAAAAATAGCGCAAATTTTGTAAAATCAAGAAATCAAACCAAAATTTTCTTCATTTCTATTTACTTCTAAGAGATTTGTTGATGAAATCTTATTTCTGTTTCCTTTGCAATTAGATTTTTTTTTCTGATTGCTTGTTTTGTTGCTATTTTATGCGTCTGTGTGTATAGAAGATTATATACTCGTATATATCGACATATAGTGTATGTATTCCAAAGATGGGTTATTTCTTATGTATATAGTCTGCGCTGAAATCTAATTTAGTGATTTTTTCATTTAGGTCTTTTCGTTTGATGTTTCTCGTTTATTAATGTAGACGCCTTTTTATTATTATTATGGTTATTATTTTGATATTTTGATTCGACTTTATGTTTGTTTCTGATGTATTATCTAAGACGATGAGATTTGGCAGTAATAAGGTGAGGATTTATTCTTTTTTCACTGATTATATTTAATTAATGTTGGTTTGGATCTAATATATATATACCATAGACAAAAGATAAATAGAACCGGGTATTTTAAAAGTAAGTAAGATTTCATCGAGGTCAAGAAACTGGTAAGACGGTTCAAACAAAATTGTTTTCGGTATATGAACTCAATTCTCTATACATGGAACACAAATGTATAGAATAGATATTATGATCAAATTGTTTTTGAATGACGAACGAATTGTATACGACATGATTAAGTCGTTTGACCTTCTCTGATACATATTTTATATATTGAATAATAAACGCGCGATGTTGATATATAAGTAAATGATGCTCGATCCATTTTAATTTCCAGCATATCAAATATATAATCAAAATAACATCTGATTCATCACAAATTTTTATTATTAGTTTTTATCATTTTTTGTAAAATTGGTAATCGCGATCTATACTACAAAATTATATATACACTTATCCTGGTAAACATACTTCAAACTCTTATCATCATTTTATGTGTGATTACTGAAGAAATAAACTTATGTTTGTTTTCAAATATACATATATATATATATATATATATATATATATATATATATATATATATATATATATATATATATATATCGCGATGACATATTTTTTATCAAAAAGTTAGAAACTATATACTATACATCAATCTATTAAAATTAATGGCGATGCATTGATTAAACAGATAGTCAGTACTTCAGTAGTATGCATATAGACATAGTGTTGGGTAAATTGTTGAATTACTAAGTAAACGGTTGAATCTATATATATATATAGATGTACATATTGTAATTCATTTTTGAACCAAAATTTATTTCCAACCTCTTGTTTACGTGTTAGTTCAGCTTGACAGCTCGTACAAATATTTATTCATAAATTTAAAATTCGAGTGTTGGTTGCCACTTTTTGTTTATGGCATTAACCTGATAAGGTCACAATAGTCTACTGCAGTTAGGATTTTATATGTAAACATCGTAGGCAACAATATTACCACCTATTTTAAAATGTTATTAGAACGTAAATCTTTTTCATTTCATAAAAAATCCGATAGAGGTCTATAAACTACGTCAAAAAGTCCAGATTATTAATGTCCACGATTATTTTGAGAATATGCTTCTAAAAATATGTAGATCAAGTTGAAGCGCGTAGTCGATACTTCTTTGAACTTATTAGTACGAAAAAAGGACCGGAAAGTTCCCAAGTGGATTGTCGGATATTAAAACGCAACCATTCCAGGTTAATATCCAGTATCACGTCTTAAGGACTTATCAACTTTCTTATTGTTGCATATTAAGTGGTTTTATTATGGTTTTATTTCACATTGCAAAAACAACCTTCGTAACACCTTTTGGGCTGTTCGAATTTTTCTGAATGACATTTTTTGAAATTATGCCAATAATGCATGTAGTTCGAATTACAAATCTCTTTTATTATTTAGACGATATGATAATATTATCTGCTTCATTTGAGCGGTATTTATCACATCTTGACACAATTTGTAAAAGGTTGTCAGCATTCGGTATGGTCAATAACAAGTTATATGGATAAATGTGTATTTATAACATCAGTTAGCTTTCTTGTCTACGTCATGTTGGAAAAAGCTAGTTATTTCACAAATTTAATTCGTAAAATAGTAAGCTGTAGTTTCTGAATATTTTAATGTTTATTAACGATAACGATTTCCAAAACTACCAAAAATTCAGGTGCTGTCAAATCTGTGGAACAAGGTGGCCACGCATAATCAGAATCTTTTAAAATTGTATATTATTCGAAAAATTATCGGAGAGTCACCATTATTTTCACTCCCGCGGTATGAGCTATTGCTAAATTAGCTGGAACCATATTTTACGATTATTGAGGACTACTAAACGTAAAACAATTTCCAACATGGTCCGATATACCAGCCCAAAGACGGTTTCTGAATGCACATTATCATTCTGAAACAAATATGAAGCAGAGTTATCGGTTCATATATCAATTCCAGACCAAACAATATGCATCTAAGAGGGTGTAATGGTGCAATACTCTCGGATTCTCTCGGATCAAATTCGACAATTCTGTTATTGACATCTATTTAAATGAAAAGGTGCTTCATCGCTTATTATAAGTTTGTTCTGTCGCAAACTAATCGGCAATAAATCTAAATCGGATTCATAAATTAGTTGATCTTACAACTTTCCTCCTTTCCATTAAAACTTCATATTATTGTGGTTTACTATAGGCTGCATTAGTTATCTGTTGTATGAATCTTTTTCACCGGACAAATAATGAAGTGGTTAAAGCTGCAAACTGGATACAAAAGCGATGTTTCATCATTCGATAACAATCGGTACCATGGATGAACACATCTATCACGTTCGCGATGAAGTGATAGGTATCACGTTAAAAGGGTCTTATAGGTATCACGTTAAAAGGGTCTTCTGCATTTCAATATAAAAAAGAGACAGAAGCAAATAAATAGGCTCTATTTCTTCTTCTGCTTCCGAGAACCAGTAAAATAATGCTTCTGATCAAAGAGGAGTATGGCGGGTAATATAATTCTTAAACCACAACCATTACAACCGTACTTTTTTTTGCGTTTTATGCGTTTTTATTTGGGTGCAGGGCGGACTCTTAGACTGACCTAGCTCCTTGTAACTGTCAGAGCTCCTGCACCGAACGCGTGATCCTTCAAGTAAAGGTTGATAGCTGCCTTAAACTTGTGCATTTTATATTTCAACGGAAACTAAAAACCAGTCAACGAATTCCACTTCTTAGATGTTCGATAAATAAATTCGCGATTTGCATCTTCAGTTCGAGGTTTCGGCAGCTTCACCGTAAACCTATGCGCATTAACCGTTCCTCGTGTTACCCGTCCTGGCGTAACAAATGGTGGTATTTTCTCCTTTAATTCTGCAGAAGATTTACCATTTATTAATCTATAGAACACGCAGAGTTCTGCAACATCTCTGCGGTGTTGTAGGCTGTCTAGATCTTTCGTAAGTCTGGGTTTTTGTATTATTCGGATGGCACGCCGCTGAACTCTATCCAGCAACTGGAGAGCAGTGCCACATGCTTCACCCCAAATCTGACAGCAATATTCTATACACGGTATAATAAAGGTTTATATATATTTGGAGAACCTGATGCGATTTAAAATACCGTCTGCATCTATTGAGGAACCCGAGTTTACGTGAAGCTGATTTGGCTAATGCGATAATGTGCTCATTCCATTTTAATTTGTTTGTAATCTGAACACCAAGCAGACGAATTGAGTCACAACCCACGAGAACGTCCTTTTACCACAAAAGGGTATTCGTTGTGACTTCTTTTACGCGAGAATGTGGATATTTGTGTTTTTTTCTCGTTAAATTTGACCTGATTTTTAACTCCCCACTCAAATTTTGTACTCAAATTTGAATTAAGCGAAGTGACAACTTCCAGCCGTTTTCCGCTTAACTGTGAAGGAAGAGGCTCGACCTCGAATGAAATTGAAGAGTGCAATGTTGCATCACTGCACATACTTTAAGATAATTGATTGGGAATTAATTTAATTCCAGGTTACTTCTTTACCATTCATTGAAGGATATACAATCACCTAAGATCATTAACCATTTACCTTCGGGTTTACAATTGCTATTATGGTCCTTCGAAACGGTCTTTGCAACCGTTTATCTGTCGTATGTATGTCTATCTCACCTCCTCTCCTAAAAAGTTAATAGAGACATTTTCACTACCGATAATAGAGGTGTATTACGTTAAATATAAATCTTTGTCGACGGCCATTCAAGTCGTACCTTAATAACAAGCTAACTTGTTGGGAATTTATTTCTATCTAGCTCGCTTTTCTACTCTCTTCACGGAAGGATGTAAAGCCATCTAATAGTAATAACATTTATTTCGGCTTCGTACGCAAATCGTAGCCAAAAAAATTGGTTAAGAAAACACAATCAGAAACTTATAAATAAGACAATTATGTCCTAGTCGCTCAAATCGATTATGAAAAGGTCTGAGATCCGCTGACACATCCTGCTAAAATCATCAATTGTCACAAGATTTATCAAAAAGAAAATAGGGGAAAGAACATATAATTGTTGCATTTTCCAGTTGAAAACTAGCTCAAAAAGGTGAAAAAGTTGTAGTCTTTTATCTATAGTAGATGGCTCTCTTATAATTTATGATGACTCACTTCATATGTTTCAATCTAGCATTACGTCTAGCACTGTTTCACAATCTTGCTGTAAATCCAGGGTTATGTCTATTCCTTAAGCGATTAAGTATTATTTATAGATCGAAAATAGTTTTGGCCAATCATTCGGTCATCTATATATATTTCTTAAGACTCTGAAACGGATTATTAATATTTTTATTAAAAATAATTATTTATGTTTCTCCCCATTAGGTATAACATACAACATGTCTTTTGACACTGAAATGACGAAATTCTGACGAAATTAATCTGAATCAGATTATTTTTTCAATAAATGCGGTAACTAAAGGCGGTTTATTAGTTTTCCTTGACGTCATTTGTTTCATTCAAGTTTTTCCAGATGTGAACTTCTTAAAGCTTGGAGCAAGTCATTTGTTGGACGCATTTTCCAAATGGTGATAGTGATGTCAGTTCTCATCACGTTTTTAGTTTGTCTCCATCAGATATATTATACAATACTAGTTCACACACTGAGAAAACTCTTTCTTTGCCGCAACCGAATTTTCCGCCTCCCGAATTTGGCAGTTACAGTAACTAAATTAAAATTGCCCATATAACATCGATTTTTGTTTGTATAAACAGAATTTACATTACTGCAACCACACATAAAATTACTGCTACTTCTGGTTAGTTACTACAAATGATAGTTTTGACAACTGAATCGAAAATATACTCGTTGGAAATAAATTTCTATATCCACAACTAGAAAGTTTGGTTCTCCCTACTAATATTTAATTGCATGTGTGAACTCTTCTGTAATATAAAAATTGAGTTGGGACAACTAATATTTTGATTGCAGCAAATAAGACTATAGTCTTAATACTCAAATGAAATTTTGCCTCTACTAATATTTGCTATCTGCAAAATAATTTTAACTTTACAGATAGATAACAGATGAGCTGTAAAAATTCGGAATATTGTAAGAAAAGAAATAATAATTTAAATGTTTAAAAAAAGTTTATTTATATATTTAAATATAGTTTTCAGTACAACATTAACACTTAAAAATATAAGATATAATAAAAGACGTATATTTCAAAGACATAATATTGTATACGGTATGGTTCGATGCTACTCTGTTATTCAACTATATATATAGTTAATATCGAAATATCCTGTTACAATAATATCCTCTAATATCGAAATATCCTGGTAAGCAAACCAAAAAATGTTGCTCTTCCTTCACATAAACCTTGATGAGACCGAACATTCGTTCATCATTTTCAACATCGAAGCAAAACCTTTTATACCTTCTTTATAACCTTCTTTATAATAGTAAGCATAAATTGTTCTTACATTATGCATAATTACACCAAAAATATTATAATTCATTTATAATTAATTAACTTCCACAAAACTGCAGCTCTATGAAGGTCTAATCACATTTAAAAAAATCACATTTAAATTAGGCGTTCTACTTTTATTCCTAATACGTCAACTAATTTTGTAAACAAAAACGAAACGATTTTACCTACAACGAACTTAATGTTGTACCAAACAAATTTTATTTGGTTCAGTTGGTACAAACGAATGTTAGTTGCTTGAGTTAAATACAATTTAAATAAGTTGTAGTAAGCAATTTTACTGGCGACTATCAATGTTTTTTTTCCGGTAAATATTGTTGATGGTTGTGGCATAGCATCCTAAATAAAGAAGCCGCAATGATTGACCCTTTAAATTTATCGAGCTTTTTTATGGGGTCTAGATTTTCATACACTCCATAAGAACTAATGTAAAATTGAAGATTTTTGGCTCAATTTTAATGAATGAAAAATACTGAAAACAAAAATTGTTTTTATATCAAAATTTAAATCAAACATTTTCATATAACATATATGGAAATCAAATGAAAATACGAATTATTTTAATAGTTATGATAAAAATAAAAACGGTTTGATTTATTCAATTTTTATACATGTATATGTTATAATTGGTTCTAAACGCCGTATAAAAATATATAAAACGAAATCAATGACGTATGAACTACGAAAAAGAAACATATACTTCAAATATTGAATAAGAGATGGCACTTTATAACTTTAATAATATAAATCGTATTTATTGATATTTTAAAGCATATTGTTAATGCGATAATACGAAGTGCACAGTTAAAATATCCATACATGTTAATGAAAGTGAATACTTCAAAAATTATTTAAATTTTTTTGATTTCCATTCAATTGTTATACTCGATACAAGATGGCATTATAAAAGACAGCAGTTGTTAAACTCGATACAAGATGGCATCATAAATGTCGTTACGATTTTTGACAGTGTGATTTTTTAAAATAATTTTAAGTATTTGAATTGTTTTTTTTAATAAAATACATTTATTTAGACACAAACAGCATTTAACAACAAAACGGTAACTCTTTAGCTTCGTCCACAAATTAGTATTCAATGGTTTCAATTTTGTTTCATTAAATGAATTATCATGACTATGAGGACGATTTACCTCAGTTGGATATGAAGCATTCATGTATGGGTTTCTTCAACATATACATTTATTTATTGTGTTGTCTAAATTCTGTTTTAAGACATTGTCATGAGCACATTTAAACGTCAGTTGAATATGAATTATTTTATGTGATTTCGTTAAACAGATGCAGCTATTGGAATTCTGTTTACAGCTATTGCCATGTGCACATGTATACGTATGACAGATTTTTTGGCCGAAAAAGTAATAAGAAGACAGTGGATTTTAAAACTTATTTTTATTCCAAAACATATATGAAGAAATCATTTGCACGAGAATAAAAATTCTTCAGAGATCTTCCATGTTTATATAGAAATAATAACTTCACATTGGCTGAAATTAAAATAATTGTTCAAGTCCCACCTCCAAGCCCATCAAAAGACATCTACGAAAGAACATTTACATTGGTGATCAAACAGAAATTCAAACACAGCATTTTTGGCCGAAAAACGAAATTTCCATTACACCGTATATTGAATTTAACAGTGGAAATTCAAAACATATGACTTCCTCGACATATTGCAATATAATACAAGCTAATAAATGATTTTAAACAGTCGGTATCGTATCATGTCTCATCGACTCAAATGCGACCCAAATATTAATTATTTATTATTGGAATTCGTCTAGACAATGACGAACTATCGAAGAACCGACGAAGAACTATCATTTTGTGTGGTTGTATTATATTTTGTGACAAGAACATTATTCCCTCACGATGCCGAAATCTTATTTTACGGCAGTTGCATAGATGCACAAAACACATTTTTAAAACTTCAATAATCGCCCGTCGAGTCATACTAACTAAAAATTGATAATAACATCAATATTATTGGCTAGTTTCATGTCCTTTTTCGAGAACTTCTAATGGAAGTAGTATGTCGTATTACTTTTCAATGTTTCCAACGTTCACTACTGCCCTAAGTCTAACGTCAACGACTTACATCGAGAAGATGAATAAATTCTTCACATAATTGTAAACTAGAAACTTGTATAACCGACAACGGGACTCAATTCAAGAGTCAATATTTTAGTAATCTATATCGTTGCCGAGGAGAACGAACATTAACGTTGTCTTACCACAGTATATCGCATGGGTAAGCTGAACGATTTGGTGAAACACTAAAAGAGAACAAAAACGATAAATATGTTGGGAACAAACAAGTAAATTCTAATCTAATTCCATGAATTAGTACAAATACAAAACCAAAACACCAACAAACTAAATCACCGCAGCAGAATTATTTTAGACCCATCAATCCACACAGAACTAAAAATAGTTTGATTTTATTTGGAATTAAACACAGTGAACGATGATCTACATCAATGTTTGTAGATAACGAAGACGATCAAGATCTTCAAGAGTAGTGATATTTCCACAATAATTCTAAAACCCAAAGATATAGTTGAACAAATCACATTCACATTTAACATATTTATCCACAGGCCAACAATATTAATTATTAATTATAATATATATGTTTTATTATAATAAAAAATTTATTATTGTCTACGGACGGGTATAACCTATAAACATTTTGTGAACAATTTTTGACAGCAAAAACAAAAACAAAAATAAAAAATATTTTTTTTACTTTTGCTTTGCTGTACGCTGTTCAATTTTTTAGTAATAAATATGAACTGTAGAGCGATTTTATTATTTTTTAATGACGTCACAACTGATTGATGGGTTAGTAAATATGGGGCATAAACTTTTTAAGTTCAATTTCGATGATTGCGGCTTCTTTATTTAGGATGCTATGGTTGTGGCAAGTGCGGTAAAAACCTAAGTGACCAAACGATTTAAATTTTCGTGCAATATTTACTCCAAAGTTCTTTTGGTTGTTGGAATTGAAAATTTATATCCATGATCGTCTGAACTTTAGAATAAAAGAATGTTATTCCTGATAATTACAATTCGATATCCATAAAAAATTTTTAGTTATTTCAATCGTTTGCCAACTAATTATTTTTCTCAGTGCAGTTGCTAGAAAAGTTTTATTATATGTTTCCATAATTTTAACAGTACTATACCTGAGATCAATGTTTTACCTCATTCAATGAAAATTTCAAGACCTGTCAGAGATTCTATGAGCAAATCTGAGGCTGATCAATAGGCCTATTATCACCTACGCTTGGATAATGAGGTGGCCTAAACTGGGGAAAAGGCAGTGTTAAATTTATTAAATAAAGTTCAACGCATATTCTTTCTCGGTATTACGGGTACAATGAGACACTGTTTAACAGTCGCAATGGAAGCACTTGTAGGACTGACTCTTTTAGTCACGCATATTAAAAAGCCATAACTGTAGCGTTGAAGATGCAGTCAGAAAATAATATTAAATCGGGATATATGCATGGTCGACTATCTGGCAATCCTAAGGGAGTTTCAATCGGACCAGTCACAGGGTTAATATATAATTTCGGGAATAGAAATGCCCTTTCAAAGAATTTTAATCCCGAAATTATATATTAATAAAGTGCAATTATATTCCAAGCGAAAATGCACTGCATCGAGCTCTGTGCTATATTAAAGGTTTTAACAGTGGTCTAATATTACTAAGATTTTTATTATATCATATACAGCTAAGCGGCTTTTCAAACTTTTGGGTCCCATACCATTAAGTTTAAAGTGGTATGGTATAGTCTTTTTGAATACAATTAAAAAACTGCAAACCATCAAGTGTGAGCACCAGGTTACTCTCTGGATTCGAGGTAATGAGACTGCAGAAGGTTCTGTTACTGCTTTCATTGGATCGGAATCCTTCTGTGGATTCACTAAGAACACCTTACAGCAGCAGTAAGCCGCTGGAAGGATCTGGGAAAACCCTCCTACTGGGACAGAGTTCCTGGCAGCCAAAAATATATATTTTATCTTCGGAAATCGAGTTAAAGAACTTCTCGCGCCTGGCAAACCTTCGTTGATGCTTATTGAATCAGATTCTTCACAGGTTGTGTTCCTTTGAGATTAAATATTAAAAACATGAGTCTATAAGCTAGAAAGTGATTGTTGCAACAAAACGTGTTTTTAGGGCAAGCAATGCGGACGTAGTACTTCCCTAATAACGATTTGTTGGGTTCTCTCTCTGTATTCAGTTTCTGGTCCTATAATCATTCCATTGTCAATAAAATCGAGGACGTACAAACGTCAGATTATATATTATGGTAACATAGAAGTTTAGTCGACCAATAAGTTTTTCCAAAATATTTCTATTTGTGGCATATAGTTTCATTGCTTGGATGCCTGGCTTGTTCGAGCAACAATATCGTCAACCTAGTGCCGATGGCATAGTTATTGATCGTTGGCCAAGTTTTCATCTATATCTGATTTTATTTAAATTTATATGGTTTACCGTTTGTTTCTTGTTCTCATGTCATGTCTTAAGTATTTCTTAGATTCTTAAAAGCTATAACTAATGTGCTATTAATTTCAGTTAAATCTTATGAGTATAATTAACATATCCAATTACAGTTTTATCGTGTATTTATCTAAATTACAAACAACTTACAAAAAATTGCTTTCTACTTAATTACGAACAAATCGTAATCCTCCCAATACAGTCATGTGAAAGTTAATCTCTTATCTTTAATTAAATAATAACAACAACACGCGCACATAAAAGCACAACAACAATAAAAAGTCGCGGATTTTAAAACATTTTGCAAACAAAAAATAGAAACAAATTAAAATTCGATTAAAATCGCAACAAAAAAAAAAATTTAACACTTTTTTTGTTGCGAATTGCTTAAGCCGAAAAAATTATGAATGGATTGAAAATCGGTTTCTTTGAAGTCGCACCGCCACTTGTTATTAAATAACTAACTGATAATAATTACGCGAATTTTATAGTTTTTTTTTACGTATGTTGGTGAGTATGTGGTTTTATAGACATGCTATTTTAGGATTATTGCAATCTACTTACGAGCTAAGCTCTATATAACTGTGCGGCTTCGAAACTGATAAACTGGAATGATACCGATTAAAATTGTTGCTTATTGATTTACATACATGTTTAAAAATATTTTTGTCCGGTTACAAATTATCCTGTTATACGATACGTATTTCTAGACGTGGGTTGTCTTGCCCATTTTTCTATAGGCCCTTGTCGTGGAATGTGTCCAGAGTTTTGGCGTTTGCTTAGAGTTGAATGTGACCGTGCATAGTTACTTTTCGTTTCATTCAAAGTACTGAAGTCTTATTAGCTCCATATCATGCAGATGTTAAATCGATCAGTCAAATTATGTTATTTTTCAACCAGGTTATTGCTTGCTTAATAGGTGAACCCATTTTTGCTTCGATTTTCTACAGCACTGCTTTTTCTAGTATTTGCGATACAACCTGCGATAGGTATGTTCTTATCTTGGCGTTGTATTGCGTGGATCCGATAATTTGAAGTTCGTAGATACATTGTTGATATGTGAAAAACCCATAACAAAAGTGCATTAATATCTCAGGGCAATCTAGTCTTGGTAAGCTTATAGTACAAACGGGATACATTTCTTAAGAATTCATAACAATTACTTAGACGCTTATTAAATATAACCGAGCATTATGTAGGCTTACGCACAATAACAGAATGTATGTGTCTAGGTTAATCTAGATTAGATTACCAGATTATCTCACTCCTCCTTATTCATTAAAAGAATTGGTAGTTCGAATGAAGCGTAAGAAATCTTGCACATTACTATACTGTCAAGGTAAGAGAAGCAATCGATTACGTATATCTATACCCATATACAAATGATCACCTACTCTACGTCCTCATAACTCTTCTTTAAGCTCTAGGTTAGGCTAGATTAGATTTCCATAGATAACACATATCTTCATTGATAAAACGAATTGGAGCTTAAAATGAAGCGTAAGATATCTCGTGCATTGCTATTTCTGAGGTCGGAAAGCAGTCTATTGTGTGTTGGTGCTATGGAAAGTGAATCATTGTCTCCTCCTCTACGTCCTCACAACTCCTTCAGTCATTAGATACAAAACCCTGCCTTCACGTATGTTCCCCAAGAGAGCTGTGTCTTGTCAGTATTCCTAACACAGTTCTCGATTGACGTCTTTATAGTGAAATGTGCATTTTAGAGCAAATTTGCATTTGATATATTGTACGTTAAGGTGTTTTTAACCTATTCTTCGCCAAGACCTCAGCCTTCTGCCGAAATTTTAATGTTAACGTTGTAATCAGTCAATTTATTGCTGAAGCAGTTGAAGAGTTGGATTACTTCTGATTAGTTCGTTTGTTCTGCATTTTTCCACTAATTCCGAGTGATCAGGGATCTAGTGGTTCTTCAATTAGTGACTCAATATTGTTCGTGGGCTCTGAAGATATTTCCACTATAGCTTCGAATTAAATTGTGGACTTCTTGGAATAATAATTTTTGTAAATTTTTTAGCACACTACCAAACTCTATGTGGGTTAAGGCATGTCAAATAGAGATTATATCATAGCCTTCGTCAGAACATATTTCATGTTATTTCTATTCAGGCTTTTGTTAAACAGTGATACAATGCTTAATTTTCATCAGTATTTAGTGCGAAGTTCAAATTCCAACTGGAGCGGGATGTATATAGAATACAGATGGTACATACTAAAAAGCGGGCATATTCCTTCGAAATATGGTGATAGTTTGAATCCAAAACCTGAATTAGATAAGTGATTTCATCTTTTCAAAGTCTCACAGGGGTGCATTGTTATACAATTTGTACTTAACCATAATAAACCTCCACAATGACTTAGGATAAATGTCTCCATAACATCCGGTGTAGTTAGATCAGCGAACCTATAAATACGGTGTGTTGCTGTAGACACAATATGTATTAGCCTTGTTTAAGCTGTGTCTGTGACAACCGGGAGAATAGGTATAAGAGGTGGATTGTCTTATAACCCTATAATTTTTTGGGTACATATATTCATATTTTCACAACCCCTTTATCAACTCATTATAATGTCACAAAATTTTGTTTTCTGTAATCCAATTTATAATATCATCTTGTGAAGTACGTACGAGTATAATGCAAAGCGACGAAGTGGAACTGTTCATAAAGTAGCTTATTCATTTTCTCATCCTCGCCCATTCCATCTTAACACGATTTTTTTTGTAAACTACACGTAAATTAACCTGATAAGATTATTTCTATTCTGTTTGCATGACAGATATTTTCTTTTTTTGTTATGTAAGAACATATTGCATTCATTTCCAACCATTTTATTATAGGCCACGTAGTGCTATAAAAAACACTCAAGATACGGAATGAGGGAATAAACTTATTTGTATTACATTTTGACATATTCTCGTACTTGGTTCGTTGCACATACATGTATATAAACGGAATGATTGGAATGGGGTATGTACTATGTGCACGATGTAGTTTTGTACGAAGTTTAACTTTTTAATTGAAATTTTCAGTTGAAGTGGAACGATATTGTTTTAAGACTTTTATAAAGGTTCAATCTACTGGTTATGTGCTGTATGTATTGATTTTTAGTTATATCCGGAACTAATTGCAAATTTCTGGTTTCTTGCATGAAATCAAAGAACAATTTTCCTCTATTGTCTCTATTGTTATATACAGTGGCTCCTTGATAGACAGTTTTTATAAGAGTAAATATATTCAGAAGAATGTTCATGCCATATTTTAGAATTCTGGCAAGGCATTGTATAGTATTAGTATATACACCTTAGCCGAACTACATCGAGGACAACAAATCTTTGGATCACTTACAATTGCCAAAGAACTTTTATATACTAACAATTGACAAGTGATCAATACTCATCGCTTATGTGACCACATTAATTATCATAATATTCATAATAATATAATTGCTCTCAGGATACTGGTACTTGAAAATGAATTGAAATCCGCGATATTAAAACTTATCAAAATATTTCAAATTATTATGATGGTACTGATAATCTTAAGATATACTAAAATTCTCAAAGAAGCTGAAAAATAAGAAAAGAGTTTTGAATCCAGTTATTGATAATCAAAACACCATAAAGAGTTGGCAGTTGACTTTCTGAAGCAAACTTCCAAAAGGGCATGTATCACTTATTTTATAGCACAATATGAACTCAAGCACAACTAGTTTCATGCCAACAAATAGTGCTATCAAAATTAACTTCTATGAATGACTGTTCTTGCTAGGAAGACTGCTTCATTTTGTCTTGCAGTAAACAGAAAAATTCATGGAAAGTAAAACAATTCAGAATATTCATTGAGGATCCATCCTTTTCACCTAGGCCAATAAAATAAAACTGTTCTACTTGGATTTGGTTGCATTAATCTCGAGCTCTTGATATTCGAAATAAAATTGTGTCCAAAGAAGTATAGGTGGCTGCAAATAGCTTTATTTTACACTGGGAATCAGCTAGTCTATTGAGAACTTCTGTGTTTGATTTTGATGTTCGACTTGGTGATGCGCTATCCCCGTGACTAATGTTTCATTGTTTTGTTCCTTGTCTTGCCATCTGTTTTGGTAGATATTCTCTCAACTCGCTTGGTTTTGACATTCTTCTTGCACATCACTGTTAGCTGTCTAAAGATGACTATGTGTATTTGCGTTGACCATTTGCATAGGTGTCTGGTGTATTTATAATGAGCGCAATGAGAGACCTAAATCAGTTTAATCGGGAGTCCTAGAGGCACTAAATAAAAGTTAACTTCGCCCAAATGACTCCTTAAAAATGTAAAAGTTCTGTTGATAAGTATTTATGTAAAATTAACCTAACAATTAAGAGTAGATCCATTAATTCAAGGATCCATTTGATAGGGCTTAATTGTAGTAAACGTACTTAATTGTTGAGAGTGTCGAAGAATCATAAAGACTGCGTCTTTAAAATATGGTTCCAAAGAATAGTGTGTGTGTGGAATTATTCTCCTCCAGAACAGAGACGCATCGTTTTGTTCTTAATTTTTTAAAACTCATCAAACCTGATTAGATCATCTAGAATCTAGGTTTCAAAAAATTCGGTCTGCTTTAGGCCAGACTACGACAAGTGGAAACGATAAGAACAGTAGTATAATAAAAACGCCAAAGTTGCTTATCAAAAGTAATCGGCAGTGAAATTCTCAAGTTTTTGAGGCTACGTAGTTAAATATAACATCAACAAATTCCACTTCCGAATCCCAACACTGTCGGGTCTTAATGCATCCAATAGTATCTTAATGTGACCTATGAAAAAGCAAATGAGTAGCCCACAAAAATAATAATCTATGGCTTAGAGGCCGTAAACGGCCCTTACCGCGTCTCAACTGAGACCTTTATGAACCATTTTAACGATTGGTGCACATTGTAGGTGGTCAGCCCAACTTTATGAACCATTTTAACGATTGGTGCACATTGCAGGTGGTCAGCCCAACGAATGTTTTTACACACAACGCGCATTTTATGTCATCCGGTGGCATGTTAATTTTTGGTCAGCGGCGAGAATTGAACTCGAGACCGCGGTGTGATGAAAATCTCTCTTAACCATTAAGCTACGACCGACGACAAAAAGCTGTCCAAAATGGAGCCCACAAAAAGCTCCTTGATTTTATCGATCAAGTAAAAGATTAAGCTTAAAGTTGATAGAACTTTAGATCAATATATTGGCAATTTTGAACCAACCTAGGCTTTTACTACCCGTAGGTTTAACGAATAGCTGTGTATCACCTGCATGAGCCAGGTGATCAGCGGTTTCATTTCCTCAATTTCAGCAAGCCTGACACCCACATAATAATTATATTATTATAGGATTGGCAACCATAGCTTTATTGAGTTAAGATAATCCCAAACAAACATAGATCCGCAGGTGCTTGCCTGAGTGCCTTTAAGGCTGCTTGACTGTCTATTTAAATATAGATTGTTGCACTATTCAAACCTTTGCAACATTCCTCTGCTACACTCATCCCGGTTTGGAAATATCCCACTTAACTGATTGTGATCTACGATGTAGGCTAGTGTACTTTAAGCTGCTTCCAGGAGTAAATATTTGTAAATGTTGCGTTAAAGTTGTTAACATATCGAATTTGAATCAATTTAAAATATGAAATCATTCAGCTCATAAATCTCACATCACTGTCAACGCAATTTATAACTTCATTGGAAAAGTTTGAGAAAAATGAGAGTGAGGTTGAAAAATACACATCAAAAAAGTGCAATAGGTTCTGAAACCTGAAAGGAATAGCTATTCCTTCTAATCAAATAAAGACTGTGTTGTATAGAGTTACACAAGTTTAAATAATAATAAAACAAAGAAATATATTTTTAATGTCAATGAAACGAGCTTTATTGGATAGAAAATTTGATAAAATTAATGTTTAAATATGTTTTCGGCCATGTGGCCGCCATGGCTTTCGCGTTTAAAGTGCAATCTGGAACACCAATTTTCAAAAACTGTTTGCAGCATTTGCGGCCGTTAGAAGGTTGATTTCCAGGTGTTTAATTGTCTCTGGTTTATCGACGTAAATAAGTAACTTTACATAACCTCAAAGAAAATAATCCAATGGGGTTAAATCACATGATCTTGATGGCCAATTACTTGAACTGATTGTATGTATGTCCCAATACCGCTTAACATTGACAGTTACATTCTGACCATCATCGATTTTGAAGACATGGATCGATTTTCCCGCCAACCCATAAAGCGCACCAAAGATTTTCTGTGTGGATGAAATTGAGTTTTGACAAAAGCTTATGGATTATTTTCATTCCAAATGCGACAATTGTGCTTAGTTACGTACCCATTCAACCATAGATGGACTTCATTGTAGAACAAAAATTTGAATGGAAATTCAACATCAATATCAATTTGTGCTTCAACCCATTTACCGAATTGGCGGCGCATACGATGATCATTTGGCTTTAGTTGAATCTTGATAGCTTTTAAGACAAAATAGTTTCGTAAAATCTTCCATAAAGTGGAAGGACACAATGCCAGTTGCTGAGAACGGCGACGAATTGATTTATTTGGATCTTCTTCAAAGTTTTCCTGCTACAGCTTCTTCAGTGGGCACTGTTCGGCATCTCACTGGATTCACACTATCGTAAACGTATACTCCGAAAACGATCTATTAATATTCGAATTAGCCGCTCCGAAGAACGATTATGTACGGCATAAAATGGACGAAGTGCACGATAAGTTTGACGAACAGAACCATTATTTTTATAAACAATTTCAATAATTTGCAAGCGTTGTTCTGATGTGTTTAGTCTATTCATAGTGAAATCTCAAACCAAACTAAACAAAAAGGCCAGAACACTTCTTCTATATAGAGACCCAGATTCAGAATACCTATATATGTATAGTCAAGTCGGTCACCGAATCATATTCTATAAAGTTTTCACTCGCATTCTCAAGTAATTACGTGAAAATCCAATGCTGTAGTGGTAGAATGCATATGGTCAAGTCATTCAGCTGCCGTGTTGCTTGAAGGAGCAATAAATATGACTACAGGTACTACAGGTCCTATACACTAACAATAATTAGTTCGCAATAACGGTGTTGATTGGAAATAGGATTACATTTGTCTGAGCAAACATTGAAGAAAAGCTTTTAAGTTTGTTGAATGTATATAAGAATACATATAAGAAACGACTTCTTACATGCTTATGTTACTAAAACGAATTCCTAAATATACATCAAAATACAAACGAATCCCACAAATTTATCACATCATCCCAATTAATTAGTAATTCTCTGACAACCATTCATCCAGTAAATTACAGACAAGATATAACATAAAAAACAGCCACATGTGCGATAAAATAACGTATGAGAGGATGGAGATCCCAACAAAAAAAAATAAACTTCACTTAAGAAAGAAGAATCCAGAGTTGTAATCGGTAGTTATAATAACGATTCTCTTTAGATTTTTATAAACTCGCTTCGTCATTAATTACAAAGAAAAAAAATCAAAAGAAAAAGGTTTATAACGATGATGAAGGTGTGTAAGTGTTTATTGATCTTAAATTTATTGTGTTTATCGAAGTGAATTTTGTTTTAAGATTTTGTTCTTATACGTACCTAATGGTACGTATATATACATATTATATATTTGAGAGAGGTCGTGTATTCTAGTCAATGACAAAGGTAGAAATTCACACGAATTTCCCACAAGAAAATTCTTACAAGTTATATCCTCGTCTTTAACATAACAATACTCTACCATAAAGATTAGTTTCCGTGTACATATATATATATATATATTTTCTCAGACAAAGCCAAAAAGTAGACGAGAAGAAACACAAAAAATAAATCTTTAAAAATATAAATATTTTTGTTTTCAAGATGTATGGTTTCTTTAAGATTATTTTTGAAAGATTAAAGAATAAACCAAAATAAAAATAATCTTAATCATGTTTATAGTTAATTTTGTGGGATATTTTTTTTCCTACTTTGCTTTCAGTTAAGATTTAGTTTAACTTTAACTACATTTCGACTTGTACACATAAGTCTTAGAATTATGTTTAATTTGGTTTTGAAAAGGAAATTTGTGTGTTGTACGTATACACACTACACTACACTACACAGTTGTATGCATGGAATTTATTACTGTACGGCTTCTTCTTGAAGGCGCACACCAAGAAATAAGAAATACGATAGTGTTGATTTGGAAAATTGTTATTTATTGTGTTTCAAGAAACATTTGTATATTTAAAATAACATTTTTATAATTTTTTATTGGGGGATTGTTGAAGATTTATGTGTGTCAGTTAAGCCCACATATTTAATTGGGTTAGAAATATGTTTCCAACGATTATGGGATGGACAATCTTCGTGAGAGCTAAATGAGATTTACTCGTGCAAAAGTTGAACAAAATACTTTAGTTTTAATGCTCAAATGCTTATTTCCGGTATTTTATCGATTCCATATTGTATTCGGGGTTTTATTATAACATCATTAAACACATTAACTATATAGGAAAGTATTCGATCGAACTTACCAGATGTTTGTGTTTGGAACTAACCGAGGAGGCAATTGTATACTTACCTGTCGAAAATTAACTACTGTAATAGTGTATTTGATGATTACACAGCAGCCAATCATCCAAATTTTACTATGACATGACATATGTTAATGGTATTGCTATAGTTCATATAAGGTGGACAAATCGGCCAATTGCACGCATTCAATCGCGATACTAAACTATAAAGTCGTACTGATATATTTCTTTAGAAATTAAAGAAGGCGGAATGTATTCCAGGGCCCTTATTTAGATATTCGATATCGAATAATCGAACGACTTTATCGAATAATCGGTATTTTTGAATTCGATAACGTACAACGCAATCACTTAAGGCTCTATTCCATGGGAAAAAATTGACTGACAGTCAAAAAAGACGAAAAGAGAAATAATTATAAAACTCCAACTAAAAGACAAAGACAACGTTATTGTTTATTTATAGCAAATTATAGCAGAATATTGATATTATTAAAAAACTATAACCAAAAATATCATTAATTAATTATTCTTGGAGTTTTTTTAATTGTGAATTAAAATTTAGAATAAATATCACAATGCTAAACAAATATGATATTTATTTCAAATAAATTATATTTTTACCAACCAATTTTATAGTCAAGAGTCAAATGGACTATTTGACTCTTGACTATAAAATTGGTTGTGTGCGAAATAAATTTCTTGTCTTAGATACACAAATTTTATGTAAAAGGCTGAGTGTAACTGCAATAAAAATTATTCAATTTTATTCTTTTTATGGCACTCACACTACCACAAACACAAATATTTTTCCAGTCAAGTTGCCTCGCAACCCCCAAGCGGGTGAAAATAAACGGTGGTTTAAAGCAGCGAAGATGGAACAAACCGAGCTCGTAGTAGCAGATCAAGCAGATAGAAACGGAAGTGCGTTGATTAAGACTAATCCATAAAATCAAATCAAACTCAGTATCAAGAGTGCGAATGGCGGTTTACTAATTAGCAAGTGATGATGATAAGTGTTGAGGTCAGTGGAAGTGAGAAGAAACAAAAGACCAGTACTTTAGTCTGGGGAATTATTATAGACTCACACGTCCAACCAAGCAAGATTTGAGCAAACTGATAGAGCACGTTCCAGAACTGGGTGACTAATGCCTCAAATACGTAGAATTGGTATTCATACAAAACCCAGATACGATTCAAATTACCTATGTATACAACTATAAATTTTAAAACCCAAAATACAACCCTACAGCAGTTTGACAATTTAGTATTATTGATGGAGACACATTCCGAATTCACAAAAAAGTATAATCGTCAAAACGACTCAGTAGCGAAATTGGCAATCATATATTCAGATAGCTGGAAAGTGTGAACCGATTTAAAATATAAAAAAATATCCAACAATCAAATATAATTAATTTTATGATAGGTGTATGATTATTAGCACAAAATTACCCTTCTCATTAATTGGCAGTATAAATTTCTACTGCCGATCGTATTACCAAATACCAATTCATGTTCGAATTGAATTGATAATTAGAATCGAATAGCAATACGAATCGAATAGAATTGCAGAACTCAATGTCACTTTGGCACGCAGTACTGATTCACACACATAAACATACACATTAAAAACACCCAATCGTGAATGAATGACGACGAGGGTGACAAATCTGTATCTTACACCAAACACTTATGGAACGATATTTATATAGTTCATATACCGTCGCCACATTGGCCAACCATCTCATTCACTCATTGAAATCGAGATCCTATAAACTCTAAGCTATAAGTCGTATTGATCTTACACCACTCTGATTACTCGGACGGCTATGAAAACTCCATGATGCAACTATGGCTTCAACCATTCAACTATTGCCAGACATGGTGCTTTAAAAATTACGGAGATATTTTAGGACTACAAAATTCAACAAATTGTATGTAATATTCTGAGTTCATGTAAATTGGCAAAAACATTAATGATGAAGAATGATTAATTAAATTTTTTGAACGATGGTTTGAAGATGATGTACGTTGTCTTTATGTAACCGATAATCTGTGACAATATCATAAAACCAGGCCGGAAACGGAGACAGCTGGTCTATCGCGGTTTTTTGAGTCTGATGATGGTTGCATTTTTAAACCAATTCTTAATTTTTGGTAGAAAGAAATGAAAAAGCTTTTTATTGAAATTGTTTTTATTTAAATATCGCAAAGTATAAGCTGTAATCAAAAAATAAATAGTCTCAATAGTCGAAGCTGGAGCTAAACCAATAGTATTCCGGCCATGGTGTTGATTTTAAGCCCAATTTGTTGTACATCTAAAAAAAATTAATTTAGAAAAGGTTAAATAAGCTCAAAAGCACAATTGTACCAACGAAGTTTAATCGAAATCCTTAGACAAGAGAAAACATAGTAAATAGGACAGTAACGGATGTCCTTTCACATACGAGAAGTTGGTTATGTTGGAAAAATTTGGATATGATTACAATCGATATCTTAAGTTTTACCCTACTGAATTTGATATAATTTCAAATCTTACATATTGCTGATTGAGGAATTCGTCTAGACTCAGTCTAACCTGATTCAATTCTTAAACTATTACTATGTGGTAAAGAATACTGCCGCGGTCCAATTTATGTTAGCACTGTCAGTTGTTGAGTTGTGTAGCTTACGTAGCCACATGCAATTTAATGCAAGAATCTCATTTTGAACCTTCTTTTGTAGAGCAGAACTCAGTCTGTCATAAAGTACTACAATGTGCAGTTGGTCTACCAAATTGCAACTTTAGTCTATATTTAGCCTTGGCGTAAGGTGAAAGACCCGTAATATAGTACAGACGAAAAATGTGTTTGAGATGAAAAAATGAGGGTGAAATGAAACAAATTTCGTAAATTAGTTAGATACTATGTGCCCGTACATTTAGTAATTTTTTTGTTAACCACAATAGGATTAAGAAACATAAAAATATGATTGTGGTTCAATATTTCAGTACGATGTTTGTCATAATAAGTAGTACCTCCGAAAGTGTCATTTAAACAGCAGCAAATGCAAGAGAAAATATGGTATCGGTTTTCTTGTCTACATAAAAATGAAAATCTAATAATCAATCTGGTTAAAAATTATTTGGGAAGAATATTTAATTTCAACTGTCTTAAAGGCTGATGAAGCGGTCAAAATGGAAGGAGATATCATGAATATTTAAAAAAAATTATCAATTAAACCACAAACAACGAAGCTTTAGGCCATTATGTTTCATAGCTACTTATTTATTTGATCGCTGAGAATGATACGAAAAGGCAGAACTACAACTCGGCTGAAAAGTTATTTTATATCTTAAAGCTGGCACCTAACGCTTTAGCTGCAGTTTCACCTAACTCTTCTGCGCCTGCTGGTCGGATCTGAACTCATATTGTAAAAAAAAATTAATAAAAATATTAAATCACTTTGCACTATAATCTCATTAAATATTACAGCTGATATGTATACGGATCTACGATAGAAATGACCAGACATAAAGCCGTTCTATTTACTATTTCACTCAAATTTAACTTATTTAATTGAGAATTGGATTACATTGAGCTGTCAAATTTTATATGTCAACGCAACCAAGCTAAGTATTAAATAACACCGCCAAAAATCCTTAACTAGCACCAGCTGTTGTACTTGTTCCCATAAATTAAGTTGAAACATCGAAATTTCCTCAGAATTAGTTTGAGGAAATTATGGAATTGGTCCAAAGATCAAGAAATACAACGATCAACACGGTATATACCAACAGCAAACCGAAAGTTTAAAATATTTTCGATGGATATTAAAAAGGGTACATGTTAAGTTGCCAATATGCGCGTTCCTTTACCATGGCTGAGTGATATTATACGAATCTCAAAATCATTTACGAGTGATGAAAGTGGTGTTATAAGATGCCAATTTTTCTCGCTTTGTTGCATTCTTTACGCCGCTTGTAGCTTAATGATTAAGAGCGTTTCTCATCATGCCGCGGTCTCGAGTTCGATTCTCGCTGTTGACCAAAAATTAACATGCCTGGATGACATAAAAGGCGATTGTATGTAAAAACATTCGTTGGGCTGACCACATACAATGTGCAAAATGGTTCGTCTCATAGTTGAGACGAGATAAGGGCCGTTTACGGCCTCTAAGCCATAAATTATTATTTATTTATGTTGCAAATCCTGGCATATGTACTCAGAGAGGTTACTTTATTGGCCTATTTTGAAATAGGCTCACAAGAAATGGTTGGTGTGTAGGGAATCGAGTATCAACATTATTTAACATCAGGGCTATGCAAAAATAATGTTGGCATTTAGCGCAAATACGGACGTGACCACAGATGGAAGAGACACTCCAAGAATTTGTGGACGATATCGTGCAATTAGTGTACCTCGCTCACTACAACGTGGCGAGTGAATATTCAGGGTTGATAAGGGT
Organism: Tipula lateralis; assembly: GCA_963932295.1. Classification (NCBI taxonomy): domain Eukaryota; kingdom Metazoa; phylum Arthropoda; class Insecta; order Diptera; family Tipulidae; genus Tipula; species Tipula lateralis. The sequence continues at coordinate 43,963,277 of OZ010737.1, read as the reverse complement.
CGACGCTTTCACCGATGAAAATACGGCTCACAAACAATGAAATTACGGTATGGAAATAATAAAATCAGATGTTGGTCAGTATCAAAATAGGATATATTTTGAAGGATGCTGGGAAATAAGGCGGCGATGTTCCAAAGACCACCGAAAGAAAGGAAAGTAGCAGCCGACGAAGAACGCCAAACAACATCGGTGGTGTTTAAAAAACAGAAACTGACTTCCACAATCGAAGGCTCCATAACATTCAACCTCATGTCCAAATTGGCAAGAGGTGCTGATGACTTTGCTGCCGCGATGCGAAGTAGAGGAACGATCCGCTATGATAACATCAGGCGACAGTTTTGAATTTTGAAAAGTGATAGTAAGTGAACTAAAGTGTTTAATCAATAGTGGTGATTAGCATTCCGATCTCTAGCCTGCGCTCATCCAAACACAAATGACACTTTACACACCGACCAACATAGATATTTATATCGTGTCAGAAATAACATTAGCCTTCATGTTTTGAGTCATCGCGCACCGATTTCACATTAAGATATAAATACAACTTTAAATAAATGCTTGTGAAAAAAAAACCGTCTCAAGATTACAGGTGTTGATTTTTGATAAATAAAAGATTTATTTATCTTAAATTTACCAAAATGAAAAAAATAAATAAATTTATTTATTTTTAGAAATATTTTTTCTTAAATGTATATTTATATTTTTGTTAATGTCGTTGAACTAAATATTTATGTTAATCATCTCTTAACTATTTGTTTATCTTCCTTGATTTTTTCTTTTTCTCTATAATGCGATAGTTTTATATCATTTATGTATCACACATCTACGAACATATATATATGTGTTTTATATAAAATCGCGTTTAAAAATTATTGCATAATTTATATGTTAATCCTATAATAATGTATCCACCTTCACCATACCGCACACCAAAAATAAAAACAACAACGCGCAATATAAATCTTAGCGTACGCGAAATTTTACGCGATTCATTCATTCATTTAATTTTTATTTTATTTCAAATATTTTTGTTTTTGTAAAGTTTACTTATTTTTTTTGATAAAAAATTATTTTGTTAAATAAAAAAGAGATTATTTTCTATTTTACAAATAAAACAAAAAAAAAACGAAAACTTAAGATAAAATAAAACCACATCAAAGGAAATCTGTGTTATTTTATTGTTTTATTTTATTTTTGTCGGCAAATATCTTTCTTGATAAAAACAAAATTAAGAAATAAATTGTAAATGTAAATTTTTATAAATTAAATTTAATGTTTCTTAACGTATATAACCGTTCGAAGAAAGTTAAATATAAAATTTAATTTATTTCTTTCAGCGTTTGCGGCATCTATTGCTCTATGTGCGGTGTTGATTAAGTTAAATTGTCCTTTTGACTTCCGATTGTTTACAATGTTATACTTTTTCAGTAGGGGTTTTATGACTGAACCCATTGTGAGTTGTGTCAAACAGTTATCTGTTATGTTCAAACACCGTCTAAAAATTATTCAGATGTATTACAAAAATCAACGGTGCTCGAGGAATGTGTTAGATGTGTTAAAAGCAACGTATGGTATGTTTGACATAATCGGCTTACCGAATGGACAATTCACTATACCATCGAAAATGAATTGATTCGATGCCGTTCTCAAGATATTGACTTGTCGTATATGCAACAACTTGGTGTGTTTTAAACAATAGTCTTGGTTTAAAAGTATACACAATTCAACTCGTGTAAGAATTGAAGCCGACTGACCTTCCAAATCGTCACTGTTCCAGATTTTGGCTCTTGAAAAGCTTGAAAATTCTCTTTTTTCGACCAAAAATTTCTTCAGCGTTGAAGCATTTTTGGCCTAATGGCTACATTAATTATAAATGAGGCCGGCCGGAATCTACCTGTGAGTGGCCCCAGTAATCGCATGATAACGGTATATGTGCTGCGCACAGCCCATAAAACTTTGGGTTTATTCCAAGTACAAGTCGGTGAACGGTTAACTTAACGCTACGGGCCAGCAAATTGGCCACCTAGATCATGTGATATCTAGCCAAAAGTCATTTTTCTTTAGAGCTACGTAAATTCCTACATGGATAATTTGGTTACGATTGAGGAATTAGATGCCAACATTACTCGCGTCTTTGTTCAAATTTCACTCCAAATGCTCAAAATGTAATCGAAAATTTGAACTTCAGAATGAACCATGTTAGTCGCAGTTGTTTGGCTCCAATAATAAACAGCCATTTTGCCACAGGTCTAGATATTTTCAATTTCATAGCATTATGAAACTATTTAAACTTTATTTAACAACCAGTAGAGATCCAGATATTCCCCATGTATACCTTGCTATTGGTTCTAAATTGTAATATTACTCATTTTCACAAATTCATACATTTACTCATAAGCCAAACCTCCCTCACTTATTATTATTGTTAGAATCTTGCATTGCAGACGATACTGAAACATGATCTGAAATGATTGTATTTAAGGTAGAACAATATCAGATCCTCAACATCCTCCACACTGTGATACTACATTATTGCTTTCAGCATTCGGTCGTCTCCTTAAATACCTTATAGAAAATTGGTTCTCAACGGAGTAGTGCATAACTCTCTGTCCTTTTTTTCGTTTATTAAAGATTGCTCATTATATTCATACTCCCATTTTTGCCACTCTGAATCATTTGAAGTACATCTCTAACATCCTTATATGTATTATTATTTTCCTATTCCCATCATTCACAGTCAGCTTGATGCCTTAAAACATCTCCACTAGTTCAGCGTTTATTATTACAGATACTTTTATCCACTTAAAAATACTTCTACATTCGTTCTTGGCAGAGAGATATCAACACTTACTATCATCTGTATAAACCACAGCGTGCTGCGATTACTGTTGACAGTTTTGACCAATTTTCTCAAACATAATTTTAGCAATAATTGTACATACATTCTCTTATTGAATTCCTTTATATACATTCGTTCTTTCATCATTCCATATAATCATGCAAACAGTAAGGATGTTAGGAGCGGGGTATGGACCAAAATCACCTATATACTCAAAAATATATCCAAATGTTCAAGTACAATTCTACATCTATAAGTTGTTCGTCCACCGCCATACTTTGAGGCCAATATCACTCTGGCATACGCATTCTCCACTTCCATCAATCATAATAAGAGCCATTCTAATTATATCAGTCCACCTTAATGTTTACATTTACATCATGCGTTCTAAAACACATATTAGCACGCACTTTCTAGGACTCTCTTAATGCATCCACTCCTTTTAGCTCATCAATACTTCTTCCTTTTACTATCATAACTAAACTGTCAATAAATTACAGAGCAATTTGGTTTTCAGTATTTATGTGGTGTAGCTCACTCGTATCTAGGTTGAATAGAGTTGGCAATATCTTACTTCCTTGTCCAATATTCACCAACCCCTCCAACCCATATACAATTGCATTTAAAATAATTTTTCTTTCGCTCAGGTAATCTTTTATCCACACGCATACTTTCCTTAGGAATCCTAAATTCGAGTTATAACTCTCATGTTATACTTACTCTCTTACTTCCCAGTCCAACTTTTCGACACACTCGATTGCAGATTGGTTCTTTCGAAACCAGAATGTTAAGCAATTAAGTATTTTCATTCATAAACCAGTCGATTCGTTACAGACATATCTCGGCTATTTGTTGGTATTCAGATACTTATCCCGTTTAGGAATGGGCACCACTCTGCACTCTTTTCATTTATCTGGTATTTTCAAACCTATCCACACATTATTTCGAACCTCAAGGAGATGGTGTTTTGCTGATTCACTCAACAACTGAATTATTTTATAGCTTACACGATTCATTCCTGGAGTGGTAGATTTAGAGTTGTCTAACACTCGACGTGCTCTTTTTCATATTTTTTGCGGTTCTCACTCAAAACTTTTCTCACATTTCACTCTATTAAAAAAAATCCATACATCGAGTTTTTTGGTATGCGTCATATTAATGACATGAATGGTGGCATAATGAAGTTCAACTCTGGTAAGAAAGCGAACAGCCTTACGTTAATTTAATAGGAATAAGAGTAGTGTGAATAAGATTATGTATGGTAAAATGAATGAAAAATTGAAAAAAAAATTAAAAAACGCCAAAATAAAAAGTTAGCGCGAATATGTGAATTATATAGTTTGTTGTGCATAAATATAACATTTTATCTTCTTAATTTCTTTTCAGGTAAGATAACATCATTTTGCTGTTTAGAGCTAACCGTAGCTCGATAGTTCTTCATGTAATCTTTACACCGAGTCTATATAATCACCGTGAGTACAATTTTACGGTGAAGTGGAAGAAGAATAATTGATATTCATAAAATTATGCAGTTGTGTAACAAATCTTGTTGTTTTAAGTCGAAGGTAGGTCAATACTTTAAGATGAATACTTTAAATCTCCTCCATTGATGCATCAAACGCAGTCACAATGATAGTACATACATTTAGTTCTCGGAGATTATAGTTTACAAACAAGCTCTCAATAGTCAAATTCATAACGTCATCAGAGATAGTTGTATCCTGGGTAAGTTTGATCCTTTGGTTCTGTTCAAGGTTTAGTGGGGTGATATTTGAAATTTAGCACTCAGTTCTTGTAGAAACATTGGTGTTATAGTTTTTTTATAAAAACCTCCTAGACAATTTTCCATTTCGGCTGTTATGTTAAGTAACAATGAGTTTCTTAATGTTTGTTTTTCTGGTTTTCTTCCAGTAATTTCGGATGCTCCTCAGTGTTTTGTAATGTTATCCTTTATTGTTTTCTATATAAAGCGCGGTCCTATTAAATATTATTTAATTAGGAAATGACCACCTCGGCATACTGTGGCTCCTTTTATAAAATTTTCGAACACTTTGCAAGCCACTCAGTCAATTTCAGAAATAAGGCATTGGATCTCTGTCTTCAGTTTAGGATATTTTTGTAGTTTGATACCATAAACCGTGTAGTCGAAAGATCTGAGCGGCCAATTAACGTCACCATTTCTAGAAATACCACGAAACGCGTTGCCTTAATCGATATTTTCTCTTGTACTGTTTGGCATATTAAGCACTCTGTTGAAACCACATCCCACATCGACCTTAAACATGTCTTCCAATTGTGGATTAATACGAGGATCTTAAAATTCATTCGTCGTTTGATTTTCCATCATCCAATAAGCGAATAGTCTCCGGTAACCATATACATAATGTATTGATGTATATAACTGAACACTCTATAAGAGAACTCAGTTTAAGCATATTACAAAATGAAGGTTACTTTCTTTTAATTAAAGAAATTACGGATACATTCAGGTGTTCTTAAACATTTTATTTTGCTTCCAGCTGCAAAACAGAACGCCATACTTATTTTATGTTGTCGAAGTCATATCAGCTCTCGAATTTTGACTGATCCTGTTTTGGCCTAGTTAGATACGAGTTGCTGTTTAGTTTTTAGACACAAGTATTTTTTTTATATTTCACTTGTCTCGTAGTTTCCTCTTGAATTAAGATAATACGTGAGTTGAGCGTTAGTTAAATGTTCACTCTGCTAGGTGTCACAGATAAAATGGTGTGCCCTGGCGAACAAATTGTCATTTGTCATTTGAATGGAACTAAGATTAAGTTAGTATTTGTAGATCAAAATTTAGTCAACGACTGTTGGGCCATACTAGCTTAAATCCTTGCATATTCAGATTCATTAACAGCAGGTCCACAATGAACAAATTTCAGAGAAGGGGGAACAAAATCCACGTTTCAGTATTGTTCGATTTATGATGCTATATCTTTTATGGTTTCATGTTCTTATAAGGCATCCTGTGGCTTCCATATAATTTAAACGGGTGCACTTTAACCATAAAGGCTGCATCTTAACAAGCTTGATATGCAATACGGACACATAATCAAGGAACTATCAATACATATGATTACTTCACAGATATAAGCTCGTGATTAACGACAATTATTATTATAAATGAGACGTTTTCGATCTCTTGATATTTGAGTGCTGTTGAATTTGTCATTGTCTAAAGTGATACCTAGTTTTTTTTATAGAAGTAATAAAATTCCAGTGCCAATCCATTCAACCGTAGCTATAATAAATTAAACGTCGTGCGATTACAATAAACAAAAATGTTTCCGAACAACAGTCCGTAATAGCTGTCAAATCTTGTGTGTAGATAAAATTTAATGCACTTCAAGAAGAGTTATCGGATTATATTATTCTTTACTTGGTTATTCTCACGGATTCTTACAGTACTTAACTGGAATAACAGATCAACTGGAAATAATACAAGTGCTCTAATTACTACTTGCATGCTTCTAAGATATATGTGAAAGGGCTTGAATTATGTTTCATGGGAAGATTCCACACTTCTTGTGCTTCAACCCTCATTTTTGATACTCTGAAGCAGGATTCTTAGTGCTAATACAGAGTTATGTCCCACCTGTTCTCAATGGAATTAAAAAGAGTTGGCATTTATAATTTTCAACGGAAAATATTAGTGTTTAGGTTTACTAACAATAACCTTATGCACCACATGTTCATCTCTTGTGTTAAAGTTGTTCAAATTGTCTAAATGGACATGCTTAGTTCGTTTACGTCTGGGTGGTTTCTGATACTTTAGGTTTACCAGTATTCCTATTGGCTTTCACCTGATAAAGCTTAAAACCGCGGTTTTAAGGTTTATCGTACTTACATTACAATTTTTGTGGTAATCAGATGGATTTGAATTAATACTTCTTTTTATTTTCTTTGTTGGTCCATCAAAAGAAACGAGAAATAAAAAGTGAAGCACTCATGACAAGACTAAGTTTCGATACTGACTTAGAAATCCAAACTGGTTAAGCATTCCAATGTATATAGATTTTAGTTCGAATGTACATAGATAATCTGAACTTGAGCTGGTTTAAACGATTGAAAACACAGAGATAAAGTGTCATGACTTCTTTCGACCTAAATATAAAAATCGGGTGAATGGCCTCTCTAGATTAAGGATAGCTCTAGAAAAAGTAATGATACATCATCTACAACGTTCACCATATGCTTAGAGGCTATATTATAGCAACTTAAACCAGGTTGGTATAATAGCCTCTAAGCTGTATATATAATTATAGTTATGAGCGAAAGGTGATTTATATATCAACTGTCGTCGAATTTAAGATAGTGGTTAAGTCTATAATCGTTACGAAAGTAAGAACAGAATATAGATGACTTTAACCTGTTATATAGAGAGTTTAGTGTACTGATAATAATTAAAGCTCTATCCAATTTCAAGTCACACTTATAACCTTGTTGTAATCTATGATTAATCAAAACCATATACTGAGAGGCATTTCTTAATTAAAATCATAAATATAAAAGTAATAATCATATAAGACCAAAATGTTATCAGCATGAACTCCACCTCTGATTAAACAAATATATAAATGTTTTTTGACTTTCATTCCTCGATTTTTTTCTTCAAAGCCATATGCTGTCTTGGTTAAACATCTTTGGTAGTCGTTAACCAATTTTTTTTTATTTGTTTTGTTGTTTTTTTTTTTTATTTATCTCTAGAAGGATAAAACAACAAATACTAAGATGAAAATCTTAAAGAAAGATCTCATCGTCTTTTTGGAATGAGTGTGTTGTATACATAATATATTATTATTTACTCGATCATCAACTTCATCTCATCATAATTATTATTTTTTTGTTTTATTTTATCAACTTAATTATTTTATTTTGTATTTCTTATAAAAACAAATCACAAAATAAGGTAAAACTAATGAGAGAGATACATAAACACTATATACACTTAAAAAAATAATAATCTTAAAATGGAAGAAACTTTGAAAGAACAAAAACAACATTTTTTTTGTACAACAGACAAAAAAGCTTGGTACACACTCGAACAAACCCGATAATGGCAAACGAGGAGTATGTACAAATATGTATGGTAAAATCCGGCTCTGAGAATCGTGCTGAAAAATCGTCGAAATCTACTTATGCTATAAGGAACAATACATAATACCCAGTACAAACCCGAAATACATAAAAATGGTTTAAATTATATATATCTTTAAGATGATTGATTTCTGATATATGTAAGTGTATGAATGTTTCTTCTGCTACGTAAAATATGTATATATTCTTGTTAGTCTTTTTATACCTTCGTTTTATGTCTTGACTTTTAACCAGATTTTCTTATTCTTTTCTATCAATATTTTTAAAAAAAAATTGTTATTACATACAACAACAATAACAATCAAATTCTTAAAAGGAATTGAAAATATATTTTTTATTGTTTTGTTTTGTATTATGGACGCCTCTTAGATGCTCGAAAATTATAATAATCATCTCGATAATTTCATCTCTTGTATATTTCACTGTATACAGCAGTACCTCAAACAACTCGATTTCTTTAGTTCAATATTATATCCTACTGTGAAAAATGGTTTTAAGATTTCTCTTACTATAAAACCAAAAATTACAGTTGAACCTGTGAAGCTTTGGGTTAATTTTTGTCATTATTTCACAAACATTTATTTTTTGGTTTGAAAATAGAATCCTCTTGGTTATATATGGAACAATATTTAATTCAAAATGGAGTCTGGCCTTAGCGTACTTCCATTAGACTGGTTTAATTTCTGAGCTCATTTTCGATAGTGTCTATTTCGGCAATGTTTGCTTCAATATTTTCTTTCAAATTGCTCAATTGTTTGTGAATTGTCCGTGTACCACTAGTCTTTCACGACACCCCACAAATAAAAATCCAAATATGGCCACAAAAAAGATGTTAACTCGAAGAAATCCAAGCCACAAGTTCCACCAAACAGTAACACTGATGGGAATGCTCCTCGTCCGGAAAAATGATTTTTTGAGAAAAATCCTCATCAATTTCGAATGTGTCGTAGACCCACACAGTGCATCGATATGGAAGCGGTTATGGTCACGGGGCTTCAATTACTGAACCAATTGAACTTTATATTGCCAAAAACCAAGATCTTTACGCAGATTTCGTTGCATCGTTGCATGGGAGACCGGCTGATGTTCATTTTCAATGCGCACGACGATGAATTGATATTCTCGGACATTTTCAGTTGAACGAACACGACGAGCACGGGCACTCGTTGATTCGACTAGGTAGCCCGTATCACGCACTTTATGCACAAACTTCTTGACTCACACACGAGTCCCGTGTTTTGACCAAATTTTGTACGACATTTTCTTACGATTTCGAACTAATTGTCTTTCTTTTGGAAGTGAATTTCCAACATTTCCCATTTTTGTTGAAATTTTATGATACTTATTTTACTCACTTAAAATATTATACTGACTTTCTGTCAAAGAAAGAATGAGATTAGTGTTGCCAGCTCCAAAATGACCGACATGTCTGAACCCGACAAATCTGAACCGGTACTTGGGACACCCTATAGTTGCATATCAGGAACGCATATAAGCAATAACGCAACGAATGCATACTTTAAAGTCCAATTCTTCAATGAATCGTCCTTTAGATACCTTCTTCATGGTATTCAACTGAGGAATGAAACAAAAACTGTTATCTTAAGTTCTTGGTCTTCATTGGCAAGAGCGTTCTGGCCGAGATCATCTCCCACCACTTCAAATAAGACACAAAACAGTAACTTATACTGGATGTAAAGGTATGTCTTGTGAGTTATGTTTTATGTTCGATCAATAAAGTATTCGAATTTGCATAATTGTTGACCGTTGTGAAGAAACTGGACTAGTTTGCAGGTCGTCCAGTTTGTACTCGCCAACAAGCAAAGCATCTCTTTCATGTGTCATTCAGAACAATAATACTTGTCGATTACTCCACTTTACATCATATTTACACATTGATTCAATTAATTCAACAATTGATGCCACATGGCCTTTAAAGCAACGTAGTCGTTTTGTGGATGTTCGATGAGTTATTTTTTGATCAAAAAATCATCGCTTCATGAGACTGAAAACCCACATTTTACTCATGAACAACTAATTCGAGATCGCTATCGTGGCATGTTAACCGAATTTTACAATCTTTTTTTCGCGATTCGCTTATTTACGTCTTACGTAACGACATTACAGCCAAATGGAGGACGTATCCGGCTATAGGTCAGATTATACGTAGTCTCATGCCAGCCTATATCTCTGACATATAGAATATTATGGTTGCCCATGAATCGTATACTCCAAGAGAAGGTCATAAACGTGTACGAGATTCGAACTCAGTACCTCCTACTCCAACTACCGCTGCTTAAACCACTGGGCCATTTGATCGTCAACTAGATTTTTGTGGCTTAAATTCAACCTTAGCATAATTTCTATAAAATCTGATGTCAATTGACCTAGTGCTAGACGTGCTGTGTACGATAGCGATTCGATTCATTTGGGTTGCTTCTTCCGTGCCTATACCATATGATGTGTTTGTAAATGCCGGTTGTAGCTTAATGGTTAAGAGAGTTATTCATCACGCCGCGGTCTCGAGTTCGATTCTCGCCGTTCATCATAAATTAACCGGATGACATAAAAAACGATTGTGTGTAAAAGCGTTGGGCTGACCACCTACTACAATGTGGGTCAATATACGTATTATAATGATTCGTAAGGTTTCAGTTTGAGTCGTGGTTAGAGTCGGTTACGTTCTTTAAGCCATAGATTTTCAAATGCTTATATTATCCATTAAATTTCGAATCTGAACCACTTAGAAGAAAGATTCATATATTTATAGTAGATAAATCAGTTTTAAGTATGGATGCCATGTTAGTTTCGCCATAAGTTGCTGGCAGTAATCATTTTATGGGTAGGGAAGACATCGAAGTGAGGTCTGTTGAATGAGAATTAGAAACGAGAAAAATGAAGCTGTCACGTACTTTGCGGACCTACATTATTTTTTGTTAGTATGAAGACCGAAATTTTGACAATACGCAATTCGTAAACTACTTCGATTTAATTACGGTCAATTATGTCGGAACTTGATCGGAACCATCTTAATTTCTTATATAAAATTCGCTTAATTTTTAGAATCTCAGTTAAACAGTTGAGCAAAATTATGCAACAGTGTTATACCAGGTATTCCTGTATGTCTACTCGTAAGCATATTATGTCTGCAAGACGTGCAAAATCGAAAGAACCAAAATTATTTTCAATCAATTTTTTTGTTGTTATATATAAGGAATCAAAGAATGGAAATAATTGCAGGTTTTTGTAAAACTTGTTAATTGGAAAAAAAATTACGAAGAAATCGACTTGTTAAATAATCAAAAATAACATTTTTTTTACATACTATACGTTAAAGTACAAAAAAATTATTTGGCCTTAAAAAATGAGAAATGCTGTAACTAATTCGTAAGATTGCATTGTTGATTATTGTGGCTTGTTAGACTGGTATATATGTAGCTTTTATATGAATTATGTTGAAAAACAAATTAGGCTAATGTGACCATAGGTCACTAGACGATCACTTCACTAAGTACATCAAAAATCCTGCCATAAATCATGTGATGATGTAAGATCAGATTCTTTATGTACAAGATAAAATTTGTAACATTTGATGTAGTATTCGAATATTATTTTTAACATTTGAAATATTTGTTGCCAGGTACCAGTTGAAGCATATGTTCTCTAAATAGTTCACCATTGCTGGATTATCTGTATAAACAAAAGACTTTATATATCCCTCTAAAACAGAAACCAGAAAGACCAAGCTTAAGAACCAAATGTTCGTGAAATATATGTCTTCCCTCTCAATAAATCCATAGCTCGTTCTGTTGAAACTCCATCTTATTTAGATGTATGCCACCCAATTGCGCAACGAAATACTTTCTTACTATGGCCTTATATTGTGTGTTTTTAACGACGTTTTAAATAACGAAGTCAAGTACACCTCTATCGCGTATAGCATACTATATAGTGTACATTCATTTGGATGCAGTGATTTTTTAAGAATTAGTCGTGATTTACCATGATTAGATGGTTTTTATAGTGATCTTCAAAGTTGTGTCCAGTCATTCAATGTGTTCACTTTTGCAGTTTTTAATATAAATTAACAGTATTAATAATATGAAGAGAAGCAGACTGGATATAAGCATGGTGCTTAAACAAAATAAATGCATCCACCAGAAACAAAGTCGATAGAGAAATTATTTCAAGGTTTCAAACCTGCGGCATTTTAGGTTAAACAGTTAGGTATAAAGTTGGAACCGAAACTCTGATAACAATCAGTTCCAGGGCTAGTTTATATCGTTCTTTTCGAATATTTAGCCGCGCAGCATCAAGCAAGCGACGTCGTATAAACACCGTCAATAATGGAACATTATTCACTTGCCCCACCGCACATTACACTTTATAAAGTTCTACTCAAAACAATAATTGTCGGCCGATATTCAAAATATTCTTCGAAAGGGAGTAAGAATACTTATTTAAAAAAATGAGAGTCAAACACTTTCATTTCAACAGTCACTTATCGTTAGAGTACTTATTTCTTATTGATGATGGGTGTAGCTGTTTCTGCTGATCTCTCCAAATCGGCCCTTAACTTCTGTGCAGCCTCGTCAATTTCGTTACACCAAATATGATCAGGAATCCTCTTTTTATCTGGAGGCCAATAGTTTGGTTGACCACCTGGTAAGTAATCTGACTTCTGTAGCTATATAGCTTTATAAAGTATAGTTTGGTTTCTGATTTATTCTCTGATATGCAAGCAAATTGTTTGTTTCATAGCATATTTTAGAGGCTAGCATACTGATGCTCTTAAACAATTTTCAGATAATTCTTGCAGGCCGATGCTCGTATACAAATTCGACCTGCAAACTAGTCCAGTTTGTACTCGCCAACAAGCAAAGCATCTCTTTCATGTGTCATTCAGAACAATAATACTTGTCGATTACTCCACTTTACATCATATTTACACATTGATTCAATTAATTCAACAATTGATGCCACATGGCCTTTAAAGCAACGTAGTCGTTTTGTGGATGTTCGATGAGTTATTTTTTGATCAAAAAATCATCGCTTCATGAGACTGAAAACCCACATTTTACTCATGAACAACTAATTCGAGATCGCTATCGTGGCATGTTAACCGAATTTTACAATCTTTTTTTCGCGATTCGCTTATTTACGTCTTACGTAACGACATTACAGCCAAATGGAGGACGTATCCGGCTATAGGTCAGATTATACGTAGTCTCATGCCAGCCTATATCTCTGACATATAGAATATTATGGTTGCCCATGAATCGTATACTCCAAGAGAAGGTCATAAACGTGTACGAGATTCGAACTCAGTACCTCCTACTCCAACTACCGCTGCTTAAACCACTGGGCCATTTGATCGTCAACTAGATTTTTGTGGCTTAAATTCAACCTTAGCATAATTTCTATAAAATCTGATGTCAATTGACCTAGTGCTAGACGTGCTGTGTACGATAGCGATTCGATTCATTTGGGTTGCTTCTTCCGTGCCTATACCATATGATGTGTTTGTAAATGCCGGTTGTAGCTTAATGGTTAAGAGAGTTATTCATCACGCCGCGGTCTCGAGTTCGATTCTCGCCGTTCATCATAAATTAACCGGATGACATAAAAAACGATTGTGTGTAAAAGCGTTGGGCTGACCACCTACTACAATGTGGGTCAATATACGTATTATAATGATTCGTAAGGTTTCAGTTTGAGTCGTGGTTAGAGTCGGTTACGTTCTTTAAGCCATAGATTTTCAAATGCTTATATTATCCATTAAATTTCGAATCTGAACCACTTAGAAGAAAGATTCATATATTTATAGTAGATAAATCAGTTTTAAGTATGGATGCCATGTTAGTTTCGCCATAAGTTGCTGGCAGTAATCATTTTATGGGTAGGGAAGACATCGAAGTGAGGTCTGTTGAATGAGAATTAGAAACGAGAAAAATGAAGCTGTCACGTACTTTGCGGACCTACATTATTTTTTGTTAGTATGAAGACCGAAATTTTGACAATACGCAATTCGTAAACTACTTCGATTTAATTACGGTCAATTATGTCGGAACTTGATCGGAACCATCTTAATTTCTTATATAAAATTCGCTTAATTTTTAGAATCTCAGTTAAACAGTTGAGCAAAATTATGCAACAGTGTTATACCAGGTATTCCTGTATGTCTACTCGTAAGCATATTATGTCTGCAAGACGTGCAAAATCGAAAGAACCAAAATTATTTTCAATCAATTTTTTTGTTGTTATATATAAGGAATCAAAGAATGGAAATAATTGCAGGTTTTTGTAAAACTTGTTAATTGGAAAAAAAATTACGAAGAAATCGACTTGTTAAATAATCAAAAATAACATTTTTTTTACATACTATACGTTAAAGTACAAAAAAATTATTTGGCCTTAAAAAATGAGAAATGCTGTAACTAATTCGTAAGATTGCATTGTTGATTATTGTGGCTTGTTAGACTGGTATATATGTAGCTTTTATATGAATTATGTTGAAAAACAAATTAGGCTAATGTGACCATAGGTCACTAGACGATCACTTCACTAAGTACATCAAAAATCCTGCCATAAATCATGTGATGATGTAAGATCAGATTCTTTATGTACAAGATAAAATTTGTAACATTTGATGTAGTATTCGAATATTATTTTTAACATTTGAAATATTTGTTGCCAGGTACCAGTTGAAGCATATGTTCTCTAAATAGTTCACCATTGCTGGATTATCTGTATAAACAAAAGACTTTATATATCCCTCTAAAACAGAAACCAGAAAGACCAAGCTTAAGAACCAAATGTTCGTGAAATATATGTCTTCCCTCTCAATAAATCCATAGCTCGTTCTGTTGAAACTCCATCTTATTTAGATGTATGCCACCCAATTGCGCAACGAAATACTTTCTTACTATGGCCTTATATTGTGTGTTTTTAACGACGTTTTAAATAACGAAGTCAAGTACACCTCTATCGCGTATAGCATACTATATAGTGTACATTCATTTGGATGCAGTGATTTTTTAAGAATTAGTCGTGATTTACCATGATTAGATGGTTTTTATAGTGATCTTCAAAGTTGTGTCCAGTCATTCAATGTGTTCACTTTTGCAGTTTTTAATATAAATTAACAGTATTAATAATATGAAGAGAAGCAGACTGGATATAAGCATGGTGCTTAAACAAAATAAATGCATCCACCAGAAACAAAGTCGATAGAGAAATTATTTCAAGGTTTCAAACCTGCGGCATTTTAGGTTAAACAGTTAGGTATAAAGTTGGAACCGAAACTCTGATAACAATCAGTTCCAGGGCTAGTTTATATCGTTCTTTTCGAATATTTAGCCGCGCAGCATCAAGCAAGCGACGTCGTATAAACACCGTCAATAATGGAACATTATTCACTTGCCCCACCGCACATTACACTTTATAAAGTTCTACTCAAAACAATAATTGTCGGCCGATATTCAAAATATTCTTCGAAAGGGAGTAAGAATACTTATTTAAAAAAATGAGAGTCAAACACTTTCATTTCAACAGTCACTTATCGTTAGAGTACTTATTTCTTATTGATGATGGGTGTAGCTGTTTCTGCTGATCTCTCCAAATCGGCCCTTAACTTCTGTGCAGCCTCGTCAATTTCGTTACACCAAATATGATCAGGAATCCTCTTTTTATCTGGAGGCCAATAGTTTGGTTGACCACCTGGTAAGTAATCTGACTTCTGTAGCTATATAGCTTTATAAAGTATAGTTTGGTTTCTGATTTATTCTCTGATATGCAAGCAAATTGTTTGTTTCATAGCATATTTTAGAGGCTAGCATACTGATGCTCTTAAACAATTTTCAGATAATTCTTGCAGGCCGATGCTCGTATACAAATTCTTTTTCATATTTATTAAGTTCATATTTATTGAAATCTTCTTTTAATAAGTATGTGATTTCCTGTGTGGATGCTTAGTGTCATAAACTGAATACCCATGGTTTTCTCCATCATCATCAAGAAGCTTTTTTTTGCATCATCGGTAAGCTTGGCTATTTAAATAATGACTTCTTCTCAATGTTACTGTTTTAAGAATTAAGTCCGAAACTTTGCTCGAATCGGTCTTAATTGCTCAATATACTTAAATAATATTGCAAATATTCGAGGTTTTATAAGAGTTATGTAACACGTTCATTTGTTCCAGTAGCAGCATATTGGCACTGGCAGTACTTCACCTTTTTTGGTTTTCAGTTTATTATAGTTAAAGTATTATGACCAAGAGAGAGGGCAACCACAAGCTTTGAAGACAATGCTATTTTAATCCGATGCAACTGCTAATTAACCATGAGAAGAATCTAATAGCGATCTATTCAAAAAATAACTCTTCCGTCAAGATAGACGAATCGCTTCTTCCTATTCCCCAACTGGCTAGCATGCTTCTAGCTACACTAAGAGGAATTGTATGATATAACTACTATTAATAGACCAAGTATTTCTTATGTATTGCCCTTTACACGTGTTGGCACACTCTCTTTTTCGTCGTTATGAGTACACCGATTAAAATATCAATTTGCTTTAAGATTATGTTTAGATATTCCTCCTTTTTAAAAATCCTTCGTATCAAAACTGAACTCAATTGAGACGAGCATAAATATTTGTTTAAATATTAAATGAGAATTATAAACAGGGTGGTGTCCACCGGGAAGGTATACTGTTTTGTTTGTTTATAATTTTTGATTAAATGTAAAAGATTGGATCTTATAATTGATAAATGTTTTATTTAATGTCGACAATTATGTATGGAATACAATATCAGATAAATGTCCGCCTCTGTTAGCCTCACAAATGCGAGCCCTTTTGAGCACATTTTTCATTACATTCTCACACATTTAACGCGGTATTTCATTAATTTCATCACGAATATTTTGTTTGATTTGCTCAAGCGTTTTGTTTGCATAAGCCTTGCTTTTCAGATATCCCTACAAAAAGAAGTCCGGAGCAGTCAAAACAGGCGACCGCGGAGGCCAATCAACATCACCATTTTTTGAAATAACTTGTTGTGGAAAGAAGTCTCGCAGTAATTCCATTATAATCTTGGCTGTATGCGATGTGGCACGGTCTTGTTGATACCACATGTTAATCAAGACTAAAGCATGCAGTTGTGGCGTTAAAAAGATTTCAGTCATATCACGAATTCCTATTATATTAATAGTTTTTTACCATTAATTTTAGTCAATAGTAAATATAACTTTAAATTAATATTTGGCAAACTATTATAATAATAGTAGTATCTACTATTACTTTAATAACGTGTTCGCTTTAGAATAATAGTATTATATATTTAAAATAATGGTATTTTACTATTAGAATAAAAGTACAACCGTATTATTATTTTAAAATTAAATGGTATGTACTATTAATTTAAAGAGGAAACTTTTCAATTAAATGTACCGAAGTGAAATATTTCCCAAATAACAAAAAATGAACAAGTGTGAGTGTTTATTAAATTGCATTCATTTAGGCAAAAAATTGTACCATAAAAGTTGCATAGAATTAAAAAATTAATCAAGAAAATTAAAAAAAAAAATTTTCAATTTGAAACTGGGTGATTTTTCAAAAAAAATTGTTGAAAATTTATAAAATAATTGCCAAAAGGCCAATCCCAGGTGTCCACAATATAGAAAACTGACGTCATATCTGTGGCATGTTTCACCAAACTATAATGAATATGTTGGTTCAACGAAAATCAAAAAGTAATTATGCAAGTAGGTTTTCTAGATTGCTTATTGTATGAACTTTGTAAAATAATTGCCAAAAGGTCAATCCCAGGTGTCCACAATATAGAAAAGTGACGTCATATCTGTGGCATGTTGCACCAAATTATAATGAACAAGTTGGTTCAACGAAAATCAAAAAGTAATTATGCGAGTAGATTTTCTAGATTGCTTATTGTATGAACTTTGTAAAACAATTGCCAGAAGGTTAATCCCGGGTGTCCACAGTATAGAAAACTGACGTCATATCTGTGACATGTTGCACCAAATTATAATGAACAAGTTGGTTCAACGAAAATCAAAAAGTAATTATGCGAGTAGGTTTTCTAGATTACTTATTATATAAACTTTGTAAAATAATTGCCAAAAGGTGATCTTAGGTGTCCACAGTACAGAAAACTGACGTCATATCTGTGGCATGTTGCACCAAATTATAATGAACAAGTTGGTTCAACGAAAATCAAAAAGTAATTATGCAAGTAGGTTTTATAGATTGCTTATTGTATGAACTTTGTAAAATTATTGCCAAAAGGTTAATCCCAGGTGTCCACAATATAGAAAAGTGACGTCATATCTGTGGCATGTTGCACCAAATTATAATGAACAAGTTGGTTCAACGAAAATCAAAAAGTAATTATGCGAGTAGGTTTTCTAGATTACTTATTATATAAACTTTGTAAAATAATTGCCAAAAGGTCGATCTTAGGTGTCCACAGTACAGAAAACTGACGTCATATCTGTGGCATGTTGCACCAAATTATAATGAACAAGTTGGTTCAACGAAAATCAAAAAGTAATTATGCAAGTAGGTTTTCTAGATTATTTATTGTATGAACTTTGTAAAATATTTGCCAAAAAGCCAATCCCAGGTGTCCACAGTATATAAAACTGACGTCATATCTGTGGCATGTTGCACCAAATTATAATCAACAAATCTGTTTAACGTAAATCAAAAAGTAATTATGTGAGTAGATTTTCTGGACTGCTTATTGTATGAACTTTGTAAAATAATTGCCAAAAGGTTAATCACAGGTATCCACAGTATAGAAAACTGACGTCATATCTGTGGCACGCTGCACCAAATTATAATGAATATGTTGGTTCAATGAAAATCAAAAAGTAATTATGTGAGTAGGTTTTCTAGATTGCTTATTGTATGAACTTTGTAAAATAATTGCCAAAAGGCCAATCCCAGGTGTATACAGTATAGAAAAGTGACGTCATATCTGCGACATGTTGCACCAAATTATAATGAACAAGTTGGTTCAACGAAAATCAAAAAGTAATTATGCGAGTAGGTTTTCTAGATTGCTTATTGTATGAACTTTGTAAAATAATTGCCAAAAGGTTAATCCCAGGTGTCCACAGTATAGAAAACTGACGTCATATCTGTGACATGTTGCACCAAATTATAATGAACAAGTTGGTTCAACGAAAATCAAAAAGTAATTATGCGAGTAGGTTTTCTAGATTACTTATTATATAAACTTTGTAAAATAATTGCCAAAAGGTCGATCTTAGGTGTCCACAGTACAGAAAACTGACGTCATATCTGTGGCATGTTGCACCAAATTATAATGAACAAGTTGGTTCAACGAAAACCAAAGAGTAATTATGCGAGTAGGATTTCTAGATTACTTATTGTATGAACATTGTAAAATAATTGCCAAAAGGCCAATCTCAGGTGTCCATAATAAAGAAAACTGACGTCATATCTGCGACATGTTGCACCAAATTATAATGAACATGTTCGTTCAATGAAAATCAAAAAGTAATTATGCGAGTAGATTTCCTGGACTGCGTATTGTATGAACTTTGTAAAATATTTGCCAAAAAGCCAATCCCAGGTGTCCACAGTATAGAAAACTGACGTCATATCTGTGGCATGTTGCACCAAATTTCAATCAACAAATCTGTTTAACGTAAATCAAAAAGTAATTATGTGAGTAGATTTCCTGGACTGCTTATTGTATGAACTTTGTAAAATAATTGCCAAAAGGTTAATCACAGGTGTCCACAGTATAGAAAACTGACGTCATATCTGTGGCACGTTGCACCAAATTATAATGAACATGTTGGTTCAATGAAAATCAAAAAGTAATTATGTGAGTAGGTTTTCTAGATTGCTTATTGTATGAACTTTGTAAAATAATTGCCAAAAGGTCAATCCCAGGTGTCCACAATATAGAAAAATGACGTCATATCTGTGGCATGTTGCACCAAACTATAATGAACATGTTGGTTCAACGAAAATCAAAAAGTAATTATGCGAGTAGGTTTTCTAGATTGCTTATTGTATGAACTTTGTAAAACAATTGCCAAAAGGTTAATCCCGGGTGTCCACAGTATAGAAAACTGACGTCATATCTGTGGCATGTTGCACCAAATTATAATGAACAAGTTGGTTCAACGAAAACCAAAGAGTAATTATGCGAGTAGGTTTTCTAGACTGCTTATTGTATGAACTTTGTAAAATAATTGCCAAAAAGCCAATCCCAGGTGTCCACAGTATAGAAAACTGACGTCATATCTGTGGCATGTTGCACCAAATTATAATCAACAAATCTGTTTAACGTAAATCAAAAAGTAATTATGTGAGTAGATTTCCTGGACTGCTTATTGTATGAACTTTGTAAAATAATTGCCAAAAGGTCAATCCCAGGTGTCCACAATATAGAAAAATGACGTCATATCTGTGGCATGTTGCACCAAACTATAATGAACATGTTCGTTCAACGAAAATCAAAAAGTAATTATGCGAGTAGGTTTTCTAGATTGCTTATTGTATGAACTTGGGATTGACCTTTTGGCAATTATTTTACAAAGTTCATACAATAAGCAGTCTAGAAAACCTACTCGCATAATTACTCTTTGGTTTTCGTTGAACCATCTTGTTCATTATAATTTGGTGCAACGTGCCACAGATATGACGTCAGTTTTCTATACTGTGGACACCTGGGATTGGCTTTTTGGCAATTATTTTACAAAGTTCATACAATAAGCAATCTAGAAAACCTACTCGCATAATTACTCTTTGGTTTTCGTTGAACCATCTTGTTCATTATAATTTGGTGCAACATGCCACAGATATGACGTCAGCTTCCTATATTTTCGTCCCTACGGATTGAAAATTTATTATATTAATATATATACTATGAATTTGTTTTGTGAGACATTATATGCATTTTAATAATTTTTTATTTTGCCAAAATGAATATTTTATTGGTACATTTTGCTATATATCGTGATTTAGGCGAATAAAATACCAATACATGCATAAAATGTGTACGTATACGAAAATTTTGTGATTTTTTTTTGGGAAGTATTTCACGGTCATTTAAATGTCACAAATCACATGAGAAAGGACTGTACCATTGTAGTCCTATACCTTCAAAATAAAATATTAAAATCAACATACATCTTACATTAATTTTCTATTTATATATTCATAAAAATATCATTTACATATGTACATAAAAATTCTAAAATTTTCCATCACTCCTCGGAAGATTGATGGGTTGTTATCTCTTCATAAATGATGATCACAGCAAAAAAAGTTGAGCCGAACTATTGTTGTACAATTTTGATTGTAAACATCAATCTCGACCTAGACAATTGTGAGATATTAATAAAAACTTTGAAATATTTTTTACTGAAGTAAATTTAACTTACCAATGCATGTTCACAGTTCATTTACAGATTGACAATTTTTTAATATATTTTGCCTAAAAGTGACTTTTTAGGTCAAGAATTGACAACAATGGTACATATTGTAATTGCACAATCTCTTCCGAACATTTTCTTTGACTATAAATATTATACGTTTCTAAATAAGAAGTCAGTTATTAAAATAAATCTTTATCAAGTTATACCTGTATAATAATCAGCAGAACATTTAAATTTCTTATCTTTGTATTGACCGCATTTCTATGAAGCTTACCAGTTGCGTTAGCCCGTTACCTAGTTTCTAAAAGAAAAAATTCCAAAAAACCAATATAGATATTTTAGTACATATACAATATTAACTTAATTTTGATACGTACATTGTATTTCCACTTTAACATTTTCACATACCAATTCATATAATTTGAAAAATTGGAAATGAAATTTGGAACTCCGTCTTGTAATTAGCTGTCAATAATTTGCAAAATAAAAGCAATTCTTATCAAAAAGAAAACTTGACTCAAGATTTTATCAATAGTATTCATATTAATTTAATACTATTTACTGTAGTATCAATTCGCTGTGCAGTTTTAAATTAATAGTATAATTTCCATTAAATCAATTGTACAAAAGAATGAAAATTTATTATTTTAATATGAAAACAATATACTATAAAATCAATAGTTGTACTATTGACAAACTAATAGTACGTTTTTTTCTGAGTGCAGTAACGACTATTCTGTTTATTCACATATCCATTCAAATGAAAATATGCCTCGTCACTCATTATGATTTTTTCATGAAAATCGGGGTTGTCATGGGCCACATCCTATTGGCATATGTACGGCGTCGTAAATGGTCTTGTGAAAGAAGCTCTTGGGTCAACTGAATCTTAAATGGAAACAAATGAAAATCCTTGTGCAAAATTATGGCCAAACATGTTCTTTGAAGACCAAGCTCCTGAGCACGGCGTCGAATTGAGGTTGATGGATTGTTTTGAACACTTTCTTGAGCATCAGTAATGTTTTCAGCCGATCTTGCTGTACGTTGTTGGCACGTTGTTTCT
This sequence comes from Tipula lateralis, assembly GCA_963932295.1. Classification (NCBI taxonomy): domain Eukaryota; kingdom Metazoa; phylum Arthropoda; class Insecta; order Diptera; family Tipulidae; genus Tipula; species Tipula lateralis. The sequence continues at coordinate 43,940,818 of OZ010737.1, read as the reverse complement.
CCAAAAAATTTCACGTAACTTTCTCATCGTCACAGTAATCGATGATTGATTTTGATAAAATGTTTTAACGATTAAGTTACGTTGGTTTATCGATTGTTTTTTCATAATAAATTTGCCATGTGTCTACTTCACGACTGCCAAATATGAACTGTCAAGACTAACGTTTACCAAAATGGCGGCAACACAAAGTAGTATACCTTCCCGGCAGACACCCGTACTTGGTCGACCATACATATTATCTAAACGATATAAGAAATCCTCTTTTAGCTATGGATTCACATTCAAGACTACAATACAATTTAGGAAAAGCGATATCCTTTTGCGACGAAAAAATATATTTGATGCAGCATCTTTATAGGAGGTAAAAAAATTGTTATATTTAGTCATATAATATACAGTACTGTACAAAAAAATCCGGACAGCTAACATTTTTTAATCAAACCATCTTTTTCACAAACTCAATTGTTGTAACACCAAATAGTTTTTTTCTTTTTATTTAACTCATTATTTATTCAAAATGTTATTTGAGTTTCAATGATCTCAGTAAAATAATATGAGCGAATTTGTGAAAATAAGAAAAATTGCCACATTTTTTGAAAGAAATTAATTTTAATAAATTCAAAAAAAATATATTAATTACGTAATAAGGCATATTTCAAATCACGCATATTTGAATCACGTCATTTCTAATATCATGCCACGCAATTTGAATTTGGTGATTCAGTTGCTGGATGGTTTCTGGATTACTTTGACGGACTTTATGCTTCATAATAGCCCAACTTTTTTCAGTTGGGTTTATATCTGGGCTATAAAAGGGCCATTCCATTGTGTAGATGGAATTATCAACCAAGTACTTTTTCACCTTCAAATACAAATAAAATTGTATGTAACAAAGTTATTTATTATTTTTTATCTGAAATTTATACAGAAGTTTTAAATAAAGCAAAAAAAGTGTATAGTCAATTATTTTGATCTGTGGGCTGGCGCGTTGTATTGTTGAAGGATCAAGCTCTCAGTTTCACTAAACAGCTCCAAAACTGATGCTTTCCAACGCCTTTCCAGAATGTTCAAGTACACATTACTGGTTATCCCTGCTTCGAAAAAGGCCAAGTGACCAATACCAGCATTACTACCAAACCATAACACCTTCAACTTTATTAGGCACTTGTTGATTGCTGATATCGCAGAGGTTTCTCCTGGTTTTCTACGCACAATTAGCCGTCCATCTCCCACATGCAGTTTAAATTCGTCAGAGAACACCACGTTATTCCACAACTCCCTAGTCCAGTTAGAGTGCTCTCTGGCCAACTGAAGCCGACAAATTTTTGAAGATATCTTTAGAAAAGGTTTCTCCAGCGAGCGGCGTGCCTTAAGATTTGCGATCAGTATTCTTCTCTGAACAGTTGAACTGTAAATTACAATACCTGTTGCTGTTGCAAGATCGGCTTGCAATTTCGGTAAAGTTTTAAATCGGTTCTTCTTGGAACGAATATCCAGAAACTTATCTTGCACTGTTGAGGTTTTCCGTAGTTTGCCAAACTCTTTAGACCGCTCTGTGTTATCTGTAGTCTTAAATTTTTTTATAAGATCGGCAACTGATGATTTCTCACGTCCTATCCTATCACCAATTTCACGCACGGACAGCCCTTTCTTCCATAACGCGATAACAACACTTTTTTCTTGGTAGTTTAGTTTAGACATTTTAAGTACTTTATTAGCTTTTTTTGTACTAAAAGCTCTTTCTCCATAAACATAACTTTAACAACTTATACTTTCAGAATTCGAGTGAATTGCAAACTGCAATCTTAAAATTGGAATCTTAAAAAAAAGTTAAAACACTAGGCAATATTTAACGTTTTTATAAGAAATCGAAGTGTTCGGATTTTTTTGCACAGTACTGTATTACATTATTAGATTATTACAAATTGCTCTTTGGTAGTTTAGAGTTTCCTTAACCTTATATTTCTTAATCCACAGTTTTTTCTCGGAGATAACAAATCAAAAGTTAACCCGCTGGACAATCCGAATTAGATAAAAGCATCTTCCAAGAAATAAAATCATTGGATTACAACACGATAGGGTAGAATACTTCGTGAATCACTGTGAAGGTAGTTAGTTCATTCTTGAAATTTTATAATGAAGTTAGAGGTTCACTGTGTGTAAATTTCGAACCTCTCAGATATTGCCCGCGGATATGACCAAACCCATATTTAGGTAAGAATATTTTAGTGTGGATTTAGGTTCACCTTAACCTAATATGATACTTATATGACAGCATCTAAGTATATGTTCTCGCCCAACATCCACTTAGTATAGTCTTATCGGTGGATTAGAATTAAATATTCAGAACGCCCCGGTTGTCTGTTTTCCTCTATGTGAATCTATTTAGAGGTTTATATATATGTTATTGTACAAAATTTTATGATTCTTGTTGTTAAGTTCTCAAACATTTCATTAGATTGATGTAGTGCTCCCCTAAATCTATTATGATGTTTGTAAGAGTTTATTTGCACCACAAACCGCACTCACCAGAGAAATGAATATTTACCATAGACAGAAATGTCTGAATAATTAAACGATGTTATACATGTAAAAGTCATTGAAAATGGTTTGCAGTGCACTTGATATGGTATGTATGTTCTACTGGAGCAGTCTTGAAAAAAAATGTTAACGAGCAAAGTCTTAATTAAATTAATATCACCATCATCATTGCGTAAAACAAATTAAACATAACTTGCTTTGAACTATATATGTTAATTATCAAAACAGCATGATTATGTATAATCGTTTAAATCATTTCAAATTAATGTGTGTATAGAGAAGAAGAACTAAAATAAAATCGGAAAATGGAAAATTAATTGGTTTTAATTTAAAAGTACACCAACAAAATCCTAGAAAACCATTTCGAACATAAAATTAATTTTTTTTTTGTGTTTTTTTGTAAATCAAACAGTAGAATAAAAAAATAAATAAACTTATGATGATCAAACATGAAAACACAGCACCCAACATCACAATTTTCATACATTTACACATAATTTTCCGTTTTATGAAAAATGTTAATTAACTTGTTGGGAAAAAAATGATCACAGAAGAAAGAAAACAAAACGATTTTAATTAAAACTTAATGTTTGAGAAGAAAAAAAATGATTTTTCTCGGTTTTCTGTGTTTTTCACATTTTCGCCAACATAAACACAACATATATAGATCAAACGAAGTTTAGAAAAACCAAAGGGTATTTTTGTGTAATGAAAATGTTACCATGTTACTATATATATTATGTGTGTGTGTACGATATGTGAAAAACTTAAATTTATGTTGGATAAGATGGATTAATATATGTGCGCCAATATCAAAAGAAAATGTTTTTCCGAGACAGTTCGCGAAAAAAACATTTAACGTGTAATATTTTTAACACCCTGTTGCTTTAAAATTATGATCAAAATTAATGGTCTGAAATTTGCAAATAGGAAAAACGATTTCAACGGAGTAATAAATCAACACGCACCAACATAATAATAAAGTTTTTCCAATTAAAGTTAGATCCGACCAAATGTTGGTGTGGGTTTAAACTGTAGCCGCGATGTATGCAAAATATATTGTGAAGAAGGATAAATTCATCTTTTACTCCTGCTGTGCTGTTCGACTCTTTCTCCATCTCGGTATCGAAAAGCCAATCATGTGTAAGATTTTCCATCATTTCTTGGCATGTCCGAATACCTTTGGGTGTAACATACATTTGGGTGTATATAGTTTCTGGAAGTAGTGTAGGCTTATCCATTTTGTCAGCTTCTTCAGTAAGTGGTTTACCCATACATTTGAAGTGCATCATAATAAGCAAGGGTGAGTACCCGTTTTTCGTTTAAATCCTGTCTTGTAATCAATATGTCGTTATTCAGAAAGTTTTACCCAATATAGCCGTTGAATGTGGTTGTTGAAGTATCTTGATAAACATTTATGTCATGCTTTTTATATCCAATGTAGCCCGGTATCTCATTGTTCTCCTACGACAAACCGCCAGCCATTACTCTCCATCAGATCTACTGCGACTAGATATGAAAGGGCAGATATATTCGCACGCCATCATCATTCAGTTCCGCTAATTTATGACGCTTTTTAAACGCCATTTTTCTTTATTTTTCACTTTTCAATTATGACACACGGTATTTCTGCGGGATATGCAGGGGTCGCCTGATATCCAAAGTTCGCATATTTGAGATTAGTTAACTATAAATAATACAGTTTTTGATATACACTACTGTTGAGCTGTTTAAGGTTAACACCTCCAGAGCTGTCCAATTACCATAGATTGTATATCGTTTAGCGAAAAAGACGTTCATGACCACTAAATCTCTGTCTGCTGCCTAAAACATGGCCATCACACCATACAGGAAGTGGATGCTATGATAGGTCGAGAATCACTCGGTCAGCTGTAGGTCTTTGATGAAGTATAAGAGTGTCTGACTTTGGATTAAGTATGCCCATAGTGGCTTGCTTGAAAAAAATGCTGAATGTGTTGCTGTGTTAGAAAAATGAATGAACTTAAAAACGAATTTAACTTTAGATTATGCCTCAACTACCAAATTTTGTAAGATGGTACCGGACCATTCGTGCATAACAACATTTCATCCGTAGGAAAATTGTGAAAAGAAAGGTATATGTTCCTAAGAGTCAACTGGTTGGTAGAATGGCAATAGTATTTAACAAGGAGAATTAACCTACCACTGTGGGGAAAAATACGTGTCATAGTGAAATCTTAACCTCTTGGGCCCGTACAAGAGGAAGAAGAGATAGGTTCGAGGCGGTGGAGAGCCCAAAGAAATATCCGAAAGCATTTTGTGTATACAGATAAACATGCAATATAAGGTGGCGTCAGCTGATCTTAAAATAATTTTTTATATAGGAACCATGAGCTGCTGCGGCAATATATTTAGTAGGCACTAGTGAGCTTAGCTGTTTTCCCATTCCATACTTCATTTTCAGGAATTTAGTTAAGCCATATAGTCCATATACAGGGCCCACGATGAAAGTAAAATGGCTAAACGGTTCAATTTTCCAAAGAGGTCAAATATCTATAAGAAAGTTTCTAGATCAAAAATTTACTTGGTTAAAAATACAGTCGCAGGTGCTCTTTGGACCTCCCAAACATTATGTCTCTCAAACATTATGTCAGCACTTGGGAATTGAAACCAAAAATGATCTACTGGTCATATTTAACTATTGACAGTCATCTCCTTGGTATGATAGTCAATAACTTTAATGATAAATCAAACTTCCCCAATATAAAGTACATCGCATAGCTTGCATTGGAATCACTGGATTCTTTGTGAACTCATTCAGTCTCAGCTGCGATAGAGCTGTTCGAGGCGGTCCCTATACAGCAAGTTTTAAAATTTATGGATTTTGAAACTTAAACGGTGCCCACAAATTAAACTGATACTAACTCGATGACTATTTATTACAAGACATTATAGGATAGTCTTGTTTTGTTTGTCAGCGTTATACGTCACTAAACGATATTAGTCTACAACAAAATAATTTTGGTCAAGTTATGGAACTCTTGTCTTAGTCATGATGAATGAAACGAGTACATTAGTTGATTTGAAGTATAGCTTATAGATATAATTAGGAGACAGCGGCGTTGAACTGTCAGATGTAGTAAAATAGAAGTCGAATATAATCTCGAACAGATTCAATTTTATTAAATATCAAATACGTCCAAATACGGCAACCACGGTCGATAACATTGCTCTAGTCCATCAAATCGTGCTAGACAATCGACGAATTAAAGGTATAGAGAATAAAGAGAGGCTTAAAATTTGTCTCCACCCATGAGTAGCCAATAAGTTAATCACTGTTGATGAAGCTTGTGTCCACCATTACATTCCAGAATCAAAAATACAGTCAAATTTTTCTAGAATTATTTAAAATTACAGAGACTAAAACTGTGTTAATAAGAGTAAAACCTAATTAGTTCGAATCTAGATAGGAGCATAATAGGAAGCAAACCTACATTTTAATTAATCGATTATACGATCAGTGGTGAGGCTGAAGGAATCTGTGATCGTCTATATATGAGTGCAAGCTTATGAGCCGCCCGACCTTCCATTCCAATACAATATATATCTATATATATATATATATATATATATATATATATATATATATATATATATATATATAAATATATATAAATATATATATATATATATATATATATATATATATATATATATATATATATACATATATAATATATATATATATATATATATATATATATATATATATATATATATATATATATATATATATATATACCTATATATATTTATTTATTTATATTCGAACAACATACAAGACGCATCAAGTCCAGTAGCATATGCCTCATGAGAAGGATTTGATGTTTTCGATTAAGTAGTCATATTATATAGAATACATAAATATGACACATCTTCAAAAGACTCAACCTTCAACGACTGGTTGATTCAGCACCTTCCCTGTCAATCAATGTCAACTTGAAGTTAAATCGTAACACCCATCCCTGTGCCGTTTACAACCTAGCATCTCCAAAATCACCTCTTACATATTGGTGACCCCGACAATACGACCTCCCATATACCATCCTTCAGTCAAAGTAAACTTCTATGCTCTGGAATGGCAAAAAAGTTGGGAGTGAGTTTCAGGAAGCAAACATAATTTTTATTTATTCGTTGACTGTACTTAAGTACTGCCAACATTGTCGGGAGTGTTTCGGCCTTATACAGATTGATAAAGAAAAACAAAAAACTGTTTGCGTTTGTACTATTTTCGTAAACAAAAAAACGGCTATTAAGGTTTCCATAACCAATTCAATAATTGAAAAAATTTACATAGCAGAATTCGGTTGATCATTAACATCTTTCAACAAAACAAAATATCGTGAATATACATTAAACGTTGATTAAACTTTGCCTTCGAGCTGATTTGTATAGACTGCAAACTATAAATACCATTCCTTTTGGTAACGATGTAACGAAGTATGCCGCCCATAAATAATTCACAAACTGCGAGGTGATAAAAGTATCGCAAATTTTTTTTATAATTTTTCATGGGCTGGCTCTTTCGGAAAATCGCACACCCAAAACATAATTTATATATGATGTTATTTTCGATTTTATTTTGATTTCACATTTTTATTACATTTTAAATTTTAAACATTAAAACAACCAACCATTACAATTAAAATGTGTTGGACGTTTTTCTTTTGTATAATTAAGTGTATTCCAAGTAGTTGTATAAAACGATATCCGGTGTTGAAAGCATACAGCAATTTCTGAATCTATGTCGATATATCTGTTTATATTTAACTCGCACTGGGCGATTATAACCAATTAATGGATTTATAGTCGAATTCCACCAATATATATAGATAGAATCAGGTTTGAGCACGCCAACAAATGTGAATGATTTAATGTTGGCTGAAGAAAATACCAAACCTTTCTTTTTTTGGTTAACAAACTAAATCTTAGCTTAATCTAATCCACAGGTGGTATTTCACCAGTATAAACATATATTTAATATCCATAATCAAAATAGTTTAATTAACTAGGTGTGGTTATAAACTATTATATTATAGCTGTTAAGATATTCAATTTACATATAACGACATAAAGAAAAATTTTTGATTTGTATATCGTTGGGTCGCGCGGTATCAAATTAATTTCTTATAATTAAAATTTATTTGGTTGGGTGGTTGTCGAGTTTCTTTGATGTCAAAATTTAAATATTGTCTTGTTCGTAGGATAAACTCGAAGATTTTCTGTAGCGAAGCTCGAGTTTTCGAAACCACCAGTTGGTTATGAAAGCTACTCAAGCATACCTGCCGAATTCACAATTGTAAATATTTTGATTTGAAATACATTTTTCCTCATAAAAACATCCATTTAAAAACATAGACACATCCGCGTAAAACTTCTCGAAGCCAAACTGACCATGTGTTGATTTCCAAAGAGTGGGATCGGGTTGTCCTGTCCATTATTTGGTCATTGCAATGCTACGATGGAAATTTTCGTACGAGTCAGGAAGAACAGAGGAACATACAACGCGATTCTCCTGTGAAGATCTGATAAATGAGGAAACGCAACGAAAATATCAAGATATTGTCAGCAATAGCATTTGGTGATCTAATTACTAATTTGATCAGTGTCTGGGAAGTATTGAAAACCTCGGTGGTCGATACTGCTCAGCACAATCTAGGTATATAGTAAAAACTACGCCTAACAATGATTGGTTTGATGGGAAGTGTCGTCTTGCTGCTGAGCAACAAAATATAGCTCACAATTAAGCGCAGATTCGGTATACAGAAGAAATAAAGCTGTTCTTGCTAGGAGAACAGCTAAACGCATTTGCAGACCGAAAAAGCGCGAATGGTGGAAGGCTAAGGTCTTAAAAGTACAACAACTGAGCAAATCAATGAGTCAAAAACAAAAATCCAAGTATCTTGGATCTATTGTTATACTAGCCAAAACTCTGCGTTGATGCACATACTCAGTTCGTTTCAATCGCAAAATTAGGAATTTAATGCAAATTACTGATATCGTGCATGAAATCAAAGGACATCGAGTACGCTAGCTCGGTCTTGTTCTGCGTGTTGATCCGAATCGAATAATACAGCGATTTTTGAAGGGAAAGAGGCAGAGTTCGCTGTCGGCGACGATGGCTCTACAGCGTAGAGAACGATCTGCCATCTTCTGGTTGCTTGCAACAGTATGAAGAGCTGGCTCGTGTTTGAAACCGAAAGAGTCAGATTGTTACACGGTATGGGCCAACAATGGCTTAAAAATATAAAATATTTCAATGACTGTGAACTTGATAAACCATAAAATTTTGCAAGACAAGATTGAGTTTTCTGTGTACTTTGATTGAAATAGTTTAGCGTGATAATGTTTCAGACGAGAGTTTAACAATAACAGGGCTACGATTCTAGCAATTTTCTATTTTCGAGATCAACTTAAGTTTCGTCTTCGAATCCATAACCGCCATTTCGTTATAAAAATTAACATCAACTTTAAGCTTTGCGGTGACTTTGTCTTTAACACTAGCGCACTTTTCACACCACCAAACGATGCTCAACTAGTTACACACCATCAGAGCTAATTGCATTAACTGAATTTCATTAATTCCATTCAGTCGATTGCTAAAAATTGTCTAAATAGTAGGCTATCATGTAAAACTCCAACGATCATGAAGTTCAAAACTTTGCAAAAGTTCAGGTATAGTTCACTCGGATGAAATCATATATTCGTAACTTGTTAGTTTGACCGCCCAGGTGGCACAGTGGTTAAAGTTGCGGCTGTTGGAGCGGGAGGTACCGCGTTCGAATCCTGATTCGAGGCAAGATGCAAATGGGGCTTTCATCTTCGGTTGTTTGGGCGGTGCGATCATTGTAAAAATGAACATATATCTGGATCCTCTGTCGTGTTTAGAATCCATGGGCTGACCCATCTTCCCTGACAGTACTATAGGCTGGCATGGAGCTATGCAATACGCAGATGGTTCTACGAAAAAATTCAGACCTATAGATGTACATAGAGTGGAATCACAATGGATCAATCGCCGGTTTAAGTGTGCGATAGCAGACACAATACCCTAACCTCACTTGTTAGTTTGAGCTTGCAAAAATAGTCTAGCATCACACACAATAATGATCGAGAGGATCTAGAATCTAGATGCTATTCCATCCTACACAAAATTCGAGATTCATTGTAATGACAGTGATCGTCACGTATGAAACACATTCATATGAATTGGCATGATTTGAAGAAACGATAATCAACGCTACTATCTGGTTAGGACCTCAGCAAGTGAAGATCATTTGGTTCATCTAAGTACCTTTTACCAAGGTTGTTTCATCATTTTCCAGTAAGTAGGATCCCAATCTTTGGCCAACCTATAACAACATCGGTTGACAAACTCGATCAGATATTACAACATGATGTACAAGTATCCGCTGGGACAGATAAATGAGTTCTTATACGATCTGCCTGATAAAAGCATCTCATATGCCGGAAGGTATATATACCTCCATCGAAGCCCATCGAAACCATGAGAGGACAAGACTGCAACCATTTATCGGTATTTAATCGACCGGAAATTCCATCCAACAAAATAGCAAATAGAATAGCTTGTGACTTAAAAAACTGTCATAGCGGAAACTATAACACAGATTACACGAATATTCCATCAATATTTTCCTAAAGGTCCTTAACAGACCTACATCTATGCACAAAGCTATTGGTTATCCAAATTGTCGTTGATTTCAATTATAGATTTTGTAATTATTAATATTGACAGTTCATAATTGACACTCGTGAAGAACACACGTTACAAATCAGTCATTAAAACATATGCGATAGAATAACGCTTCTTAATAGTGAAAACCTTTTACACAAATCAACAATGGCGCTCATTTTACTTAAGTGGCCACATGTAAGGAACCAAAACAGCCGGTTCTGTGAAGTAGAAAATCCACAAGTACAAATAATCTAGTAATCACCATTAACATCCCTTAAAAGTGACAGTTTGGTATAAAATTTGAGCTGTAGGGAGCATTGGACAATATTTTAACAAAAATCTGAATTTTTTAGCTGTTACAGTCAATGGCGAATGCTATCGTGATATAATAAAAAACTTTTTAGACTAGAATTGTAAGCCACTGGTTTGGTGGACATGTGGTTCCAATAGAACGGTGTCACATGCCACTCAAGAAATTCTACAGTAGTTAAATTCGATATCTGGTACTGTGGGTTAACTGATGACGAAAATGGAAGGTGGTTGAATGCATAATGTCCCACATGGATAGGAGTCAATTATCAACTTATATGCAAAATAATTATACCAACACAATTAGTCGTTCTTTAAAGGATTATGTATTATATGCTGACAACTGGATAGTGATTATATGCTGACACTATCCTGAACCTTCATATAAGAGTATAAATTATGAACACTTTAGAACTATGAAAAAATATGTTAGTATTTGTCTATATAATAGGGATAATAACATCCCTTCTATCTGAGAAGGCTTTCTCGCTGTACCAATTCTGAACAGTTTTATGTTTTTTAGTTAATACTTTGGCCTGCAAAAAAGATTAAATGGAAAAATTCATTGAAATTAAGTTCGGGGAATATGATGGCCATTGTTGTGAAGTATAATGAAGCTGGAAATGTTGTAAAAAACGTTGTGTTTTATGGGCTTTATGGGATGGTGTCGAGTCTTGTTCAAACGTCTAATAATTTCTTTACCAAATTATTTACGTATCGTGTATAATCTAGTCATGATAGATTTGTTGCCCTGCAGTTATTGCGACTCAAACCGTCACTGATGCCAGGCGCTTGCTTTCACAGATCATGTCTTTGTTCAAATTGTCTTTTGATTTGCACTCTGACCAAACATTTGTTTAAATGCTGAATCTTAAACATTTTTTCATCGGTAAATATCAAATGCTCGCCATCAAGTGTTTTAACACCTTCGTTTTAGCACCTGCCTTTTGTGCAATTGTTAAACCTTTCAAATTGTTTTGTTTTATAGGGCTTCAATCGGAGTTCAAATTTTGAATATGTGCCCAATGCTATGAGTCGACATTTTGACATTTTTCGGCAATTGTTGTGGTTTAGGTTAAATTCTGGCATCTACCTTTCGAATCATTTCTGACGATGTTGTAGTTTTTCAATGTCTACCTCTATATCGTGTTTTGATATTAACAGTGGCCGGTTCATTATCCAGCCAAATTATTTTTTTAACTGCGACGTAAACGATACGTAAAAGAGCGCGCTTTCACACGCTTTATATATGGTTGCTTCAGTAGCGTGAAGTTGGTAACACTTCGATTGCCAACCAACTCTGGCCGAGCAACGACCATTTCGGATAAACGTCAAAATCAACGTTTAAGTTGTTTCATCACTTGGAAATTATTTCCCGAGTATCATCCGATGTGTGCTTTCAAATACAAATCGTTTGTTAGTTATAGTTTCACACCACTTTGTAAAGATGAAAGTAAATTTGTGTTTCACTTACACAGCTTTACACCTCCGTACTATTTATATACACGACGCTTTTCCAATTCGCTAAATAATGTTTTTAATTATTTTAAATTTTTATTTTCTGAATAGGCAGTTTTTGTGCACAACATACATAATGTTTTATGCAATTATGCTACAAACGATTTACTAAATAAAAATCTGTACCAAATCTTCTCCCTGTCGTGTAAAAAAAATCGTTTGTTGTCTACACTCAGTATGATGATGTATATAAGAAACATATTGTTATGCTTTGATGTTGCGTTTGTGCCGAAAAACGCGACACAGGTATGACAAAGGTAAAATTAATCATGTTAAAAAACTTTTGAGAGAAAACTGTGTATGATGGAAAATGCACAGTGAGTTTTTCATACACGAAAATATTCAAAATTGTTTCGGATTGGTGAAACGCGTTTACAATGTACAATGTGTTTAAATTAAAGTGTCGTTATGTTTATTTAAAACAAACGAGTACTTTTTAAGGATAATCAATAATTAATTTCATTGTAAAGAGGAAGGTATGCCATCAACATTTGGAAACATTATCAGCCAAATGACCGACACAGCCATTTGGTTGATAACGTTTGCTTGCAAGACCTTGTCATGAAATTTTCCATGACTAATTCGCACATTTGCGGTTGTATGTCCTCGATAACTTCACAAATTCCATATTTAAAGTCTTAAATCGATTGTTTAGTATTGGCACCTTATCTTTCACGTGGCCCGAAAGAACAAAGTCTAAAGGTGTTAAATCACGATCAGGTATTTGTTTTTGTAAAATTTCGATTGTTTCGTTGCTTGTGTTGATTGTTGTTAATCATAGCTTGGAAGTGCAATACATTCATCCTAACAGTTGAACCAGCCTCATTTTCAAAAAAGTAAGCTCCGATCAGTACCAAAACGTTCAAGATGGAGAGATTTTTCAACAATCATTTTTGAATTCTTTGAGCCCCAAATATGACAATTCTGCTTGTTAACGTAGCCTCCGAGGTGAAAATGAGCCTCATCACTGAAGATGTTTTTTCGATAATCCAGATCATGTTGATGTATTTGAAAAACTTAATCTGATAAGATACGACGTTTATGGTGATCGACTGGCTTGAATTCTTGTGTTAACTGAAACACGGTTTTGATTCTTCACATCACTATTTGTCCTAAACGCTCAAATTTTTTCACCAGTTTCACTCTTGCCGACCGAGAAGGTGCTCCAGAACGCCAAAAGATGCATTAGTTTCGACAGCTGCCCAAATAGCAGGCTATTCAAAATGAAACCTCTTATTGAAAACCCCTGTAAATAACTCACTAAATATATGCCTTATCTTCCGGAACAAATATACATGATGGATATATACATAAATGTATGCAGTAAATTCGCCAAAGCTGATAAAAAAAACATTGATCGGCTGTCAAAAATATACGAGTAAGTATATATAGATATAAATTTTGAGTGACAGCCTCCGATTTATACGACTTTTTTGTCTTGTAAAAAATTAAAACTCAACATGATGATGTCTACACATAATATACAACTCAAAAGCTGTTCAGTTAACTAATTTTTTTAGAATGTTCGACAAACATATGAAAAATTGAGCACACAAATGATTTTATGTTATGTTGTTGTGTTACACTTATGTATGTACCTACATATAGAAAACCGAGTGTGGGTTGATGAGTGTGTCGACAGTGGGTTGATCAAATATATATGTAAACGGAGTGTGTAGATTTGTGTGTATATATATAGAAGGAAATGACTACGATTGTTTATAATCACTTTAACAATAATTACCTTGTTAATTTAAATAATTAATTAATGTTATACTGCAGCAACAAACGAAGCCGCGACAGAGTATTTTAGTTAATAATTATTACCATACAAACTGTGTACTGGGAAATGAGTTTCCCGCACATATTAATTATTGAATATTATATTGGTATTATGTATTTCAACCCAACGAAAATAACAAGATCTTGTCAGGAATAGCTTTTAACAATCTAATTACCAGTCTGATGAAATGAACACTGTTTAAGAAGTATTGAAAATGCCGGGTGTCGATGCCGTCAAAAAAATTCTTGTTATAGTGAAAATTGAGCCCAAAACTGATTGGTTTTATAAGGAGTCTCGTCTTGGTTTTGAGCTACGAAATATAGCCCTTACTGAAGCTCAAACTTAGTTTACAATCGCATTGAGAAATAAAGCAGGTCTTGCTAGGCGGACAACTATACTTATTTGTAGATGGAAGAAGCACAAATAGAAGAAGACTAAGGTCTTGAGAGTACAACAACTCAGCAATGACTGCAATTCGTGTGGCTTCGTCTTTATCGAATTACCTTATGCAAGAATTATCGCGGTATAGCTCTCTCCTTTGCACAGCATACAAGTTTTTGTTATACATTATCTTGAGAAGAATAACTCCACTAGCGGAAGTGACTAGCAATCAACTTCCATGTGATTGGATTGAATGGTAACGGAGTGAAAGTGATGCTCGATCTACAGTATTCAGTTTTCAATGGGTCGTACCCCATATATCTGATCACTGGTTTTAGAGACCATGCCGCAATTTATTTCAGTAGTGGTAACCATACGTTTGAAGGAGTGATAAGATTCAAGTATTTTGGATCTCTCATTACTCACGATGATAGTGTGGGAAAGGATATCAAGGTTCGCCTAGGCGCTGGCAATCGAGCTCTATATTCTCTACGTCCACTTCTGAAATCAAAATATTTTGTAAACACCGATAAGCAGAAATTGTACAGAGCGTTGATCAGACCCTTTGCCATGTACGGATGTCAGAGTTGGACCCTGACGGATGAGTACGAGTGAGTACGTTTAACATTCGACACGAAAGACTCATTAGTCTGATATATGTCCCAAAACGCATCGTTAATGGTACATACCGGGTTTTTTTCAACTCACGAGTAAAATAGCATGATCACATTCTGCGTGCTGATCTCGATCGAATGATACAGCTTTCGTGAAGGAAGAACCGTTTTTCGATGAGGTCGCTGTCGACTACAATGGCTCTACGGCGAATAGAATGATCTGGCATCTTCTAATTGTTAACAATAATGAAACCAATTGAATCAGATTGATGACACAAAATAATATTTCAGAATGTAATAACTATAAGGTCTTTGGAATAAGAATTGACAGCATTTGATTTACTCAGTTCGCTAGTAACTTGAATACGCTAGTAACTTTTGGTTCGAACCACCAAGTGGTGGTGGATGATGTTACATTCCCTCCTAACTAATTGCTAAATTATAAAACGATGTTCTATAGCATAAGCAGCTGCTATGGGAGCTGGAATCTAGGACCACTTCATTACTCGAAAATCACTTTTCTCAATGTGGGCATGACTAGCAGGGTTGAGAGCAACTCTACTTAATTCCAATGATGCGTTTTCACAGGTAGGAGAGATAAGTATTCACGTTCATTTTGGATTGGTGATTCAAATATAGATCCTCTGGGCTTGGTTTAATACAAACTAATAATATCTCATGAACCGATGTCTACATTGCCTACCGTCGATTGGAATATAATTTCTTTATTTGGGCCGATCGAAAACACGAGTATGCCGATTAATTGATGAGATTAATATTTCCTCCACCCTCGATACTCTTTTCCATCGAAGAAGCGTGGGTACTCTATCGGTTTTCTATCAATATTTTCATAAGACGACCAGTTCATAGATACAATCAGTTCATACAAATACAGTTCTCGAAAGCAAATAAATGCCGCCATTTTGTTTTAACCCCATGTTTGTGGAATAAGGTCTGAACCTATAAGGCATAACCTTTGACATAGCAAACGAGTATAATAAACGTTCTGATATTGTGGCCTCTTTCATTGTTATTTTGAAGATTTCAAGAGTATATTAACTGGATCCACTGAAGATCAGAAGAAGTGATCGGTTCGTTATTTTTCATTTGTCGCTGCTGTAGTCGAAAAAGTCCAGAAGAATCCACAAACATCGAAGAAAATTACCTTATAAAGTATACAAACTTTGATCTCTCGTTTTGGCTATTTGAAATTCCTGTCTCTGAGGTTCAATACGCTCATTACGATACTCATTCGAAACTTTAGCATTATCATCTGTTGATTCTGTTCATATTCTGATTCCCTTGTTTCATTCAATCTCTTTTGGGATTCGAACCACTTAACTACCGAACGTAATTTGGATAAATTTATATCTTGGAACAGAAGATTACCGATATCAAGAATCGCCGTTTTATATAGTAACAATACTCAGTGTACAGATCACATAGTAAAACACAGAAGTAATTGTATTTTTCGTTAGGTGATGTGTCCAGTGGCGTCTTATCAGATCAAAACGAACACAATTGAACAGGTTTAAGTTGCTCAATATTAAATAGACCTATCACAGCACTGCACTATTAATTAGTGCCTATAAGTGATTAGCAACTATATGGCAATCCATATACACGATAACGTGTACTGCTTCGATAATATTAATCAAATCAGCGTATGAAGGATACATCATATTTGAAATTCGTGATTATAATTCTAATGGTCAAATTTTTATTTTAATTGCAATATTTTATAATTTATGGTGTGACGCTTATAATATTCGTAGTATATGGTTAGTAGTTTTGAATGTTATGTATATAAATTGTTATTAAACTTGTCATGTAAACAATAAGCATTCAACTATAACATCAGCATACAAAATAGTGTTTAACAAAATAATTAAATTTTTATATGGGTTCCAAAATGTCTGAATATTTTCGATATAATTATTATTTTTGACAAAGCCACGTGATACACTCGCATTATAATTGCTAGGTGGTTATAGGTAAATCGAAGATATAATCTAATTATTATTCTACAAACGACTCAATACCATATATTTGTATATAATTTCTTAGAAGTCGAATGCAAATTTGTATTTGCATATTGCGAATTCGAGGCGGATATAAACTGTAAGCAACTCAATCCAAAAATTCAAAAAGAAATACATGGATAGGTAAGATCTGCTCGAAGCACAAAAGATCATTGAGACAATGTACGAAAATCAAATCACCATTATGTCCTTCATGGAGGAATCTAACATACGATGTCATGCTTACGCGTATAAGAAGTATAAGATCGACCAAATGGTGCAGTGGTTAAAGCTGTGGCAATTAGAGCAGGAGGTGCCAGGGTCGAATCCCGATAGAGACACATCTATAACCAGAAGTGCAATATTCATATTCATAGTTAGTATAGTATTATAGGCTGGCATGGAGCTATGCAATGTTCTATAGATTAACAAATGGTAAATGTTCTGCAAAACTAAAGGAGAAAAAACCACCATTTGTTACAACAGGACGGGTAACACGAGGAACGGTCAATGCGCATAGGTTTACGGTGAAGCTGCCGAAACCTCGAACTGAAGGTGCAAAGCGCGAATATATTTATCGAACATCTAGGAAGTGGAATAAGCTATCTGGTTTTCAGTTTCCGTTTGAGTATAAAATGCAGAACTTAAAGGTTGAATGTAGGTTCTTTCTCAAAATATTAAACACCAGGTTCAGAAGGGATATTTCCGGACGGGAATGACTGGAAATTATTCTAATTCACCTTGCACATATCTTCAGAGCCAATTTGGTCCTGTTATGCATTCCAATATCATAGAGACAAGTCAAGGAGGGTTCATCCCGAAGGATGGAAACCCTTGATATGATCAGACAAAAAATTTTCGACCTATCAGCCTGTCCTCTACTTGTTAGAGTGATTAGTTGATACTTCAAAGATAATGTACTGGTACAAAACCACCTACCTAAAAGATAAAAAATCGCTGAACAACATGAATTGTGAGAGGAGGTCGGTCCTATAGATTAAGGCGAATAACTGCAGACCTAGACAGTTCGGTGCCTTCAGTGAGACTGGGTGACTGCCCTAAAGGGATGTCTTCAGGGAGGAGTTATGTCATCAAGCCTATTCATGAAGGATCGCGCGTTGGGTGCAGAAGCTCTGATTGTTACAAGTAGCTAGGACAGTCTAAAAGTCCGCTCTGCACCCAATTTAAGCTAAATTTAAAAAAAAAAATACAAATGTACAGATTGTTTTATGTAAATCGGATCTATAGCCGTAAATCCTCGATTTGGCTATGTAAAAGCCTTGAGCCCCAAAACAGATTGCAAAGATAGAATTAGGCCGACAGAAGTATTGGATCAGACATACGTACCAACAAGGTCGCTGAAACATTTAGAGTAAATCAAGGGTGTAACCAGTTAATGGTTAAAACCTACAATCTCCTGGAGTGGAACATCGTTAAATACGCATTCCCTCTATAAATAAAAACGAACAAAGGTAGAGTATAGAAAACCTACAAATGTTATATATGTTCATCTTCATATGTCTGGCCACCACAGCAATGCACATAGAATTAACAAAACTTACTATACTAAAGCGTTTATTGTCACATTCAATAAAATTAGCTCAAGTCGAGGTTTATCAAGTGATATGAACAGTGATAACACAACAAATTTCGTCGGATCCAAGAATCGGCTATACGAGACGCAAAAAAAGTCAAATAGATTCAATGCAGTGGTAAATGTTAGGCCCTAATGTGTTCAATATCCAATGACATACCCGATCTTAATGTTCTAGCAGGTTTATCAATAATAACATATCCGAGAGATAACATATTTCAATATTCAGAGATTGACAGCTGTTGGAAATACTTAACTCCGACTCTTTTGGAAAAGATGGGGCAATGTATATCTTTTCGTATAGTAGAACTCTCAAAACATCTTCTAAATGGGTTCGAGGCTGTAAAAATGCGCCATTTGTCCATGTTATAATGATACAACTGAATTCCGACATCATTTAAAATGAAGCACATCGTCCAACCCGCTATCAACATATCCTATTAAATATTCAATGGACATATCAGTTGTTGTTCATCCTCTTGATGTTGTTCTAAGTCAGATTGGTGGATAATACATCTCGATATCACGCCGGAACCTAATGTGTTTTTACTTGTCTCCGTATCTCCTTATAATAAGTATTTTTTGGCCTTCCGATAGTCGGGTTTAATATATAACGTTGTCTACAATCCATTGCTTAATTTGCTTCGAGTCCCAACGTTTACAAACGGTAACATTAATTCAGAGCTCTTTCAGAGATATTTGGATGTATAGAACTGTCTTTTTCATCTCATTGGATTATAACACCAGATCTGGTTTAACAGACAAAATAAAATTTAACAGTAAGTTAATATTTGTTGGGGACTGAAAAGAGTCTGCTGTACAGGTTCAGGTTTGAACATCTAAAGTGTCATAAACTAAAGTTTAAATTACAATGTTGGGAAGATAGTCAAGTCTTTTGATGTAAATAATTCTCGTTGCCCCAACGAGTCTGTTTTTATTCATTGCTTCCCGACGAAATCCTGGTAACAATCTTTTTACAGTTTCATATTATTGCTTCTAAAATGATCCTGGCGATTTTGAAATCATGAATGTTGTTTGAAATTATGCTTTCGTCACAAAGTCTAAGTGTGAAACTAGAGGATCTTAGATGATCTCTCTGTTCATCTTTATATTTTTCAAGTGGCAATAAACCTAACATTAGAGCATTTAGGGTCTCAAGAAAACAAATTGAGGACCCTATAGACTTTGCCTCAACAAGAACGTCCGGATTAGAAATAGCACCTGACATTCTTTAAAAGCCTCCTATATGAGAAGTCACAGTACATCTGAAAGATCTATGGCGCCAATTAGGACTAGGAGACTGGGTGGTCTGGGGAACACAAATAGACTAGTCAATAAGCACTTGTGGATAGCTTCACGGCAACGAATTAAGAAAGTTTTCTGTGAAAATGTAAATTTTACTACCGAAAATCTTTAGAGAACCCAGATATGACTTACACCCACCATCACCAATCAGAAAGAACTAGCTAGAGATTTTAATAAAAGCTCATAAATATATTTATTCACAAACAAACTTCAACATTTTAGAGCTTAAAACCTATTTTGCAAGGTGGTACCAAAAGAAAGAACTCGTTGAAACATTCTCAAAATTTAAACAACAGGACCAGACGGGATATATAATGGTATCGAATAACAAGACTCCAAGAAAAAACACAAGAAGTCGCCGGTTGTAGCTTAATGGTTAAGTTAGTTTCTCATCACGCCGCGGTCTCGAGTTCGATTCTCGCTGTTGACCAAAAATTAACATGCTACCGGATAACATAAAATGCGGTTGTGTGTAAAAAAAATCGTTGAGCTGACCACCTACAATGTGCACCAATCGTTAAAATGGTTCGTTAGGTCTCAGTTGAGACGCGTTAAGGGCCATTTACGGCCTCTAAGTAACATAAAATGTAAGAGCAATATAGTGACAAAAGTTAATAAGTTAACCAGACGACTGATAAGCAGTGATTTGATAGGCAGTGATTCCTCAGTGAATCATAAGAGAAATTATCGTTCCTTCCTAATAGGTACGTCATTCTATATTGTACCTCCTCTGATATCCTATATAGGTGTTTAAAGGGCAATGTTTCTTTGAAACATAAATAATAATTACTTTAAATTTGCTTGACAGTTTCAATTGAGGTAAGGCTGACACTAGATACCAGTCACATGGGTATTAAAGGGAACATGGTGGCATCTTTCAATTTTGTGAGACTGGGCCAAATTTATGAGTTACGTTGTCATCTTTTAACGTAGATACCGACAGTCACTTACATGGTCTCCACTTGATTTCATGTAGACTTATCGGCAGTCTTCCGTTAAACTATATAAATCACTAAAGATTTCAGTTCTCCCCATCCTTCTACTTTAAACATAATTTGTTGACATAGAAAATGTCAGCTCTTCGTTAAACTCCCAACATATGTCGACGCAATATCATCGAATGAAGCGCACAACCACAATTATAATGTATCTTTGAATTAATCGATTTATGACAATCAATTGAATTGATGTAAAGCCGCCGAATCATAAATCTTTTAAGTTTTAATCATATGCCGACAATAAATAAAAATTATTGATGTGAAGCACAATTTCGTGTTGGACTTATCTCACGTTTCATAACGGTTTGTTTTAATCTTTTTCGAAAGCTACAACAAATACAACATCGCATCGATAGTCATGTCACATATTCATTCGTTTAATAACAAAAAAAAAATTGGATTTAATGAGTCAAACTCACATTTAAGAATATTCAGTTGATTAGCAATCTAGTCAATTATATTAAGAAGTGGAAGCTTTATATACAAACAACATAAACAAGTATTTATTATGTCGTACAATGCAATCTCAAGAGAATTAAATTAGCTTGATTATATAAGAAGAAGAAATGTTGTAAATATTGAATTATTTATAATTTATCTTATATGTGTATCTTAATTATCTTATCACCACTAATTTGTCGCATGTCAAATTTTATTATTATTTTTCGTTTGACATACATAAACTAACATTGTATCGGTTTCTTATATATTTTGTATAAATAATGGTGGTGGATTGTGTGCACGAAACGTGATGATCAACATCTTATATCGTACTCTTCGTAATTTTATATTTCAACATCTGTCTGTGTGTGTAATGCAATTGAAATTTTCAAAATAACATAATAATTGGTTATTATAAAACTGATGGCGGGATGGTGGTCACTTATATGATTGCAGATGGAATAGCTTCGATATTCCCTATACCTATCACTAACGAATCGGTGGAAGATTTAAACTCAAACAAAACCAGGATATCGATCAATCCAAGAGCAGGATCTCAACAATAACAACCCGAGACATGAGGATCAACTCAGTAGGAAGTTATTTTGAAGAAGTTCGAACACTATATAGTTTTTAGCATCAGGAAACTTGTAGTGCATTATATGACCTAATCAGCTATTGCAACTCTGAATTTAGACGGCGTAACATGACCTCTCAAAGTGCAATTAACTGTAACAGTTTCTCATTCGCATTTTCTGGTATCTCAATAGAAAAAATATCTCTGATTTTAACACTTTACCAACTGTTATCAGATTCAATTACGTGTTCCTATTGATGCATCAGAAATTCTTCATTTTTGACGAAGTAACGTGCGACCTTATATTTATGTAGCGATTGTCTGGAAAAATATTTTTTTTCCTTTATCTCCATTCTTAGGAGCATAGAGCGTCTACTAGACTGGACCATCGAACTCTATTTGGAGCTATTCTCTTTAGTTCCCCCCATGTTTTTCCAAGATGTTTTGCTTCAGTTAGCACCGTTCTTTTCCAAGTCACTGCTGGCCTTCCTACTTTCAGTTTTTCTTGCGGATTCCATTCCAGCGACATCCTGGTTATGTCATTTGATGTCTTTTTCAGCGTGTGTCCTATCCATCTCCATTTCCGCTTCCTGATATCCTTTTCAGTGTCCACTTGGTTTGTTTGTCGCAGTTATTCTTCATTTGTGATCTTATTTGGCCAGAAGCATTTAATCAATCGTCTAAGGCATTTATTTACAAATACTTGGAGTCTTCTTGTGAGTTTCTGCGTATGTTTCCACGTTTCACACCCATACATTAGTACAGATTTTACACATGCATTGAACATTCGAATCTTTGTATTTCTTCACAGGACTTATGCATTTCAGATTTAATTGAGCATGTTGAAAGTGTTTCTCGCTTTGTTGATGCGTTGTTTAATGTCTTCTTCCGTTCCGCTTGTTCTTGATATACTACAGCCAAGGTATACGAATTTCTCGACATCCTCTATTGTGTCTTAGTTGATGCGAAGCGGTATACTAATGCTTGTGTTCAGTCTCAGGGCCTTTGTCTTTCTTATGTTTATCTTAAGCCCGACATCGTGTTCTATTTCCGATAACTTTTGTAGTTTTTGCTGCATGTCTGTGTATTTGTGTGTTAGCAAGGATATATATTCTGCGTAGTCGAGATCATTGAACTTTCCAATTGGATCCCACTGAATTGCACATGACATTATCCAGTACTATGAGAAACAGTAGTGTAGATAGAACACATCCTTGTCTAACTCCTCGTGTATTGTAGTAGGTGCCACACGGCTTACCTTTGTGTTGCATTTTATTTCCAGCATTCCTATAAATTTCTCGGATGAGTTCGGTTATTTCCTTGGGATGCCTATTTCACAGAGTGCTTTCCAGATTGCGCTACTATTGATGGAATCGTGTGCGCCTTCGAAGTCCACGAAGAGTAGATAAAGTGGTGAGTTCCATTCGTTGGATTGTTCGACGATGATTTGGACTGTGTTGATGTGGTCTATACAGCTTTTTCGTGATCTGAAACCAGCTTGTTTGTTTCTTAGTCTGGATTTTTTTTTCTGGAAACTTATAACTTCTAATAATGCTATTAGTTCAGAGGTGCTTTACACTCAAAGATGCTTGGCGTCGTACCCTGAATTGTTATGTTACCAACAAGCAATGAGCAAGATAACTTTATCTGATGAACATCTTTTCGTTCAAATCAAGTCCCTGTATGTTTTTCGCCCTTACCATTTATGCCATATAAATCCGATATCGGCGAAATATGCTTATAATTCTTTTCTTAGTGTGTGTGTTGAAGTTATGAAGATATTGGTCACAATTTTACGAATTGTTCGGAGCCTATTAAACTAATTTTTTGCTTAAAGTGTGGCAGAGTATAAGCATTTTAAAACCAAATTGTTTCAGATGTTTTGAGAAACTCTTCAACAAGGTTCCGAACAACTGGAAATCTGGTACCTGGCTTAATGAAGCATCACGAATCAGCATTCAGTAAAGGCAACAACCAGTTCCTACCAATAAACTCAGTTATTCTGAAAATTCGAAGCATTAGACACCCAATCCAAGAAGTTCTCATGTTTCGTCATTACATAAGGTTACTGACATAATAAACATATTCTCCGAGATACCATTTCCAACGCTTGGTTTTTGGAACAGTAATCAGACGGTCGACCATATTCCGAGGTAAACTTAGATGAAATTACTTATAATGGTTTGCTTGATAGTTGTCTGTGAGGATAATCCTCACAGACAACTGGGTAACATCTATGCAAAAATGTATTTTAATCGTATTGACACAACTATGCGAGTCCACATAATTCCGACTCTTAAAGAAACTCTTAACCTGGTAGTTGATTTTTGGAAAGAGTTTAATATAGTTGCCAGCATTCATTTCGGAATTGTCTGATTTATCTGTTCCAATTAACGATATACAAAAACAAACATTGACCAAAAATGAAACAAACCGTCTAAACTCTGTTTTTGAAAATTTTCTTATTTTGCTGAGAAAAGGATTAGGAAAAACTATACAATTGTTTCTCAGCATTGATATAGGGGATGCTATTAAGCGATATACAGCGCTACTATCCGATATCTCCGTTATACAGAACTCATCGAGTTTGTGGAGTTTTCCGGTGATATTTGTTTGAAAGCCCAACTCAAAAAATAGACTTTGCTTAGATACGCATAAACTGAATGAGGTGACAGTTAAGGGCGCCTATCCGTTATCAATTATCGATGGGCTTCTATAAGTCGGTAAATATATTTCTAGTTTAGGTCTTTTGATGCCTTCTGGCAGGTTTGACAGCGTTCATGGGCCAGGTCGTCGCCATATTCAGTTTACTGTCACGCCGTTTAGACTTTGTGGAGACTTATGCACACTGTCATACCTCATCAGCTCCATGATCAAATTTTTGTATACCTAACGCATTATGGAGTCAGGACAGTTGTTCAGTTATGGTTTGGTTAGGTTCAAGTATCTGGATATTCATGTTGTTGATCTGCCAACATATCCAATGTTTTCTTCGCCTTCTGATTATCGTTCAACGTCTCTGTTCTTCAATTCATAATACGAAACCGTTCCCTTGCTTTGGATTCGTTAGAAGATTATGCACTTGACATTAAGTATTGTAAATGTTATATGGAATTTTTGACAGATCCTATGCTATATATATATATATAAATATATATATATATATATATATATATATATATATATATATATATATATATATATATATATATATATATATATATATTAAGTATATAATGTTTTTGATCGGATATTTTTTGTACAACGACAGAAACGAGCTAAGTCATCAGCGTCTTTAGATTCCTTAATTTCAGGATAACTTGGCACCCATACATTAGAGTTATATTATCACTGGTTGCCGTTCCTTTATCGAGCTTAAACTCTCAAACTAGCTTTGACTCGTAGATTATGTTGACTTGAAACCCATAGTGCACGGATTTTGGTTAGACCGACCTATATGCACAAATATCATGCATTTCCGGTTTAAAGGAGATTGCGTTTACCATTAGTCACTTTGTTATGGACAGATCATTTCAAAAGACTGCTACCCCAAATCACCGTTCATCTTTGATTCTATGAGGGTTTTTCTCGACTTCACTAATCCCGATCAGAAAATCACATTCAAAGGTTTTTTTATTCTGTTTAAACTCACATAAATTCAGAAGGCAGTAAGAAGTTGGTTTTGAATTCCACTTGAATTTTTAAAGGACCTACTATTTGCCGTTTTCAGATTTTCCTCAGATTGCATATCCAGATGTAATGGAGGCAGGCCCTACCAGTGTCTCCATAGCTGCAGTCGGACATGTTTGCATTGATCCCGTTATACCAATGCAAACTATTACTTGCAGTTTATTTTCTTAAGTTTGAGAATTTATCTTCCCAAGTATTTCCATGACGATTTTGTTAGGGCCAAAAAGTGCATGTCGCTTTTTTGTAGATAAAGATATTTGACTTCTTTGGACAATTAGATTATGGCCCTTTCGGGCTAAGCAGGAGATTTGTTCTCTTAATAAATTGGTCTATCACTTCATTATTGGACTTGACGTTAACTTCCACCTGTATGGAATCTGATAGGATTCCATCGAATTTGACCATAATGCTTATAACCAGATGATTCGTATAAATGGTTGTTTAGTCTAAATATAAGCTGGTCAATCACCATAGTTGAAGACATTCCTTTGCAGTCGTAATAAATGAATGAACCGATCAAGTTAGCGGTAGTATTCTTGCAAATCAACTTAAATCGATCAACTCTCTACTAGTTTGCCAATGGGGTGATAAGATTTCCCAATCCTAGAGATGAGATTGTTTAACACAGCAAACTCGTTCTTATGGATTGTATTCTTGGGAGGAACCCACTCCTAATGTGTTGATCCAGCACCTTTTCCACAGTCTTCATAAGAAACCGGTACGGCTAATTGGTTTGGTTTTGGTATTGGATCGTTTCCCGTCTTTAGATTTGAATGATACAATCGCTTCATCCACTAGATGTCCAATCAATCAAAGTTGCATAATATTTAGGAAATTCTCTTCATCTATTTAACCGACCTCCCAGATATATAAGTCTCAAGTCGATTAAACAACTTTTTTTTGTCTTATTTCATCTTAGCGTTCGTTCTGCTGCTCAATTAAAATTTATATAAGTATCATGTGTTGTGTGTTGTTCGGTTCACGTTACTTGTTGCACCGGTGTGTTCGAAAGTCAAGAAAATTATACACTTATGTATGTGTATCGGTTTGGTAGAAGAGAAATGTGAAATAAGAACAAAAAATCTGCAATTTTTTACTTAATGGTGAAGCGTTAACGTGATAACAATATAATTGATGGTAAACAAAAGTTATACACGAGGAGAAATTAATGTAAGATGAATGGTATTTCTTAATTTTATATTTCAAATTTACTTCGTATAATTATAGGTTGCGCTTGTTTTTTTTGACTATATGGTATGTGTTTTGAGGTCGAAGCACTTCCACTTATTTTGTGATTTAGTTATTACGTTCAACATAATGGGTTAGAGCTTTTTTTGTCGTAACTATTAGATTTGGGGTCGAGGCACTCCCAACTCTTACACAATTCTTTTTATCGTCCTACCTGACCCCGAAGCCAAAACGAGAACGGACTGATTTGAGTAGATCCAGTCTGTATATAGAACTGACATCATCGCACGCAACCGATTGATGAAAAAATATTTGCCCGTATCGGGATTCAAGCTCCCTTCGCTCCAACTGCTACTGATTTAACCATACTTTATCACTTGGTCGGTAGGTTAATAGGTAATCACATATATATGATCCTAAAAAGTGTTTTTCACATCGCCGAATACGGAACGATAAACCTGCCAACTAAATATATTTTGATGATTCTGCGGGTAGTCTCTAGAGAGCATGACCCTAAAGTAATTTCATGAGATACTCTTTTATCTCAGTCAGCATAAGTTTCAATTGATCAGGGATGAATTGTTAGATTATGGTAGTTCAATGAACATGCTTGGCTTATTTAGGATGACAGTTTTTTGTTACTCCGAGTTCTTTTTATTTTGTGTTCACGGTTCACTTTTATTGTCCTGCTTTACGCTTTCCTCAGTAAATTCGAAGACCTGCGGTTTTAAGTATGATTACCTAGAAAATATTACCTTTATATACCCTCGAGTACATACCGATGAATAAAATGTATCTAATAGGTTTAGTATAGCTGTTGCATGTAAATAAGTTGTGAAAACAGCCTCCTTAGTTAACTCACCAACCGATGATTGAGTTCGCCATGAATTTATGTGTGGTCAAACATCCGTTTTTGAATGGGATATGTCCAGGTCGTCTGATTGAGATGACTACCAGTGATATAATGTCAACAATCCATTTTATGGTCTTCAAAGACCATTCGATGAAAATTATATTGCTGACAATATATACAATTTCAGTTAAACGCGTACAAAATGTCGTTAATGATAAATTGTACACGAAACAGCTCCGATGAGATAATGACGAATGCTGACAAATTTAGATCCATTACTACACATTAGTCGCCGGTTGTAACTTTGACCGCGGCACTTGACACCGCGGCTTGATGTGTTTCTCATTCGTTGAAAAAGTTTTCGTTGGGTTGACCACCTATAATGTGAATACGTAATCATGGTTCCTAAAGTCTTTAAACCATAAATTATTACTACTATACATTAAAGAAATGGACTATATTCAGGCAAAAACTGCAGGTTATATTCATTAAACAGTGTTCTGTCTTCCCGACCAAGTAACAACCACTCGCCTGTAATCGCCACAGCAAAACAAGTCTAAACACTCAACGAACTGCCGCCAAATTTACCTTATTCTCCAAAGTTGGAACATAATATGAACGAAGTATATGTTTTATGAATTGTCCAGATGTTTTAATTGCCGGATTCGGAAAACACTACTGCTTAAATATAAAAGGGATACCATTTT
Organism: Tipula lateralis; assembly: GCA_963932295.1. NCBI lineage: Eukaryota > Metazoa > Arthropoda > Insecta > Diptera > Tipulidae > Tipula > Tipula lateralis. The sequence goes on along the minus strand of OZ010737.1, from coordinate 43,912,563 downwards.
GAAAATAAGATAACAATTATTTCGACCCCTCTTATCACCACAGAGATCTTCCTGTTTCATCTGTTGTGAGGAAATTAATAGCTTAGCTTTTGTAGTTCGACTTAATAGGACGCTGAGCAGGTTAAATCCTTAAACTTGATTCATTTCGTCTACTCAATCGTAAAAAAATAAAGGGTGTGACCTACTTCTTACTACCGATTTTCTGGGCTGTAATGCCATCGGAAGCGACTTGGATACGAGTATAATACCCAATTGGGACAGTCTGCACATTAATTAATTATGAGGTCCTGCGTTGGAGTTTCTTATCTTTTGAGCCCTTTAAATATGCTGGTCCTGATGGTATATTTCCTGCTGTATTACAGTATGCATACATTTATTGCATCTGTTCCAGGCATGTATCGCTTTCAGCTTTTTTCTACAATCTTGGCAAGATGGACTATTCCGATCCCAAATCGTTTCGGACTATTTGTCTGTCACCAACCTTTCTGAAATCTTTACAAAAGATTATTGATAGGTTTATTAGGGATCAGCATTTACTGAGTAAGCTCAGTAGACAAATCCTATGTCCTTCATGAACTCGTAACAAGGATTGAGAGATCATTGCACAACAGCAAGTTTCTTGTGGGCACTTTTCTGGATATTGCAGACACCTTTGATAATACCACATCCGTCTCGATTACTCGATTAAGAATACATTTAGTACGGTTAAATGTTCAAAAGGAAGCCCTCAGGAAGTCGTTCTTTTACTGCTGTTGTGGCTTCTGGTCATTGACGAACTTCTTGTTAATCTTGATGAGTCCAGTTTCATTGCACCTGAATGTCTTATTAGATTTAACTCAACTCGTTCTTCTTATTGTAGAACAGGGTCTGGATAACGGATTACATACTGCCCAGGTTGCGCAGTGGTTAAAACGCAGCAGCGTGGAGCGTGAGGTATCAGGTTCGAATTTCGATAGAAGCCGGATGCGAAAAGGGATTATAACTATCGATCGTTTGGGCGGTACGATCGGTGGTCCGAATGAACTCATCTGAGATCCAGTTGAGGTTAGAATTCGTGTTCTTTTCCATCTTCCATGTCAGTTCTATAGGCTGGTATAGTGTTATGCAATGTGCAGATGGTTTCTACGTAATTTGAACCTATAGCCGGAACGTAAACTAATATAGTAGGCAGTCACAATGGGCCAATATAGCCTGAGTGACAGATAACACAACAAGAAATAAAAAAAAGGGATTACATGGAAACCCGGCCTAAAACTGACTTGGTTATTACAAAGAATAGAAGCACTGTAGTTGTTTAGTGGTCGGTGATTCAAGTAAAATCATCAATCTCAAAACTTAACTGTTTGCAAACTATCGACTGTCGGGCTGTTACTGCAGCCATGTCTTTAACTCCTCTCCTAGCCATGCAACTCATTCTCTCCCTACCCTAGTGACAGACCTCCATTCTCGGTACGAATTAAAACGAGGTGTACCAGAAATTGACATGGTTATCGATAGGCTTCTGCCTGTTTTAAATTTCCAAAAATCATTCCAGACTTTCTCAATCAGATATCTGAATCGCTTGTATTCTTTTCAAATGGCTCTCTCTCTCTCTCTAAACAGGGTGCGGGCTTCAGTATCCACTATAGCCGTCGTATGATCTGAGAACCTCTAACCGTTTGGAAACACACTGTACTATTGAGCAAGCCGAATTAATATCAATTACCCACTGCGTTATTTCGGCTTTTAATCTCGTTGCCAATGATATAGAGGTTTTTGTACTTAAACTGTCCCTAACTCCTTGAACAATCCTCTAACCAGTTTGAAATTGGTCTAGGATTGTTATTAGGAAAATTTTGAACCTTCTAGATTGCAACAACAAAAGCAATGAGATTGCTGGTTGTTTGGTTCAAACTGATTCTCGCTTGTGTTTCACATTAACCGAACCAGCAACTCCTCCTTTGCCTCTCTATATTGGTAAAAAAATAATTAAAAACGTTGTCTTATTGAATTTAAAGCTGGCGTGGTCATCGACCGCTACTTGTCGTAAGACGCAAAACTTTGTCATTGGGTTTAACCCGAAGCTATTCACTTAAGCTCCTTCCGTAAAAAAGGAAAATTTGAGAATATTGGTTTGTATACTAACTAGCAATGGCCGTATCAAAAGTCATCTTCATGTATGTGTGAATGCCTTGAGGATGTCGATGATAACTTACATTTCATGACGGAAGCTGCCCTGATTACTCAAAGGCATTCCTCCAGTTCAATCCAAGATTTACACCATACGGACTCTTCCACAAAGGCCTCGACCATTATAGTCTAGTGAAAGGGAGAAAACTTGTAATTACACTTTAGTATTAAAGCAAGTCGGCTTGCTTGATCTTATACATGTCCATAATCCTACACGTACCTATTATTATCTAATAATTTACCATCATGCCGGTATACGTATAGAAATCTTGTCCAATTTAAACAAAAAATAATTTATGAAATTCTTCGACACCGAAAACCCAAAAGTCATTTGGTTGGCGTGTAGTTTAGAGACGTAGCAGCGACATAGCACAACTATAAAATTTGTGAAATTATTGCTCTCAACCAAAATTTTGTGGTTTTATGTGTTTTCTTGGGGACAATAAAATCTAAATATGTTTGTCTTATTAACTATTCTCGCATATTAGGCAACCAACAACTATATATAATGTAGATATACACGAGTATAAACAAAAACAAACGTTGCGACCAATCCCTCCTCTGCTATATGGTATAAAGCCGCATCGTGCGCTCATCTTTATATACTACACCATTTAATCAAAGATATATAAAAGAACATAAATTAACATTAATTGTTAATAAAATTAGATTCAAGAAACAAGGTATTTAATTAAAAACAACAACAAAAATAAGACCAATTAAAACCTCAAATTTTCTATTTGCGGATGTCTATAAATTTGACTTGTTAGTTCTCATGTAATAGCGGCGACAACGACGACGAGATATTTATGTTTGATTGCGTTTACGTTGGCGGTTTAATTACTCTGATTTTTTTTGGGCATTCAAACGTTTGCGTTCTTCTTAAGATATGGTTATCTAATTTGGATACGGTTTCCAGCTTCACTTTATTTATCTCAAAAGCTTTGCCCATCTTTTGAGGATATCACAAGGATGAGTCGTCCCCACAAAGCATGGATATCCGCTATAGTAATCTATTTGTGAAAAAGATCGGTCTGATTACTGTTTCTGAAACAGCCAGAGATTTTAAGGTTGTAGTTTTGTAGCCTAGCGTTCCATCACTTCAGGTACCCATATCATCAGGTACGTGAGAATTCCACCAAAAACTTGATTTCGATTGACATTCTGTTTCTACTTTTTAGATACATGACAAGTGTCATTTTCTGAAACATTAGTGATATTTTTGACTTTTTCATCATCATATTCATTTTTCGTTACTCATTTGTAGATCGTACGAGTATGAGGTGGAAATCGCGACAATAGTAAGGCTGACTTTCCGTGATTTTTTATTACGTTTATATGCCATTCATGGCCTGTATCTATCAACAATCTGACGCCATCGGTTTCGATCACGAACTCTCTTCATCGTCGATGTCTATGTAGCAACGTCTTCGCTTATCAAAAGGTGGTTCTCCCATAAAAGATCGCTGTATTGTTCGATTCGGATCGGCATGCAGAACGTGGTTGAACCAGCGTACTCACTGTCCTTTAATTTCATGCACGATATCAGGAATTCGCATTAAATTCCTCATCTCGTGATTGAAAAAATTCGGTATGTGCCATCAACGTCGCTTTTTGGGCTACATACCACACGCATAATTCTTCTCTCGAATGTTAGAATCTATCTTTCGTACTCATCCGTCAAGGCCCAACCTACATTTCCAGACATGACAATGAGGCTGATCAACACTCTGTACAATTTCGGCTTATCCGCATTTCCAAGAGATTTTGATTTCAGAAGTGGATGTAGAGAATATAAGGCCCGTTTGCTAGTGACAAGGTGAAACTTGCTATCCTCTCCCACATTTTATCGTGAGTAATGAGAGATCCAAAACACTTGAATCGCATTACTCTTCAAACGAGTTGTTGCTACTACTGAAATCAATTGCATCTTGGTCACTAAACCCAGAGATTAGATATGTGGTTTTGAACTCGTTGATTTTGAGACCAACGGAAGTTGAACACTGTTCTAGTGGATCGAGTATCTCTTTCACTCCGTTGCCATTTAATCTAATCGCACAGCTGTTAGTTGTATATTCCTTGCATATATTTCTTCATCACGTCGGCATCATTTTGTAGTTACTCATATAACCCAATTTTAGCAGTGCTTCATAAGAACGATGGTCATTCATCAACCACTCATTATTGTTATACAAATTGTATGTTGAAAATCGCTAGGAGATCAAAAGTTTCTGCTGACTATAGAACTGTTACAAAAATGTCCACAGAACTTTCAAATGCCAATTAATAGAGGTCGAGACTAAAGCATACAGTCTGTTCTGTGGTGAAATACGTAATGTCTCTGTGGCTGGTAGGTTAAGTACTATTTTCCAGTCCTCCCTCTCCGAGTTATATCAAATGATCGAATGAAACTTGAACTTTAACTTCGTTTCTTTTGAAATTCGAAACGGCAGATAAAATAGAGATAGACCATTCTAGATTGACTGGTTGATTGAAGCAGTTATGGGAGTGCTGCTAGGTTAAGTAGTAGCACTCCCACAGTGAGTTATATCTAACGATCGGATATAACGTGAACTTCAACTAGAGTCATGCCATCCCTCTATACTTAAAGGCTATACCTATTTCTCGAGTCATGCCATCCCTCTATACTTAAAGGCTACATGCTTCGCAAGTTTATTAATAACTGAACAGGTTTCAATTGATAGAATTATTCCTACGGATATCAAAGGAATGGTTGACTTAACTTTACCATGACTATATTATATTCAAATCCAGCCTAGAACCTTGTCTTTTTCCACAAAATAGACTGAAGTAAAAGTTTTATTTATATGGGCGGAGAAAAGCTCTCATTACAATCCCCAAAGAATCTTAGATCTATAAAATTATTCGCCTTTCTTTTAAAATCCTTGAAACGATAGATAGAGACTCATATCAGGGCCTTGATTGAGTCGGAGAAGTTATTGAACTCGACTCGTGTACTGTAAGAAAACGCTGTGGAAATAGCTCTTCACTCTCTCGTATTGAGAAATTTAGAACACAACGAATATTACATGGTAATCTTTCTGGATATAGGCAATCATACGGGCACTCATATATTTGGGCAAAGAGGAATCATTCGGGAGTTAAAGATCATATATGTTAAAGTGGATAACCATTGCAGCTTACCTGAAATAATCCTCTGCTAGTAGATTGGATAGTAGAGTTTAACCATGTAGTAAATACCTCCGGATGATGCAGTTTTTTCAGCCTTAAGATTATATATTCGTGCACCCTTAAGAGTACAAAGTGTACGTTTGAAAACTTTTTGATATGGATCATCAGATGTAGGCTGGATCCATAGAAAACTGAGCTCTGTTTCATCTGCAAGCATCCGAGTTAGCTAAAACCTCTGTCATAAGTATACTGTCGCAGCTGCGAAGTTGAGGAAGGGGAAGTGAAAAACTCCAATTATTCTGCTCCTGTCCTCGTCTTTCAAGCTGAAATTTTTTAAGAACTCTGTGAAATGAATGTCAAGGATATTCTATCCTTTATCTGAGGCACAAGATGATTCGATGAGTAAGGCATATGGTATAGGGTTATGGATGATTATATTTCTATGCCATACTCGAGACAAACATCCTTACCACCCAACATATTATAGTGTCGTTTTAGCTCGATACCTTGACCAATTTGTCAGCAGATAAGTCTTCGCCTTCTTTTGATTCGATTATTCTGTTTAAATCCAATGTTTTGATGGGTTTTATATGCCTCAGGTGTGCAGTAATGAACCCATGCTTCATCCATGGTTATCAATCGGCACAAAAATTAATCTGTATTGCTGTGGGAATCTCCGAATACTCGATTGAAACATCCTCACAACTTTGTCCGATTCTAATTTTCTGCCGAAATGCCTATCATGTCTGTTAGCAGCGCACTTCCAGTCGACGGTCATCCGATATATAGCAACCATATATATGTATGGGTTTAAGTCACAGTATGAGAATGCGTGTGTTTCGATTGTGCCATTTGAATCTTAAAACATCTTAGAGAAGAATGGTGTATCTCAAAAGGAGTTCGATGCAAATAAAGTTGGATAATGCAAATACGAGTCAAAGTGCAAAAGAAGCAAAAACCTAGTTAGAAGTAAAATGGCGATCGAGACATGTCAAGAGCAAAATTCATCAAAGCAAAGCAAATATGTATATGAAGCAAACTATACTTCAACCGGTAACAAGGAAGAACTGTCAGAACAGTAAATGAATGACTAACAATTTGAGATAGCCCAACGTTCAATGAATATTGATGTTCTCATACAGATTCTGTTTTCATGAGTATTGAATTAGAAGATACTATTGAAATGATGCTGTTCCTAACTCGTTGCACAGCATCACCTGGTAATTACCTGAAAGTAATGCATATAGCTCGCATATATATGAATCGCGGTAACAATGCGAACATGTCCAACTATGAAAGCCTGCTTAAGGCTACCCTCATCGTATCTGCAAATCAAAAAGAATGTTGACAGCATTCAAAATGCAATCTGAGGGAAAACTGAAAACAGGCAATATGATTGATCATCTAAATATCCTGGTGGAATATCAGGACCAACTACCCACTGGCATACCTTCTGGGGATCGAGGAAGGCGCCCGTTGGAACAGTGATCTACATAGTATAGTATACAGGTGGAGGAAAATGATGGCCCTCCCCATCTCATGAATGCCCTCCCATTATAGATCGGAGTCCTTGTAAATAGTGTGACTATTTCCTAATCCTTCACTGAAAAAAATAATTGTTCAAACTGACCAAAATTACATTCACATTGAAAGATGCCTTATCAATAAACAACCGACAAAGATTCCTATCAATGAGATTTACGAACTTATCACTAGCTAAAAAGTTCATATAATATATTATCAATAAGAAAAGTGAATTTATCGATTGGAATATTTTATATTTTGATTTTAATAGATTTATTATTTAATAATTCTGTTAAATTTACTTCATATATTTCAGTATATACACATAAGTATGTTATAGAAATTTATGAATTTAATTTAAATACATAAAAATACATGCTTAAAATCATATTATAAAAGAAAAAGCTTTCTTAATTTGGAATATTCTTCCGGGAAAGAAGGAACATCCATTTTGAACTTCTCCCTCTATAACGATTAATGGGTTTATTTTCTAAGATCTATCTCCTTCTCCTTCTCTATGGATGTAATTTTAATTGTAAGGTTTCTTGACCGGAGTTGTAATATTGTTGCTTTTTTGTTGTAAGTCTGCTTTGGCCGGTTTCGATGTGTTGGATGACGTCATATTAAATAGCTGTCCGATCGAATAGATCAAATCAATCTCTTCAGGCGTATGTTACCTGATTTGACGTGCAATTATTATATATATACTTCCAGTCGACTACGTTCAGTACTAGCGAATTACAAGAATGTACGTGAAATATCGGCCATTTTCGCAAATTTCTATTTTCTTATCGATCTTGATTGATGTTCACTTTGATAGCAAACTGATCAGTTAGACCGTTTAAAAAAAACTGATAAATTTATCATAAAGAATACATTTCTATCATGGTGATAAAATATTGTTAAGAATAATGTTCATTAAGAATAATAAAAAATATTATTTTTGTTGTAAAATATAAATGAGGGTATAACTGTAATATTCTAATTCTAAATGAAAATAAATTATCAGAATGAAATAATTTTATCAAAATAACAAAAAAAACTTTATCAATATTTTTGTCACTAAAATTTGTCATATTGAGTGGTACATTTGGTTCAGTGTTGGGAGTGAACACCAGCAGAAATGCATACGATAGAAATATGAAGTCTTAATAGCTAATCCACTTTAAAGGCACTCAGATTAAATACTTGTGGATCTAAGCTTGTTTTGCTTTAACTCAATAAAATATCTGGGTCCCAATAAAGTATCGTGGATCATACTCTTATTTGGGTGTCGAGCATGCTGGAAGTGAAAAAAATGAGTCTACTGATTGGCTTTTTGTACTCAGTAAACTCAACAAGATGGTACCTTAACCTCAAGCAAAAGAAATACCGACCAATAAGTCAAAATGGATTGGTATATGACAGATTTATTTATACATTTGTGAGAAGGCTTATTATTATGAGCCTGTCCTAACTCGTATAGCACAGTATCACGTGTAGTATGCGTAGCTACCTGAAATTAATGAGCATAACTTACATAACTATTGGGGTTTGACTTGAGTATGAAATAAGGCAAGATTTTTGTGGTATATTGTTTTCTGGGGCATGCACGTATAGAGAGCCGGTGCACAATATTTTGTAGTTCGTGGAACATAGATTTCAAATTTTGCTTGTCTAAATTTTATTGTCCTTGGAGCGGGAAAGTTTGATAAGATTCTTTTGGTGTGGCTAGCAACAATTTGACTTGTTTATTCAATTATATAAATGGCGGAACCGGTTGTTGTGTTTATATACAAATTCCATCACACTCGTTTGTGCAAATCAATCAAAATCTTAACAATCGATTAAATTCACCTTCACCATCATTTCCTTCCAACAAGCTTGTGTTGTTGAAACAAGACGGATAAGAATATTAAAAGAACGAAAATATTTGGGTGGTCACACCTCGAACATAATATTTGTATTGTTTAAATCGTTTGTCGTATTTGCCTAAATATGAACAATATTTAATTTATTTCATCGCCTGTTATTTACATATCTTTATGGTTAACAAGAGATTTCTTTTCGTTTTGCTGTTTATACTTTAAGACAAATACTGTCTCAAAAATCGTTTTTTTTTTAATTATTCCGGCAAAGAAAACCAAATGGAAAATATTTGTATTGTTTATACTCGTATGTGTGTTTGGTTTGCATATTTTGTCAGATTGCTAATTATAGATTACGCCATGAATGCTTATGATTGATTGGAATCGAGATTTCTTGGAAAATTTTTATTATAACGACTTTCTTTGGATATTTTCTTCTTGTCTGTCTTTCTATCTTCGCTTATTACGTCCTACAGCCAAATTGAAGACGTACGGCTATAGTACGTCCGATGTACATTGGATAGCTTCATGTCAGCCTATAAGTATAATGACATAAAAAATGGGTCGGCTCACGAACTTCAGGCTCTAACTGCGGACACCTCAGCAATGAGCGCAATACACATGGACTCTTTATAGGAATCCCGAAATTGCACCGTACCTTAAGATCTCGGTCAACTGCCATTCGAAACCAGGATGGAAACATCTGTGTTAACGTGTGATGCTGTACTCGATACATGGCACGACCATTTTTCGGGCCTAGTTAATGTTCCACATGTATGACAAGCTGTATTGGAATACCCTCAAATACAAACAGCATAGATATTCATTGTGGATCCATCCTATGAGCAATTCACCATGGAGTAGCTTGCATTAATTCTGAGTTCGTGATATTCGGAGGACTAACTTTGTGGACCTGTCTTTTCGTCATAAAGAATGGAAAGTGGCCATGTTATGTCCTATATTCAAGAAAGGTGAATCGCTTGAAATTCGAGAAATATCGGGGTATTGCTCTCCTTTGCACAGCAGACAAGTTACTGTCATATATTATCTTGGGAAGAATCATCCACTAGCGGAGAAAATTATTGGTGACTATACATAGCAGGATTCCATCCAAATCGGTCAATGATCAAGTTTTTTCGCTACAGATGATTCTTTCCAAGTACTACGAAACATTTTGCTATGAACACAAAGTGTTTCTAGATGTCAAGCAAGCCTGTGAGCCGATCAATCGAAAGAGGTATGTGCTTTAATATTTAGGAATACCAAAAAATAAGTATATCTGTGTAGAATGACAGTAACGCAGTCACAATTCAAAGATGAGAACAGGCTATCGAGAACTTTTGCAATTACTTCTGGTGTTGCGACAAGGAGATGCACTGTCCCCGATACATTTTATCTCATGTTGGAATAAATTCTTCGTAGAAGTGAAATACCTCAAGACAATATCTTATTCCGACCATCCAATCAACTTTTAGCATATGTAGATATATCTGTGATTGGATTAAAGCGCAACAGAGCGGATGAGATACTTGATCAGCTTTCGTTGATCTCAAAATCAATGAGTCCAAAACCAAATATCTGATCTCTGGTTTTAGAGCCACACGTTTGAAGGAGTGATGAGATTAAAGTATCTTGGATCTCTCATGACTCACGATACTGGAAATTGTGCTTTATATCCTCTACGTCCACTTCTGAAAACAAAATATCTCGAGTGTTGATCAGAGCCGTCATGTATGGATGTGAGAATAAAACCTTGACGGATGAGTACGAAAGATGGATTTCAACATTCGAGGGAAGAATCATGCGTGCGATATATGATCGTTGATAGAACATACCGAGTTCTGTTCAATCACGAGATTTGGAATTTAATGCGAATTTCTGATATCGTGCATGAAGCCAAAGAACAGCGAGTTCGCTAGAGTCAGATTGTTGACACGGTACGGGCCAACAATGGCCTGTAAAACCCGCTTAAAAAAAAGTAAAACAGGGGCGATGCAGATAGCATAGCTTCATGTCAGCGTATTGTACTGACATGAAACATGGGTCGGCTCATAAATTCAGCACTCTCAGGGGATCATAGGTATGTTCATTCACACCATCGATCGTAATCAGATGGTAAATATTCCTTTTGTATCCTGTCTCTATCGGGATTGGTCGGTGGGAATTTTCTTGCGTGGGGTAAAGGATTGCCCCAATAATTCGAAACATAAACCAATGAACCGGTTGGAAATACAAAGAATCGTTACCACTTAAGTGTACGTTTAACATCGACATAATTCTTAATCAATCCATTTTCTTTTTATTCACAGAATGTGTCATAGCACCGTCATCGAACGTACCCCAAACAACGTTACTGTTCAACACGTTCAACGATATTTACATTGCAAACATTTCCCGATCAGGCAATCCAACGTTCGAACGCATCGGCAAACACTTAGTGCGCTGTTCTGCGCTCGACTTTTACTATGACAAAAAAATGATTTGCTGGAGCGACGAAGAACTCGAAAGTATACAGTGTATGAATCTAAATCAAAATCATTCGAATTATACCGTCATCAGTTCGGGACTAGATAAGCCCGATGGTATTGCAATCGATTGGTGTACGAATAAAATCTATTGGACCGATAGTGAATTGACACGTATCGAGGTGACATCGTTCGATGGACAAAATCAAAAGGTACTGTTTTGGTCTGATTTGGATCAACCACGCGCCTTGGCACTAATACCGACACGACGAATAATGTTGTGGACAGATTGGGGTGAAAATCCAAAAATTGAAAGTGCCAGTATGGACGGTGATCCAGAATCGAGAAAAGTTTTAGTCAACGACGATATACATTGGCCGAATGGATTGGCTGTTGATGCCGATCGTGAACTTATTTATTGGATTGATGGTAAATTATTGTTTATCGAAGTAATGACGTTGGATGGAACGGAACGTAGAAAAATTGTTCGTGATTTAGAATATCCGCACAGTTTGGTATTCGTGAAAAATCGATTGTTTTGGACTGATTGGAAAATAAATTCAATCGGTTCGTTTGATTTAATACTAAACGAAACACTTCCACCGATTAAAACACCGGATGTGCCGATTGTGGTGCGAGCTTGGGATTCGAGCTTACAAAAAATTATAAAAAATCCTTGTATGGAGAATAATGGGAATTGTTCTCATCTATGCTTACTGTCGTCGACAAATGTAACAGGATATAGTTGTGCGTGTAAAACGGGCGTCAAACTATTAACGCCGACTACTTGTGCCGATGGACCCCACGAGATGTTATTTCTTGTTCAGCGGACACAAATTAGTCGAATATCATTGGATTCGCTCGATTTCACCAGTTTTGCGTTGTCGCTGAATAAAATTGGATACGGTATTGCGATCGATTATGATCCGGTCGATAATGATATTGTGTGGACCGATGCGGATTTGCATGCAATTCGTAAAGCTAAAATAAGCGGAGGTGAAAAATCGGTGATTGATGTCGTTTCAACTGAAATAGAATTTCCCGATGGATTGGCGATTGATTGGCTCGCGCGAAATATGTATTGGACCGATCCGACTAAAGATCGAATTGAGGTATGCCGTTTGGATGGTAGTTCGCGTAAAGTTATTATTCATGCTAATTTAGAGGAGCCCCGAGCTATAGCGCTCGCCCCAACGCTTGGTTGGATGTTTTGGAGTGATTGGTACGATAAGAAACCAAAAATCGAACGAGCTTCTCTCGATGGTTCAGAACGAGTCGGTTTAATACAATACGATTTAGGATGGCCAAACGGTATTGCATTGGATGTAGAACTAAAGAAAATGTATTGGTGTGACGCAAAAACAGATAAGATCGAGGTCAGCAATATGGATGGTTCTGATCGGCGCGTGATTTTGAGCGATCAGTTGGCACACGTTTTTGGATTATCACTGCTTGGGGACTATATTTATTGGACCGATTGGCAACGGCGATCGGTCGATCGGGCCAACAAAATCACGGGTGGTGATCGCTTAACCCTAGTAGATCAATTTCCCGATATCATGGGACTGAAAGTGGCTAAGCTACACGAAATAAAAGGAAGCTCGCCGTGTGCCATAAACAATGGTGGATGTTCAAATTTATGCCTGAATCGACCCACTAACTACGTATGCCAGTGCCCGATCGACCAAGAACTTGAGTCTGACAAGAAAACGTGTAAAACACCGAAAGCGTTTTTAATATTTTCACGAAAAACGATGTTCGGAACAAAAGAAATTGGTCGTATTTCGATCGAATTCAACGAAGATAATCTGAATTACAATGTTATACCATTCAAAGATGTTGAAGATTCGCATGGCTTGGATATGCATGTCGCAGACGATCGTATCTATTGGACTAATCCCAAATCAAAATGCATCATGAGAGCGTACATTAACGGGTCGGATGTTCAAAAGGTGGTCGATTCGGGATTAGTACGTCCCGAAGGAATTGCTGTCGATTGGTTGGCACATAATATATTCTGGGCCGATTCTGGAACACAGCGTATCGAAGTATCTCGTCTAGATGGATCAAGTCGACGAATTTTATTGTGGAAAGGAATAGCCGAACCCAAGCATATTGTACTCGAGCCGCGCAGAGGGTATATGTATTGGACTGAACTCGCATCCGATTCAATCAAACGTGCCGGTATGGACGGGAGCGATGTCAAAACAATTGTAAAAGATGCAAATCACGCTACGGGCCTGTCACTTGATCCGGAAACAAGGCGTCTTTATTGGGCATGCGAAGTTAAACCAAGCCAAATTGTGTCGTCCGATTGGGAGGGCAAAAACAAAACAGTGTTAGTTAGTTTAAGCGAGGAGCATTTTCAGAATGTGGTGACACTGTATCAGGACTATTTGTACTGGAGTGATTACACAACGGGCGATATCGAACGCGTTCATAAATTAACTGGCCAAAATCGTAGTATTGTGCGTACCAAGCTTGATTATATGGATTCATTGTTGACATTTCATGCGTCACGTCAACCTGGATCGAATCAGTGTCGAACGAATAATGGTGGTTGTAAACATTTGTGTTTGGCGTTGCCCGGCAATCGAATGACATGTGCTTGTCCGACACACTATCGCCTCGCAACAGATAACGTATCATGTATTCCACCAAAGAACTTTTTTATCTTTAGCCAAAAAACGTCGTTTGGCCGGCTAATGCCGAATACGACAGATTCGCCGGATGCCCCAATATCGATAGCCGAGAATACGAAAAATATTAAAGCGATAGACTATGATCCTGTGACACAGTACATTTATGGCATCGAAGGTAAAAGTCATAGCATCAAACGATATAATTTAACCAACTCAATAATATTTGTCAATGATGAGCCAGCACCATACGACTTGGTTGTTGATCCAATTGGTCGGTTATTGTTTTGGTCGTGTTCCCAGTCTAATACCATCAACGTAACTCAGTAAGTATAACGTAATATAACATGTCTAGAAAGATTTTAATAAACTTCTTCTGTTGTGCAGCTTGGACTACAATGAATTGACGATCGATACGATTGATATTGGCGAAACGGAAAAACCACGAAACTTGGCTATTCATCCAATGAAGCGTTTACTATTTTGGACCGATACTGGTCCACAGCAAGCGATTTATAGGGCAATGCTAGACGGTTCCGATCGCACTATATTGCTACAGGATCTGGAATCCGTTACTGCGATCACCGTGGACATTCATTGGGATCTAATTTTCTTCGCCATCGAAAACACGGGAATCGACTTTATGGATTTGCAAGGCAAAAACAGGTATGTACATAATTTACCAGCTCGTTAGTCTGTTATAATATTTGTTGGCTATTTTTAGACAAAACCTTGTATCAGCACACATCAATCAAGTTTCGTCGATAGCATCACTCGACGGATTCATATACTGGGTAGATGAGAAAGGTAAAACGGAACGTATTACAATTGACGGGAATAATCGGCGACCCGATCTTAATCGCTACCAAATTACGGATATTATAGCCGTTTCGGTAATCGATCAGAAAACACTTCGAAATCATACATGCTATTCGGGTCGATCGAAGTGTTCGCATATTTGTATTGCGTCACCAGAGAACAAAGGACGAGATATATGTGCATGTCCACATGGTCTACGATTATTGGACGATAAGAAAAATTGTGGTGCCCTTCCGGTATGTGGACCAGATCATTTCACGTGTGCTGCAACGTCGCCATCGGGTAGCTCAGGGCCAAATAAAGATTGTATACCGGTATCGTGGCGCTGTGACGGCCAATTCGATTGTCCCGATGAATCAGACGAAGCCGGATGTCCGTTGTGTGGTAAAAATCAATTTAAATGTCAAACCGGTGATTGTATCGATAAGTCGTTGGTTTGCGATGGGACAACAAATTGTGTCGATGGACACGACGAAGCTGATTGTTGTAAATCACCTCAAGATTTTCAATGTCCGGGCAGTAAACTTTGTATACTCAATTCGTTGTTATGCGATGGATGGGATCACTGTGCCGATGGGGCTGATGAATCGCTCGAAGTATGTAATCAAATAAGTAACGGACGAATAGTATCGACGTCGGATAAAAAAACCTTTATCATCGTTATTGTTGTCTTCATGTTAATTATGTTCCTCGTCGCGTATATTATACAGATATGCAAAACAAAATTAACGGAAAATATGGATGAACCGAAAGACGATCAAGCGGGAATACCACTTTCGCCGGGTGGCGGCACCGCACCAACGATTAATAATAATAAAAATCCTCGTATAACGAAATTGGTTTCGGTTGCCGATGCGGTACGCATGTCAAATTTAAGTGGACGCAACAGTATGAACAGCTATGATCGAAATCATATAACGGGAGCATCGAGTTCAACAACTAATGGTAGCAGTCTTATTGGTTATCCACTAAATCCACCACCTAGTCCGGCAACGACGGCAGCTTCAACGCGATGCAATAGTTATAGACCATATCGGCACTATAAAATAATAAATCAACCACCGCCGCCAACTCCGTGCTCAACCGATATCTGCGATGAAAGTGATTCAATTTATACAACAAAAAGTCATCGCAGTATAGGCGATGGTTTGCCAACTGTAAGTGCAATCAATGTAAATCCATCGCATAGTTTAAAAAAATATCGTTACGAAACGGAACCATATCCACCACCGCCCACCCCTCGGTCACACTATCATAGCGATATGCCGGAGAGTTGTCCCCCGTCGCCTAGTTCACGGAGTTCAACGTATTTTGCTCCACTTCCGCCACCGCCATCGCCCGATCATTATTCACCATCGAAAGGATATTCATAACACATTTAGGTTTAAGGACGTAAACGAGACCTTAATGTACAGAATTTAATTTTAATGCTACTTTGTAAATAGTAATAATTAGTAATTAATTAGTAATGTGACCAGACTATATATATATATACTACATACATGTATACATAAAACTACCGAGCTTAATGTGTGTGTGTGTATAAATGAAACAGAAACAGGGTACCTCATATATTAATGCATACATAATTAAGTGCAACATCACCAAAAATTAATATTTAGGTTTGTTTTTAATTAATTAAGGCTGTATTATTAATTATGTGTATAGGGATCGAAAATTGAATTTTTATAATTTTAAAATTTCAATGCAAAAGTGCCTTTTGGAAAATTTAGTTTTCTAATTTTGTAAATTTTTTTTTTTATATAATATCTCAATTAACGATGGCAGCAAAGATGCAACTATTAGTTAAGTAATTTTTGTACGGCAAATTAAAAATGTTTTTGCTCAAAACACTGTGTAAATTATAAATACAAATATATTAATTAATTTTAAGTTTTATTAATTAATTGTGTCGAGAAAATCATGATAAAAGTTCCATTATTAGTATATTTTTTTTTAATTTAATTTTATTTTGTAGCAAAAATAAAATGATTATAAATATACATAAAATAAAAACAAATTATTTGCCAATATTAAATAAATAAATAAAGAATATATTATATATTTATATAAAAAATTAATTAAATCTGATTTAATATTCTGATAAGACAAAATAGCATTTGTTATGCTTTGGTGTTTGTATTAGCTAGATTGATTTTTTGTTTATAGTCGTGACATCTAGATTCGGTAATTTAAGCCAAAAAATTTAGTTGGGAGAATGGCTGCATACAATTGCTGCGTACCTTTTTTGCAATATTATGCTTACAGGGTGGTGAGTAGAAAAGACAGATAAAGCGACAACATCTTCATCGGAACAGTCAAGCAACATTCTCTATGGTTTATACAACTTTGGGTGACCGCTTGGAAACAGCATAGAAGGAAAAAACACAACGAATGAAACGAATCATCCCGCCCGGCATGTCAGTATGCCTTATCCAGCAGCTCTGGAGACTGACTAGGATTCAATGGACTGATCGATCATCCATTAATCTGAAACCAAAATGATTACAGAAACGGTAACTAGTAGAAGAATTAATAACTCAAACCGGCAGATAACACAATCGAACCTTACACGGACAAAATTCGGAACCTGGAATATTAGAACTCCGACTGAATCATCAAGGAAGCAAACAATGAGAAGTTTCAAAATCGAATTCCAGGTCTATGCAAAGTAAGATTGGAACAACAGTGATCGAGATGAGACACTTGAGCAAGGTGTAGGCATAATAACAATACCAAAAGCGAAAAGGCACTAAAGGAATGGATACCCGGGAATAATCATGGCATTTGAATCAAAAATAAGCAACATTACAATCACACAATGCTATGCTTCATCAGAAGAGGCAGATGAGATTTACGAAAGATAAATTCTACGAACAACTCCAAGGGCAAAAACACACCACGCAATGATGTGAGAATAATTCAAGAAGATTTCAACGTAAAAATTTGTACGGATAATTCCGACTTGGCAATCATCATGGGAACGAACGCGCTGAGCTTTGCGACAAATAATAATGGAGTAAGACTCATCGACTTCTGTACCACAAACCAGCATAGGTGGTAGCAAATTTCCTAACAAAGATATCCACAAATACACATGGACCTCGCCGGATGGAAGAACAAGGAACCAAATAGACCGCTTCAAGACGTAAGGATCTCAATGAGAGGTGCGGACATCCATAGTGACCATTAATAGGTAATATTACAATTCAAAATCAAACCAGTTGTCATAAAACACAACAAGTCAAACAGGAGGAAATCAACATCTAAAGATTAAAAAATAGCGAAACAAAGCAGACCTTCAAAGATATGCTCGAAAGCAAATTGTCAACCATTGATGGTGCCACTAATATGGAAGAAAAATGGGAACGAATCGAGGAAACATATGCCGAAACAACTGCTAACTCGCTCGGATACCGCAAACCAGGAATAACAGACACCACATGGCTGAAAATTGATGAACTAAATCTCTAATTGCAATTGAACCAGCAGAACACACCAGAAATAAGAAGCAAACACGAGAGCACGGCAAAAGAAGTTAAGAAATTGGCAAGAGCAGATCGTAGAAGATTTACGGAAAACATTCTCAAGGATGCAGAAGAAGCAGCAGCAAAAAGATACCGGCATAAGAGTTCAAAATGGTCAAATACTAACAACAGACGAAAGATGGGCAGAATACTTCGGCGATGGAACACCAACTAGCTCGGTAAACTCCACATTACCCAATAACGCTGACAACGAAACCATTAACCCATTCACCAACGGAGCGGGAAGTTGATAGAGTAATTGAGAAATTGAAGAACAACAAGACACCCGAAACGGACCAGCCGAATTATTCAGACACGCTACATCCACAATAATAAAAACCATAACGCATCTCCTAACCGAAACACGGGTAAAATACCGCGGAAATGGAAACAAGGCCAGACCATAATGAAACCTAAGGAAGGCGACCTAAGGGAATGGAAAAAATGGCGAGGTATATCGCTTCTTACCACAATAATCAAGGTATTATCAATGATGTTCCTTGATAGAATATCGCCTACAATAAACACGAAACTTAGAAATTCAGACCACGGCGAAGTTGCACTGACCATATAAATACAGTTCGCAGAGCAATCAAATGAATACCTTCTCTTCGTGGATTTCGAACGCGCCTTCGACACCATACACAGGAACGCAATATGGAACTTTGCGAAATGGGCAACCCGATCAAAATAATCCAACTTATACAAGAAAGGTATCAGGATGCAGGCAGCCGAGTACAACACAAAGGCAAGCAAAGTGAAACGTACTACAACAATCATGGAGTACGGCAAGGATGTGTACTCTCACCATTACTGTTCCTAGTAGTATTAGAAAGTGTTATGAGGAAAATGGACGGTGAGTCACCCAATGGCATTCAATGGGGGTTAACGAACAAACTCAATGACCTGGATTAGGCAGACGATATGTGCCTGTTAACTCATAAATATTCCGATATGCAGCAGAAAATACAGAAACTATCGGACTTAGCGAACGAAGTTGGTCTTAAAACAACATCAATAAGACTAAGACAATAAGGCCACACCAATAAGCATCAACCAATAACAAATCGAAGATGTAAAAGAATTCGTATACCTCGGTTGTACTCTATCAATAACCGGCGGGACAGAAGAAGATATCACCAAGCGAATAAATAAACGCAGACCAACCTTCATCATGTTACACAAAGTCTGGAACACTTCTGTATTCTCTCGAAACACCAAAATACGGATCTTCAACTCATACGTGAAATCAGTACTTACGGCTGCGAAACATGGAACCAAACTCGGCAGATCACAAACAAGATACAAGTTTTCGTCAACAAATGCCTCAGACGAATACTAAGGTGCCTAACAAAATATCCATTACTGAGGCAAACATATCAAGAGAGCATTGAGTCTAATATACGAAGGCGTAAATGGCGATGGATCGTCATACATTATGGAAATCACAAGACGATATGACTCGAACGGCACTGGAATGGAACCCACAAGGAAAGAGAAAAGTAGGAAGACCATCTGTGACTTGGATGCGAACGATAATTGCGGAAGCCAAACACATTAGAAAATCATGAGCTGAAATAAAATCAGTGGCCCCAAACAAAGTTAGATGGAAAAGTTTAGTAGACTCCATATGCTCATAAAGTGGAGATACAGGAAAAAAATTGTGGCAGCACTGTGGCACTAAAAGTGACTAATTCGAAATAGTGTTGATTGATGCAAAAAGGTAACTCGGCTGGAATTTCCATGAAATTATGATCAACGAGTTTATACAAAGTCGAAGTGAGCCTATATGCTCCATTAGGACATCAAAGGTTCTGCAATAGATAGCTTGTATTACGTCACAATTAATCGCCTATAAATTGTTTTCTAACACTTGAGTTTCGCTACCCGAATTTAAGCATATGTGTCAATAATTCCTCTTAATTTCCATCTTGAAGCTGCGGCTGTTGATCGTCCTAAAATAACACGAGCTTCAACTGGCTGTTCCCCCATTTCGTTCTCCGTCACCTATCAGAAAAACGTCCTGGTGTCAATGCTGTTGGATCACTTGTCAACAAAGTTGGATCACTTGTCAACAAAGACAAGCTATATGTTTAGTCACTATATATAGCTCTTCAACGGTCCGATCCGATTTTATGGTGCTTTTCAAATGTCTCCAAAATGAGGTGAGAATGGTGGCATTAAATTTCAGCCCGTTTCGCTACTAGCTATTACAGCGGTGATCTCTGTGCTATGAAGTACAACCTATTGTCAGAATAGCTATCCGAACATAATTATTTTCTGGATGTAACCCCTTTGTATGCTGCTATAAAGGTTTGATTGGTTAGTACCGCTCAACTTTCAAGTGTAGTATGGTTTTGCCTCTAGCTCTGAGAGCCAAACTAGCAGTGGTAGAGTTCGAACCATTACAACGGCTTGAATTTACACGGCAGGAATTTATTAGCTCAACGAAAAGTTTAAACTGAAATAGCGTTCCTTCAGGATTTTGAGTCATAAGTGGAACACCGAATCATGTATAGCTCTGGGCGCCGGGCGGACGATAAGACGATAGGTCACGCTTTTGTTTGTATTAGGCCAAAAGTAAAAATCAACGAGTAGCACGGAATCCAGGATTCGAGTTATTGTGTCGAATGTTGTGCTGCGTAACGGCTGTGCCATGTATGGACGACCAGTACCTGTTGATGTTATGCAAAAGATCTCGAAGCCCTGTAGATTAAAAAGCTCCAGTTTTGTCATGGAACTTGTATTCCGTAATGACATTAATCTGGAGAGTTTAGAATACCATTTATAGTTATCTTATGGCTGAGAAATACAATAATTGTTGCACCTAATACGCATTTCGAACTCTTGAGATATACATACATCTGCATGCGTTCTATATCTTGCCGATGCAGTTTGTGTTGTTCATCAACAAGAATGAAGCTCTGGAACTTTTGTGTAGTGGTGTGTAACTCTAATGGAATGCCCGTGAATTCAAAGAGACCAAATGGGTTGTGAACTTGTGGTCACCGTTTTATAAACGTCTTCTCGCGTTTAGAATGAGCTGCTCTGAGGAGATCTATCTTGGGCAACCATTTCACGCGTTGTAAAATTCAACATCGGCTGAAACTCTGTGCAGCTTTCTGACACACAGGATCTAGTCATCATCGTCGACTTGATTCGACGCTGTCGAAATAATAACTTTAGGAACAGGCTTGTCAACGACAGTAAAATATTTAAATCAAATTGTCTGGCATTAAACTTCGTTACCTGTGAAAACAACACATGAAATTTCAATCGCAGACATACAAATAGTATATATTTTTGAAAATTTTAACAATTTTTTGTGAATCTCGATTTCTTTTTAACTATTTTGCGTGAGTATCTCCCATTAATTTCGTCTATTATTTTTTACAGCAAACGCAAGATTATTTTACGGGTTCTAGTCTTAGGAAATAATTGTATAAATGTTAATTGCTAATTTTAATAAGATGGCGCTGTAATAGTCAAAGAGATGGTTGAGATATTAGCTTTTGTTCCGAGTTAAATGCAGATTTAAATTCAAATCAGTCCGTTGAATAATTTGGGGACTGAATGCGTTACGTAAAGCTCAGATTTCACCTTATAAAGCATTACTAATTGTTGATTTATGTGAACTACATACTTATTAGCTAGTAAATCAGGAACAGAAGTCATCTTTATAAATCATTAACAACTCTTTGCCCAATCGCACTACTTAAGTTACGATCATTATCTACTACTGCTTCTTATAATTTCAATGACGTACCTTCAATTAATTAATCATAATTAATTTAAACTTACTGACGCATCCACGAGCAACAAAAAAATCCTAAAGACGTTAAAACACCCAACATAATCTTATCAGTTTGATGCTATCAGGTTGAAATAATTTACTAAAACTATTTTGTATTTTCAATTATCGATTTAATGAAATTATCTATTCCGTCATAAGTTAGACAAGTTAGCCGCACCATGCGCAATCATGATTACAAAATAGATTACAAAAAATTCGATTTAATTTTTTGATTTAGAATTTATTTTTCGATCAAATGTTGTGAGTGCTGGATCTAGATTATACATTAAATAAAACACCTGTCCAAATCGATAATGTTGCGACTGAATATAAAATTAGCGCTAGTGTTGGCAATTGTTCTGGTCCGAGGACATGCCCTTCAATATTGTTTAGTGAACGATTATAATTCGGTGACACCGTACTTTGCTACCGATACGAACAGCACCAACAACACGTTAACGCTGGTTAATTGTAAAATTGAAACGGAACTGATCGAGAACGTAAGTAGATATTATAGATTAAAACGTGATCTTGTACATAATATAATGTGTTCGATAATTATTGGCAGGATCCTGTGACAAATATCTGCAATCATGTTATGCCAAATGGGATCGCAGTGTTCCCGGTATTTGTGTTAACAATACGCAACGATACAATTGGGGCGGACAAATCATTTTACTCGATTTGTCGCAACGGAGGATCAGGAATCTTATCTTGGATTAAGTGGAGCGTATATCAAAAATATTTTGGTGATTCCGAAGTGTTTGAGGTAAGTTGTATCTATATCGATTTATATCGATCACGGCAGCACACTGATAAAAGTATTAAAAAAAATTTTTATCGTGTTTATCATTTAATCCGCATACACATTTAAAATCCAACACAGGGCCACTCGTTTATTGGTCGCATAAAGATACAAGCGCCAGGTGATGAAACCGAACGACTCGATGAGTTAGATAATTCAACTAATCCAACACCATATGTTGATGAGCCGAGTTTTACGTACGAATATTGTACGGTGGATTTGGAGTCGGGTCGATGCTTGTCGGTAGTTACTAAACAAGTGCTGGACTTGTCGAACGATACGGAAATGTTGATTGAAAAATTACCAATTTTTTATGAACTACACTTTCTCGAGTATAGCCCGTGGCGAAACGTAACCAATTTGAGGAGGGAAACTGTTGGCAGTGGAACAATCTCGAATTTAAAAACATTCGTTAAATACGAAGAAATCGATTTGTCCTACTCGTTTATCGAAGAAAATGTTATCGAATTACCAAAATATTTTGTTCGTAACACGCCCGTCGATATTTTCAAAAACGGAAGTTTATTTAATAATTTTGTCGTTGGCCGTGGTAAATATGTACCTGTGAATGGGGTGAGTACACAAATATATATACGTTATACGATATAGCCGATGATTTTATTACTTTATCCAATCGTAGACTCTAACAGCAATTCGAAAAATTCCCGCACTTCGAGCAATTGATGTACATGTAAGAGGCGATGTAATACAAGAAGTCATAACATTTATTTCCGAATTAATAATCGTTTATGATCGAGTTCGAGTACCAGCCAACGACATTGGTTTTCAATTGAGCGCAACACTTGTACGAACAAGCGTGAAGAATTTGGAACTCGAATATGATCAATTTTATGATGTAAATAAATTTCCTACCCCACCATCCGTACCATCAGACGAGACAACAACAACAACAACACAGGCAGTCGAACGTGATGAAGAAACAACGACAGAGAGTACAACGTCGCGCAATGTGACCGCTCATCCAGGTTTAAATACGACTCAACCGCCTAATCCACCAAATGGTGTTTATCCCGGATTTCGGAGTATGGCCATTATATGCGCAATCATATTCTTTTCGGTTGTTCTAATTGCGGCAACCGATGTGTCTCGCAAACTGTTACGAGCGCGGGCGGAAAAACGAAGACGTATGGCTCAAATGGATCAGTCGTCATATTCACAAGTGCCGATGGAGAAAATTTATTAGGGATGTGATCCTGAAGATGAGAATTTAAATTTGTTGTGATTAGTTAGCTAATAAATTTGTTTTAAGTTATTTGGTTTTTTAAACATTTATGACCTTTGACATCCACAAAATGAATATTTGTCTTCAGTCAGGCATTTTTGTCTGTTTATATATCGCTCGGTTCAAATGTCTATCTGGTTTAAAGCTAGAGATTAGTTTGAGCTCGATCCTGCTGAAATTTGGTATACAGACAATCGATTCTACTATAGCATAGTCACTGTGCAGCCATTTTTCACAATATAATCGGATTAACGATGTTTTTGAGCTTTTTCCTTCAAATTTCGATTTTGAAGAAACATGAAAGGGGTTAGCCCACAACATTTTTGGGCTAGAAATTATTTTGTGCCTGATCCTGCTGAAATTTGGTACAGACAATCGATTCTGCTATAGCATAGTCACTGTGCAGCCATTTTCACAATATAATCGGATTAACGATGTTTTTGAGCTTTTTCCTTCAAATTTCGATTTTGAAGAAACATCAAAGGGGTTAGCCCATAACATTTTTGGGCTAGAAATTATTTTGTGCTTGATCCTGCTGAAATTTGGTACAGACAATCGATTCTACTATAGCATAGTCACTGTGCAGCCATTTTTCACAATATAATCGGATTAAAGATGTTTTTGAGCTTTTTCCTTCAAATTTCGATTTTGAAGAAACATCAAAGGGGTTAACCCACAACATTTTTGGGCTAGAAATTATTTTGTGCCTAATCCTGCTGAAATTTGGTACAGACAATCGATTCTACTATAGCATGGTCACTGTGCAGCCATTTTTCATAATATAATCGGATTAACGATGTTTTTGAGCTTTTTCCTTGAAATTTCGATTTTGAAGAAACATCAAAGGGGTTAGCTCGCAACATTTTTGGGCTAGAAATTATTTTGTGCCTAATCCTGCTGAAATTTGGTACAGACAATCGATTCTACTATAGCATGGTCACTGTGCAGCCATTTTTCATAATATAATCGGATTAACGATGTTTTTGAGCTTTTTCCTTGAAATTTCGATTTTGAAGAAACATCAAAGGGGTTAGCTCACAACATTTTTGGGCTAGAAATTATTTTGTGCCTAATCCTGTTGAAATTTGGTACAGACAATCGATTCTACTATAGCATGGTCACTGTG
This sequence comes from Tipula lateralis, assembly GCA_963932295.1. NCBI lineage: Eukaryota > Metazoa > Arthropoda > Insecta > Diptera > Tipulidae > Tipula > Tipula lateralis. Next base: position 43,887,453 of record OZ010737.1, on the reverse strand, counting down.
CAGCCATTTTTCACAATATAATCGGATTAACGATGTTTTTGAGCTTTTTCCTTGAAATTTCGATTTTGAAGAAACATCAAAGGGGTTAGCTCGCAACATTTTTGGGCTAGAAATTATTTTGTGCCTGATCCTGCTGAAATTTGGTACAGACAATCGATTCTACTATAGCATGGTCACTGTGCAGCCATTTTTCACAATATAATCGGATTAACAATGTTTTTGAGCTTTTTCCTTGAAATTTCGATTTTGAAGAAACATCAAAGGGAGCTCGCAACATTTTTGGGCTAGAAATTATTTTGTGCCTAATCCTGCTGAAATTTGGTACAGACAATCGATTCTACTATAGCATGGTCACTGTGCAGCCATTTTTCACAATATAATCGGATTAACGATGTTTTTGAGCTTTTTCCTTGAAATTTCGATTTTGAAGAAACATCAAAGGGGTTAGCTCACAACATTTTTGGGCTAGAAATTATTTTGTGCCTGATCCTGCTGAAATTTGGTACAGACAATCGATTCTACTATAGCATGGTCACTGTGCAGCCATTTTTCACAATATAATCGGATTAACGATGTTTTTGAGCTTTTTCCTTGAAATTTCGATTTTGAAGAAACATCAAAGGGGTTAGCTCACAACATTTTTGGGCTAGAAATTATTTTGTGCCTAATCCTGCTGAAATTTGGTACAGACAATCGATTCTACTATAGCTTAGTCACTGTGCAGCCATTTTTCACAATATAATCGGATTAACGATGTTTTTGAGCTTTTTCCTTGAAATTTCGATTTTGAAGAAACATCAAAGGGGTTGTTAGCTCACAACATTTTTGGGCTAGAAATTATTTTGTGCCTAATCCTGCTGAAATTTGGTACAGACAATCGATTCTACTATAGCATGGTCACTGTGCAGCCATTTTTCACAATATAATCGGATTAACGATGTTTTTGAGCTTTTTCCTTGAAATTTCGATTTTGAAGAAACATCAAACGGGTTGTTAGCTCACAACATTTTTGGGCTAGAAATTATTTTGTGCCTAATCCTGCTGAAATTTGGTACAGACAATCGATTCTACTATAGCATGGTCACTGTGCAGCCATTTTTCACAATATAATCGGATTAACGATGTTTTTGAGCTTTTTCCTTGAAATTTCGATTTTGAAGAAACATCAAAGGGGTTAGCTCACAACATTTTTGGGCTAGAAATTATTTTGTGCCTAATCCTGCTGAAATTTGGTACAGACAATCGATTCTACTATAGCTTAGTCACTGTGCAGCCATTTTTCACAATATAATCGGATTAACGATGTTTTTGAGCTTTTTCCTTGAAATTTCGATTTTGAAGAAACATCAAAGGGGTTGTTAGCTCACAACATTTTTGGGCTAGAAATTATTTTGTGCCTAATCCTGCTGAAATTTGGTACAGACAATCGATTCTACTATAGCATGGTCACTGTGCAGCCATTTTTCACAATATAATCGGATTAACGATGTTTTTGAGCTTTTTCCTTGAAATTTCGATTTTGAAGAAACATCAAAGGGGTTAGCTCGCAACATTTTTGGGCTAGAAATTATTTTGTGCCTAATCCTGCTGAAATTTGGTACAGACAATCGATTCTACTATAGCATGGTCACTGTGCAGCCATTTTTCACAATATAATCGGATTAACGATGTTTTTGAGCTTTTTCCTTGAAATTTCGATTTTGAAGAAACATCAAAGGGGTTAGCTCACAACATTTTTGGGCTAGAAATTATTTTGTGCCTAATCCTGCTGAAATTTGGTACAGACAATCGATTCTACTATAGCTTAGTCACTGTGCAGCCATTTTTCACAATATAATCGGATTAACGATGTTTTTGAGCTTTTTCCTTGAAATTTCGATTTTGAAGAAACATCAAAGGGGTTGTTAGCTCACAACATTTTTGGGCTAGAAATTATTTTGTGCCTAATCCTGCTGAAATTTGGTACAGACAATCGATTCTACTATAGCTTAGTCACTGTGCAGCCATTTTTCACAATATAATCGGATTAACGATGTTTTTGAGCTTTTTCCTTGAAATTTCGATTTTGAAGAAACATCAAAGGGGTTGTTAGCTCACAACATTTTTGGGCTAGAAATTATTTTGTGCCTAATCCTGCTGAAATTTGGTACAGACAATCGATTCTACTATAGCATGGTCACTGTGCAGCCATTTTTCACAATATAATCGGATTAACGATGTTTTTGAGCTTTTTCCTTGAAATTTCGATTTTGAAGAAACATCAAACGGGTTGTTAGCTCACAACATTTTTGGGCTAGAAATTATTTTGTGCCTAATCCTGCTGAAATTTGGTACAGACAATCGATTCTACTATAGCATGGTCACTGTGCAGCCATTTTTCACAATATAATCGGATTAACGATGTTTTTGAGCTTTTTCCTTGAAATTTCGATTTTGAAGAAACATCAAAGGGGTTAGCTCACAACATTTTTGGGCTAGAAATTATTTTGTGCCTAATCCTGCTGAAATTTGGTACAGACAATCGATTCTACTATAGCTTAGTCACTGTGCAGCCATTTTTCACAATATAATCGGATTAACGATGTTTTTGAGCTTTTTCCTTGAAATTTCGATTTTGAAGAAACATCAAAGGGGTTGTTAGCTCACAACATTTTTGGGCTAGAAATTATTTTGTGCCTAATCCTGCTGAAATTTGGTACAGACAATCGATTCTACTATAGCATGGTCACTGTGCAGCCATTTTTCACAATATAATCGGATTAACGATGTTTTTGAGCTTTTTCCTTGAAATTTCGATTTTGAAGAAACATCAAAGGGGTTAGCTCACAACATTTTTGGGCTAGAAATTATTTTGTGCCTGATCCTGCTGAAATTTGGTACAGACAATCGATTCTACTATAGCATGGTCACTGTGCAGCCATTTTTCACAATATAATCGGATTAACGATGTTTTTGAGCTTTTTCCTTGAAATTTCGATTTTGAAGAAACATCAAAGGGGTTAGCTCACAACATTTTTGGGCTAGAAATTATTTTGTGCCTAATCCTGCTGAAATTTGGTACAGACAATCGATTCTACTATAGCTTAGTCACTGTGCAGCCATTTTTCACAATATAATCGGATTAACGATGTTTTTGAGCTTTTTCCTTGAAATTTCGATTTTGAAGAAACATCAAAGGGGTTGTTAGCTCACAACATTTTTGGGCTAGAAATTATTTTGTGCCTAATCCTGCTGAAATTTGGTACAGACAATCGATTCTACTATAGCATGGTCACTGTGCAGCCATTTTTCACAATATAATCGGATTAACGATGTTTTTGAGCTTTTTCCTTGAAATTTCGATTTTGAAGAAACATCAAACGGGTTGTTAGCTCACAACATTTTTGGGCTAGAAATTATTTTGTGCCTAATCCTGCTGAAATTTGGTACAGACAATCGATTCTACTATAGCATGGTCACTGTGCAGCCATTTTTCACAATATAATCGGATTAACGATGTTTTTGAGCTTTTTCCTTGAAATTTCGATTTTGAAGAAACATCAAAGGGGTTAGCTCACAACATTTTTGGGCTAGAAATTATTTTGTGCCTAATCCTGCTGAAATTTGGTACAGACAATCGATTCTACTATAGCTTAGTCACTGTGCAGCCATTTTTCACAATATAATCGGATTAACGATGTTTTTGAGCTTTTTCCTTGAAATTTCGATTTTGAAGAAACATCAAAGGGGTTGTTAGCTCACAACATTTTTGGGCTAGAAATTATTTTGTGCCTAATCCTGCTGAAATTTGGTACAGACAATCGATTCTACTATAGCATGGTCACTGTGCAGCCATTTTTCACAATATAATCGGATTAACGATGTTTTTGAGCTTTTTCCTTGAAATTTCGATTTTGAAGAAACATCAAAGGGGTTAGCTCGCAACATTTTTGGGCTAGAAATTATTTTGTGCCTAATCCTGCTGAAATTTGGTACAGACAATCGATTCTACTATAGCATGGTCACTGTGCAGCCATTTTTCACAATATAATCGGATTAACGATGTTTTTGAGCTTTTTCCTTGAAATTTCGATTTTGAAGAAACATCAAAGGGGTTAGCTCACAACATTTTTGGGCTAGAAATTATTTTGTGCCTAATCCTGCTGAAATTTGGTACAGACAATCGATTCTACTATAGCTTAGTCACTGTGCAGCCATTTTTCACAATATAATCGGATTAACGATGTTTTTGAGCTTTTTCCTTGAAATTTCGATTTTGAAGAAACATCAAAGGGGTTGTTAGCTCACAACATTTTTGGGCTAGAAATTATTTTGTGCCTAATCCTGCTGAAATTTGGTACAGACAATCGATTCTACTATAGCATGGTCACTGTGCAGCCATTTTTCACAATATAATCGGATTAACGATGTTTTTGAGCTTTTTCCTTGAAATTTCGATTTTGAAGAAACATCAAACGGGTTGTTAGCTCACAACATTTTTGGGCTAGAAATTATTTTGTGCCTAATCCTGCTGAAATTTGGTACAGACAATCGATTCTACTATAGCATGGTCACTGTGCAGCCATTTTTCACAATATAATCGGATTAACGATGTTTTTGAGCTTTTTCCTTGAAATTTCGATTTTGAAGAAACATCAAAGGGGTTAGCTCACAACATTTTTGGGCTAGAAATTATTTTGTGCCTAATCCTGCTGAAATTTGGTACAGACAATCGATTCTACTATAGCTTAGTCACTGTGCAGCCATTTTTCACAATATAATCGGATTAACGATGTTTTTGAGCTTTTTCCTTGAAATTTCGATTTTGAAGAAACATCAAAGGGGTTGTTAGCTCACAACATTTTTGGGCTAGAAATTATTTTGTGCCTAATCCTGCTGAAATTTGGTACAGACAATCGATTCTACTATAGCATGGTCACTGTGCAGCCATTTTTCACAATATAATCGGATTAACGATGTTTTTGAGCTTTTTCCTTGAAATTTCGATTTTGAAGAAACATCAAAGGGGTTAGCTCACAACATTTTTGGGCTAGAAATTATTTTGTGCCTGATCCTGCTGAAATTTGGTACAGACAATCGATTCTACTATAGCATGGTCACTGTGCAGCCATTTTTCACAATATAATCGGATTAACGATGTTTTTGAGCTTTTTCCTTGAAATTTCGATTTTGAAGAAACATCAAAGGGGTTAGCTCACAACATTTTTGGGCTAGAAATTATTTTGTGCCTAATCCTGCTGAAATTTGGTACAGACAATCGATTCTACTATAGCTTAGTCACTGTGCAGCCATTTTTCACAATATAATCGGATTAACGATGTTTTTGAGCTTTTTCCTTGAAATTTCGATTTTGAAGAAACATCAAAGGGGTTGTTAGCTCACAACATTTTTGGGCTAGAAATTATTTTGTGCCTAATCCTGCTGAAATTTGGTACAGACAATCGATTCTACTATAGCATGGTCACTGTGCAGCCATTTTTCATAATATAATCGGATTAACGATGTTTTTGAGCTTTTTCCTTGAAATTTCGATTTTGAAGAAACATCAAAGGGGTTAGCTCACAACATTTTTGGGCTAGAAATTATTTTGTGCCTAATCCTGTTGAAATTTGGTACAGACAATCGATTCTACTATAGCATGGTCACTGTGCAGCCATTTTTCACAATATAATCGGATTAACGATGTTTTTGAGCTTTTTCCTTGAAATTTCGATTTTGAAGAAACATCAAAGGGGTTAGCTCGCAACATTTTTGGGCTAGAAATTATTTTGTGCCTGATCCTGCTGAAATTTGGTACAGACAATCGATTCTACTATAGCATGGTCACTGTGCAGCCATTTTTCACAATATAATCGGATTAACAATGTTTTTGAGCTTTTTCCTTGAAATTTCGATTTTGAAGAAACATCAAAGGGAGCTCGCAACATTTTTGGGCTAGAAATTATTTTGTGCCTAATCCTGCTGAAATTTGGTACAGACAATCGATTCTACTATAGCATGGTCACTGTGCAGCCATTTTTCACAATATAATCGGATTAACGATGTTTTTGAGCTTTTTCCTTGAAATTTCGATTTTGAAGAAACATCAAAGGGGTTGTTAGCTCACAACATTTTTGGGCTAGAAATTATTTTGTGCCTAATCCTGCTGAAATTTGGTACAGACAATCGATTCTACTATAGCATGGTCACTGTGCAGCCATTTTTCACAATATAATCGGATTAACGATGTTTTTGAGCTTTTTCCTTGAAATTTCGATTTTGAAGAAACATCAAACGGGTTAGCTCACAACATTTTTGGGCTAGAAATTATTTTGTGCCTAATCCTGCTGAAATTTGGTACAGACAATCGATTCTACTATAGCATGGTCACTGTGCAGCCATTTTTCACAATATAATCGGATTAACGATGTTTTTGAGCTTTTTCCTTGAAATTTCGATTTTGAAGAAACATCAAAGGGGTTGTTAGCTCACAACATTTTTGGGCTAGAAATTATTTTGTGCCTAATCCTGCTGAAATTTGGTACAGACAATCGATTCTACTATAGCATGGTCACTGTGCAGCCATTTTTCACAATATAATCGGATTAACGATGTTTTTGAGCTTTTTCCTTGAAATTTCGATTTTGAAGAAACATCAAACGGGTTAGCTCACAACATTTTTGGGCTAGAAATTATTTTGTGCCTAATCCTGCTGAAATTTGGTACAGACAATCGATTCTACTATAGCATGGTCACTGTGCAGCCATTTTTCACAATATAATCGGATTAACGATGTTTTTGAGCTTTTTCCTTGAAATTTCGATTTTGAAGAAACATCAAAGGGGTTAGCTCACAACATTTTTGGGCTAGAAATTATTTTGTGCCTAATCCTGCTGAAATTTGGTACAGACAATCGATTCTACTATAGCTTACTCACTGTGCAGCCATTTTTCACAATATAATCGGATTAACGATGTTTTTGAGCTTTTTCCTTGAAATTTCGATTTTGAAGAAACATCAAAGGGGTTGTTAGCTCACAACATTTTTGGGCTAGAAATTATTTTGTGCCTAATCCTGCTGAAATTTGGTACAGACAATCGATTCTACTATAGCATGGTCACTGTGCAGCCATTTTTCACAATATAATCGGATTAACGATGTTTTTGAGCTTTTTCCTTGAAATTTCGATTTTGAAGAAACATCAAAGGGGTTGTTAGCTCACAACATTTTTGGGCTAGAAATTATTTTGTGCCTAATCCTGCTGAAATTTGGTACAGACAATCGATTCTACTATAGCATGGTCACTGTGCAGCCATTTTTCACAATATAATCGGATTAACGATGTTTTTGAGCTTTTTCCTTGAAATTTCGATTTTGAAGAAACATCAAAGGGGTTAGCTCACAACATTTTTGGGCTAGAAATTATTTTGTGCCTGATCCTGCTGAAATTTGGTACAGACAATCGATTCTACTATAGCATAGTCACTGTGCAGCCATTTTTCACAATATAATCGGATTAACGATGTTTTTGAGCTTTTTCCTTCAAATTTCGATTTTGAAGAAACATCAAAGGGGTTAGCCCACAATATTTTTGGGCTAGAAATTATTTTGTTCCTGATCCTGCTGAAATTTGGTACAGACAATCGATTCTACTATAGCATAGTCACTGTGCAGCCATTTTTCACAATATAATCGCATTAACGATGTTTTTGAGCTTTTTCCTTCAAATTTCGATTTTGAAGAAACATCAAAGGGGTTCGCCCACAACATTTTTCAGCTAGAAATTATTTTGTGCCTGATCCTGCTGAAATTTGGTACAGACAATCGATTCTACTATAGCATAGTCACTGTGCAGCCATTTTTCACAATATAATCGGATTAACGATGTTTTTGAGCTTTTTTCTACAAATTTCGATTTTGAAGAAACATCAAAGGGGTTAGCCCACAACATTTTTTGGCTAGAAATTATTTTGTGCCTGATCCTGCTGAAATTTGGTACAGACAATCGATTCTACTATAGCATAGTCACTGTGCAGCCATTTTTCACAATATAATCGGATTAACGATGTTTTCGAGCTTTTTTCTACAAATTTCGATTTTGAAGAAACATCAAAGGGGTTAGCCCACAATATTTTTGGGCTAGAAATTATTTTGTGCCTGATCCTGCTGAAATTTGGTACAGACAATCGATTCTACTATAGCATAGTCACTGTGCAGCCATTTTTCACAATATAATCGGATTAACGATATTTTTGAGCTTTTTCCTTCAAATTTCGATTTTGAAGAAACATCAAAGGGGTTAGCTCACAACATTTTTGGGCTAGAAATTATTTTGTGCCTGATCCTGCTGAAATTTGGTACAGACAATCGATTCTACTATAGCATAGTCACTGTGCAGCCATTTTTCACAATATAATCGGATTAACGATGTTTTTGAGCTTTTTCCTTCAAATTTCGATTTTGAAGAAACATCAAAGGGGTTAGCCCACAATATTTTTGGGCTAGAAATTATTTTGTGCCTGATCCTGCTGAAATTTGGTACAGACAATCGATTCTACTATAGCATAGTCACTGTGCAGCCATTTTTCACAATATAATCGGATTAACGATGTTTTTGAGCTTGTTCATTCAAATTTCGATTTTGAAGAAACATCAAAGGGGTTCGCCCACAACATTTTTCAGCTAGAAATTATTTTGTGCCTGATCCTGCTGAAATTTGGTACAGACAATCGATTCTACTATAGCATAGTCACTGTGCAGCCATTTTTCACAATATAATCGGATTAACGATGTTTTTGAGCTTTTTCCTTCAAATTTCGATTTTGAAGAAACATCAAAGGGGTTAGCTCACAACATTTTTGGGCTAGAAATTATTTTGTGCCTGATCCTGCTGAAATTTGGTACAGACAATCGATTCTACTATAGCATAGTCACTGTGCAGCCATTTTTCACAATATAATCGGATTAACGATGTTTTTGAGCTTTTTCCTTCAAATTTCGATTTTGAAGAAACATCAAAGGGGTGAGCTCACAACATTTTTGGGCTAGAAATTATTTTGTGCCTGATCCTGCTGAAATTTGGTACAGACAATCGATTCTACTATAGCATAGTCACTGTGCAGCCATTTTTCACAATATAATCGGATTAACGATGTTTTTGAGCTTTTTCCTTCAAATTTCGATTTTGAAGAAACATCAAAGGGGTTAGCTCACAACATTTTTGGGCTAGAAATTATTTTGTGCCTGATCCTGCTGAAATTTGGTACAGACAATCGATTCTACTATAGCATAGTCACTGTGCAGCCATTTTTCACAATATAATCGGATTAACGATGTTTTTGAGCTTTTTCCTTCAAATTTCGATTTTGAAGAAACATCAAAGGGGCTCACAACATTTTTGGGCTAGAAATTATTTTGTGCCTGATCCTGCTGAAATTTGGTACAGACAATCGATTCTACTATAGCATAGTCACTGTGCAGCCATTTTTCACAATATAATCGGATTAACGATGTTTTTGAGCTTTTTCCTTCAAATTTCGATTTTGAAGAAACATCAAAGGGGTAGCTCACAACATTTTTGGGCTAGAAATTATTTTGTGCCTGATCCTGCTGAAATTTGGTACAGACAATCGATTCTACTATAGCATAGTCACTGTGCAGCCATTTTTCACAATATAATCGGATTAACGATGTTTTTGAGCTTTTTCCTTCAAATTTCGATTTTGAAGAAACATCAAAGGGGTTAGCTCACAACATTTTTGGGCTAGAAATTATTTTGTGCCTGATCCTGCTGAAATTTGGTACAGACAATCGATTCTACTATAGCATAGTCACTGTGCAGCCATTTTTCACAATATAATCGGATTAACGATGTTTTTGAGCTTTTTCCTTCAAATTTCGATTTTGAAGAAACATCAAAGGGGTGAGCTCACAACATTTTTGGGCTAGAAATTATTTTGTGCCTGATCCTGCTGAAATTTGGTACAGACAATCGATTCTACTATAGCATAGTCACTGTGCAGCCATTTTTCACAATATAATCGGATTAACGATGTTTTTGAGCTTTTTCCTTCAAATTTCGATTTTGAAGAAACATCAAAGGGGTGAGCTCACAACATTTTTGGGCTAGAAATTATTTTGTGCCTGATCCTGCTGAAATTTGGTACAGACAATCGATTCTACTATAGCATAGTCACTGTGCAGCCATTTTTCACAATATAATCGGATTAACGATGTTTTTGAGCTTTTTCCTTCAAATTTCGATTTTGAAGAAACATCAAAGGGGTTAGCTCACAACATTTTTGGGCTAGAAATTATTTTGTGCCTGATCCTGCTGAAATTTGGTACAGACAATCGATTCTACTATAGCATAGTCACTGTGCAGCCATTTTTCACAATATAATCGGATTAACGATGTTTTTGAGCTTTTTCCTTCAAATTTCGATTTTGAAGAAACATCAAAGGGGTTAGCTCACAACATTTTTGGGCTAGAAATTATTTTGTGCCTGATCCTGCTGAAATTTGGTACAGACAATCGATTCTACTATAGCATAGTCACTGTGCAGCCATTTTTCACAATATAATCGGATTAACGATGTTTTTGAGCTTTTTCCTTCAAATTTCGATTTTGAAGAAACATCAAAGGGGTGAGCTCACAACATTTTTGGGCTAGAAATTATTTTGTGCCTGATCCTGCTGAAATTTGGTACAGACAATCGATTCTACTATAGCATAGTCACTGTGCAGCCATTTTTCACAATATAATCGGATTAACGATGTTTTTGAGCTTTTTCCTTCAAATTTCGATTTTGAAGAAACATCAAAGGGGTGAGCTCACAACATTTTTGGGCTAGAAATTATTTTGTGCCTGATCCTGCTGAAATTTGGTACAGACAATCGATTCTACTATAGCATAGTCACTGTGCAGCCATTTTTCACAATATAATCGGATTAACGATGTTTTTGAGCTTTTTCCTTCAAATTTCGATTTTGAAGAAACATCAAAGGGGTTAGCTCACAACATTTTTGGGCTAGAAATTATTTTGTGCCTGATCCTGCTGAAATTTGGTACAGACAATCGATTCTACTATAGCATAGTCACTGTGCAGCCATTTTTCACAATATAATCGGATTAACGATGTTTTTGAGCTTTTTCCTTCAAATTTCGATTTTGAAGAAACATCAAAGGGGTAGCTCACAACATTTTTGGGCTAGAAATTATTTTGTGCCTGATCCTGCTGAAATTTGGTACAGACAATCGATTCTACTATAGCATAGTCACTGTGCAGCCATTTTTCACAATATAATCGGATTAACGATGTTTTTGAGCTTTTTCCTTCAAATTTCGATTTTGAAGAAACATCAAAGGGGTTAGCTCACAACATTTTTGGGCTAGAAATTATTTTGTGCCTGATCCTGCTGAAATTTGGTACAGACAATCGATTCTACTATAGCATAGTCACTGTGCAGCCATTTTTCACAATATAATCGGATTAACGATGTTTTTGAGCTTTTTCCTTCAAATTTCGATTTTGAAGAAACATCAAAGGGGTAGCTCACAACATTTTTGGGCTAGAAATTATTTTGTGCCTGATCCTGCTGAAATTTGGTACAGACAATCGATTCTACTATAGCATAGTCACTGTGCAGCCATTTTTCACAATATAATCGGATTAACGATGTTTTTGAGCTTTTTCCTTCAAATTTCGATTTTGAAGAAACATCAAAGGGGTAGCTCACAACATTTTTGGGCTAGAAATTATTTTGTGCCTGATCCTGCTGAAATTTGGTACAGACAATCGATTCTACTATAGCATAGTCACTGTGCAGCCATTTTTCACAATATAATCGGATTAACGATGTTTTTGAGCTTTTTCCTTCAAATTTCGATTTTGAAGAAACATCAAAGGGGTTAGCTCACAACATTTTTGGGCTAGAAATTATTTTGTGCCTGATCCTGCTGAAATTTGGTACAGACAATCGATTCTACTATAGCATAGTCACTGTGCAGCCATTTTTCACAATATAATCGGATTAACGATGTTTTTGAGCTTTTTCCTTCAAATTTCGATTTTGAAGAAACATCAAAGGGGTGAGCTCACAACATTTTTGGGCTAGAAATTATTTTGTGCCTGATCCTGCTGAAATTTGGTACAGACAATCGATTCTACTATAGCATAGTCACTGTGCAGCCATTTTTCACAATATAATCGGATTAACGATGTTTTTGAGCTTTTTCCTTCAAATTTCGATTTTGAAGAAACATCAAAGGGGTTAGCTCACAACATTTTTGGGCTAGAAATTATTTTGTGCCTGATCCTGCTGAAATTTGGTACAGACAATCGATTCTACTATAGCATAGTCACTGTGCAGCCATTTTTCACAATATAATCGGATTAACGATGTTTTTGAGCTTTTTCCTTCAAATTTCGATTTTGAAGAAACATCAAAGGGCTCACAACATTTTTGGGCTAGAAATTATTTTGTGCCTGATCCTGCTGAAATTTGGTACAGACAATCGATTCTACTATAGCATAGTCACTGTGCAGCCATTTTTCACAATATAATCGGATTAACGATGTTTTTGAGCTTTTTCCTTCAAATTTCGATTTTGAAGAAACATCAAAGGGGTAGCTCACAACATTTTTGGGCTAGAAATTATTTTGTGCCTGATCCTGCTGAAATTTGGTACAGACAATCGATTCTACTATAGCATAGTCACTGTGCAGCCATTTTTCACAATATAATCGGATTAACGATGTTTTTGAGCTTTTTCCTTCAAATTTCGATTTTGAAGAAACATCAAAGGGGTTAGCTCACAACATTTTTGGGCTAGAAATTATTTTGTGCCTGATCCTGCTGAAATTTGGTACAGACAATCGATTCTACTATAGCATAGTCACTGTGCAGCCATTTTTCACAATATAATCGGATTAACGATGTTTTTGAGCTTTTTCCTTCAAATTTCGATTTTGAAGAAACATCAAAGGGGTGAGCTCACAACATTTTTGGGCTAGAAATTATTTTGTTCCTGATCCTGCTGAAATTTGGTACAGACAATCGATTCTACTATAGCATAGTCACTGTGCAGCCATTTTTCACAATATAATCGGATTAACGATGTTTTTGAGCTTTTTCCTTCAAATTTCGATTTTGAAGAAACATCAAAGGGGTTAGCTCACAATATTTTTGGGCTAGAAATTATTTTGTGCCTGATCCTGCTGAAATTTGGTACAGACAATCGATTCTACTATAGCATAGTCACTGTGCAGCCATTTTTCACAATATAATCGGATTAACGATGTTTTTGAGCTTTTTCCTTCAAATTTCGATTTTGAAGAAACATCAAAGGGCTCACAACATTTTTGGGCTAGAAATTATTTTGTGCCTGATCCTGCTGAAATTTGGTACAGACAATCGATTCTACTATAGCATAGTCACTGTGCAGCCATTTTTCACAATATAATCGGATTAACGATGTTTTTGAGCTTTTTCCTTCAAATTTCGATTTTGAAGAAACATCAAAGGGGTGAGCTCACAACATTTTTGGGCTAGAAATTATTTTGTGCCTGATCCTGCTGAAATTTGGTACAGACAATCGATTCTACTATAGCATAGTCACTGTGCAGCCATTTTTCACAATATAATCGGATTAACGATGTTTTTGAGCTTTTTCCTTCAAATTTCGATTTTGAAGAAACATCAAAGGGGTTAGCTCACAACATTTTTGGGCTAGAAATTATTTTGTGCCTGATCCTGCTGAAATTTGGTACAGACAATCGATTCTACTATAGCATAGTCACTGTGCAGCCATTTTTCACAATATAATCGGATTAACGATGTTTTTGAGCTTTTTCCTTCAAATTTCGATTTTGAAGAAACATCAAAGGGCTCACAACATTTTTGGGCTAGAAATTATTTTGTGCCTGATCCTGCTGAAATTTGGTACAGACAATCGATTCTACTATAGCATAGTCACTGTGCAGCCATTTTTCACAATATAATCGGATTAACGATGTTTTTGAGCTTTTTCCTTCAAATTTCGATTTTGAAGAAACATCAAAGGGGTGAGCTCACAACATTTTTGGGCTAGAAATTATTTTGTGCCTGATCCTGCTGAAATTTGGTACAGACAATCGATTCTACTATAGCATAGTCACTGTGCAGCCATTTTTCACAATATAATCGGATTAACGATGTTTTTGAGCTTTTTCCTTCAAATTTCGATTTTGAAGAAACATCAAAGGGGTTAGCTCACAACATTTTTGGGCTAGAAATTATTTTGTGCCTGATCCTGCTGAAATTTGGTACAGACAATCGATTCTACTATAGCATAGTCACTGTGCAGCCATTTTTCACAATATAATCGGATTAACGATGTTTTTGAGCTTTTTCCTTCAAATTTCGATTTTGAAGAAACATCAAAGGGCTCACAACATTTTTGGGCTAGAAATTATTTTGTGCCTGATCCTGCTGAAATTTGGTACAGACAATCGATTCTACTATAGCATAGTCACTGTGCAGCCATTTTTCACAATATAATCGGATTAACGATGTTTTTGAGCTTTTTCCTTCAAATTTCGATTTTGAAGAAACATCAAAGGGGTGAGCTCACAACATTTTTGGGCTAGAAATTATTTTGTGCCTGATCCTGCTGAAATTTGGTACAGACAATCGATTCTACTATAGCATAGTCACTGTGCAGCCATTTTTCACAATATAATCGGATTAACGATGTTTTTGAGCTTTTTCCTTCAAATTTCGATTTTGAAGAAACATCAAAGGGGTTAGCTCACAACATTTTTGGGCTAGAAATTATTTTGTGCCTGATCCTGCTGAAATTTGGTACAGACAATCGATTCTACTATAGCATAGTCACTGTGCAGCCATTTTTCACAATATAATCGGATTAACGATGTTTTTGAGCTTTTTCCTTCAAATTTCGATTTTGAAGAAACATCAAAGGGCTCACAACATTTTTGGGCTAGAAATTATTTTGTGCCTGATCCTGCTGAAATTTGGTACAGACAATCGATTCTACTATAGCATAGTCACTGTGCAGCCATTTTTCACAATATAATCGGATTAACGATGTTTTTGAGCTTTTTCCTTCAAATTTCGATTTTGAAGAAACATCAAAGGGGTGAGCTCACAACATTTTTGGGCTAGAAATTATTTTGTGCCTGATCCTGCTGAAATTTGGTACAGACAATCGATTCTACTATAGCATAGTCACTGTGCAGCCATTTTTCACAATATAATCGGATTAACGATGTTTTTGAGCTTTTTCCTTCAAATTTCGATTTTGAAGAAACATCAAAGGGGTGAGCTCACAACATTTTTGGGCTAGAAATTATTTTGTGCCTGATCCTGCTGAAATTTGGTACAGACAATCGATTCTACTATAGCATAGTCACTGTGCAGCCATTTTTCACAATATAATCGGATTAACGATGTTTTT
The DNA here is from genome assembly GCA_963932295.1 of Tipula lateralis. Classification (NCBI taxonomy): domain Eukaryota; kingdom Metazoa; phylum Arthropoda; class Insecta; order Diptera; family Tipulidae; genus Tipula; species Tipula lateralis. The sequence goes on along the minus strand of OZ010737.1, from coordinate 43,872,014 downwards.
GAGCTTTTTCCTTGAAATTTCGATTTTGAAGAAACATCAAAGGGGTTAGCTCACAACATTTTTGGGCTAGAAATTATTTTGTGCCTGATCCTGCTGAAATTTGGTACAGACAATCGATTCTACTATAGCATGGTCACTGTGCAGCCATTTTTCACAATATAATCGGATTAACGATGTTTTTGAGCTTTTTCCTTCAAATTTCGATTTTGAAGAAACATCAAAGGGGTGAGCTCACAACATTTTTGGGCTAGAAATTATTTTGTGCCTGATCCTGCTGAAATTTGGTACAGACAATCGATTCTACTATAGCATAGTCACTGTGCAGCCATTTTTCACAATATAATCGGATTAACGATGTTTTTGAGCTTTTTCCTTCAAATTTCGATTTTGAAGAAACATCAAAGGGGTTAGCTCACAACATTTTTGGGCTAGAAATTATTTTGTGCCTGATCCTGCTGAAATTTGGTACAGACAATCAATTCTACTATAGCATAGTCACTGTGCAGCCATTTTTCACAATATAATCGGATTAACGATGTTTTTGAGCTTTTTCCTTCAAATTTCGATTTTGAAGAAACATCAAAGGGGTTAGCTCACAACATTTTTGGGCTAGAAATTATTTTGTGCCTGATCCTGCTGAAATTTGGTACAGACAATCGATTCTACTATAGCATAGTCACTGTGCAGCCATTTTTCACAATATAATCGGATTAACGATGTTTTCGAGCTTTTTTCTACAAATTTCGATTTTGAAGAAACATCAAAGAGGTTAGCCCACAATATTTTTGGGCTAGAAATTATTTTGTGCCTGATCCTGCTGAAATTTGGTACAGACAATCGATTCTACTATAGCATAGTCACAATATAACATACAATATAATCGGATTAACGATGTTTTTGAGATTTGTTTAACAAACCATTTTTTGGGTTGAGAACGCAGGCGATGAACTTTGTATGAGAATATGTAAGTGAGACAGTGGTTACTCTTCTCCTGTCCAGCACTTGTACAACTGAAGCATTTGTATTTGGGTAGTTACGTGATGAACTGTCTCTCTGATTTAACGTATGAAATCAAGAAGTTAAATATGTAGTATCACAACGCGCCGACATCGGTTTAACCTTACCTTAACAATCCAATGATACAATTGAGTTTATCTTTTTAGAGCTTAACAGTCTCGCACGATAAGTGTGCTTCCATACGGAGAATATGCAGTTTAATGTCCTCTTCTATCTCAATCATAGACAATCAAAATAAAAAAATTAAATTTTTAATAAAATTCACATTTTCTCTTTATTTTTAAAATTTTATTTGTTCGCCATTTTGTATTTTGTCTTAATGCATATTTAAAAAATATAAATTAATTTATTTTGCCTATTGTTGTGTCTCGATAGTATTGAAAAATATATAATAAATATACATAATTGAATTCTGTATTATTAAATATGAATAAAAAATATAAAGCAGCAGCTATTGATTAGTATTTTAGAGTTTTATTGTTATATTTTATTGCGGCCATTTTGTCGTTACATGATTTTCGATTTTGTGTCTTTTCGTTTAAATTTTTCGATTAAAATTGTATTTTTGGTTTATTTACACTGACATAACATGAAATAAAATTTAACGAAATGTGTGCAATTTAAAAATTCAACGAAATCTTAACTAAAGTTGATTTATATTTACACTGTGCGAAATAACTATACAGTATAAACATTTGTACAAGTAAATAAAATGACTTAATCCATCTGGTAATGTGGTGTTGTTCTCTATTGAGAACAGGGAAACCAATTTTTCCGCACTTCTCTTGAACGACTGTTTTTAGCTCTTGCAAAATATGTTTTGTTAACTTGAATAGAATAATCATTTCTAAGCCACGTTTGGAGATGTTACTGCCTCGATTCACAACGCTTGATGCAACATAAATTCATTACTAGACGACTCAAACAATAGTCAAAACAATGGTTAGAAGCTGATTCAAGTGCTCCATCATGACAATCCACCATCACAATATGACACACATTGAATGAATTGCGTTTTAAATTGTTTGCCCATCCAGCATAGTTAACTGAACAAGCTACTCATGACTTTGGTGGAAAAAGATTTGCCTCATTCTAACGGCTCGTTCAACGTATACTTGTTCATTCATAATTAGAGCTGAAAACAGTTATTTATATTAACAGCTTTGCCGATATAATTATTTCGCACAGTGTAATTTTAACTATACATTATTTGATTTAGTAGCATGCATCCATATTCTTACACTTGTTTTGTTCTAGTTTAATTTATTTTTATCACAGAATACAGACAATATTTTACCACGGTATTTTGTGATTGGTAATTTTTTTACTGAAACAATTTACTAAATTTTTGAACGAATAACAATTTCTACTCTTTATTTATCTAATTGAAATCATAAAATTAAAACAAACTTAATTCTTTCCAAACTGTTTGGTTTGGTAATTAATTTGAAATTGACATTAATTCTTTTGTTATAAATAATTTTATTTACAATTTAATTTTTATATTTACTGATATTTAGTATTATCGGTTAAATATTAAGGTATCGAGAAAGTTGTTGTGTGTTTAGTTAAAAGTCTGATTAAGTCTGAATGTTTTGTGGTTTTAAATTTCGAATGACAACAAATAATGCTTTCAAGAGTATACCCAACACTGTTAATGATATAGTAAACAAAGGAAGCAGCACCACCACAGATAAAGAAGTGAGGGAAGTATAGCTTTACCCCATCAGGTATGAATGAATAGAGCGGAATGACCGAATATGGATGTGGTGTTGAGATCGTCGTAATGGTAATCAGAATTTGATTGTATGCGAAAGTGTCACTACAGTACGACGCATTGACATTTCCGCTATGAAATCGAACATCACCACTAGACTTCTATTCCTTTAATTTAAACTGTCTATTGACGCTATGAAGTGAGGAGTTTCAGCTTGCTGTTGATACATAAGGTCATGAAAACTTTATCATTTTAACCAATAAAGCTGCATATCGTTTTGCTGAAATTCCAAAACGATTTAAAGAGGCCAAAACATTCCAAATGGCTCGAAGTTTGTGTTACAGTCTAGATTTCGACATTGAATATAAATTCCCAGAATCGTCGCGATTCGGACGTTTTAAGATGTATAATTTTCCTGAAAAATATGAATTTAACTATTATTAGTAGTGTACCAAGAGGCCTTAATCAGTATCTGCCATAGTTATCTTATACAAAATACAAACCTTTTGTGAGTATCATCATGGTCATCTGGTGGCAATGTTGGAGATATAGGGGTAAATTTTACTGCTCGAAACATAATGAAACTTCTCTCAATGATCGCATACGTTTCATCAATCGGTTTTCTATGTGAATATATCACATCAAATGAGCATCACACCAAGGACGTGTAGTACTTCTCCGTGATACTGGAACACTGCCGACTACTAAAACCTCTCAACATTGGAGAACTGCTATACTTTAAACAGCAAAATTAGGGTCGTAAATTATAACGATTAATACAGGATCGGGTATAGAAAAATGTTATAACTTAGGATCATCGAGCAAGTGTGAATGATGCTACAATAAAATAGTTCAAATGTTACGAGAATCGTAACAATAATTGTGTGGCAATATCTAATCGACGAGATGAGCTAACTAGTCTTATTACTAGGACCAGATCGCTGTTAAGAAATTGTTCTGGTCTCAAATTTAAACATGTATTTATCAGGTGGGGTAGCTTGATTAAATATTTATTCTTATCACCAACAGGGTCATCATCTGCATCAAATACTGATCAAGTAGCGAAACAAAGTAATTGTGACATTTTGAATTTATCTCAAACAACGATATTTCGTTTAAAGAAATCTGTGCTAAGGAAGTTAAAAGAGCCAACAAGAAAGCAGCTAAGGGTTCCGTGTTGAAAATCTCCGATCGCAACTTTTACCAGATGGCCGCATCGGTTGCCAATATTTCTAAAACATCTATTTCAGTATTGAAATGTGCAGACGGCTTTGGTGTTGGATCCATATTTGCAGGCCGACTTACTGGCAAGCGTCTTCACTTCGAACTCGACCTTAGTTATCGCCGATGGAGTTACGTCTCCGTAAATTCCGTATTGTGGTTCCAAAATGGATCCTGTCAACATCTCGGAGGAAATTGTCTTTAGGAACATGTAACTAATGGACATGAATAAGGCCACCGGACCTAACGGAATTAAAGGAGTTTTGGAAAATGTTCTGCAGAATTAAAGGAGAAAATACCACCATTTGTTACATCAGGACGGGTAACACGAAGAACGGTTAATGCACATATTGGAAAGAACGAATTACTTTGCTGGAAATATTCCTTTAATATATTTAAAAATGAGTACATTAAAATGAAAATTTGTTCTTAATTTAAAACCACAAAATTATTAATAATTATTCGTTTGAGTATTTTTTGTCAAAATAATAAAAAAAGATTGGTACTTCCACGTCCGTTCATATCTATAAATAAAAAAAAACTCAAATCACTCAAATTTAAAATGTTAACTCTATAATTATAAAAATTATTTTATAATTTATTTTATTAATTACCTAATATATAAATATAATTATTTTATAATATCTATATAAATTTATCTAATAATTTTCTTTAGATTTTCCTTTTTTCTTAAAACTTTAATTTCACTCAAATTTTTCATTTTTATGTGCTACAAAAACAATTTATTTATAAATTTAAATAATTTAAATTTTTTTCTTTCCTAAAGTTAAGTCTTTAATTTGGTTTGTTTCGCTCCTTATAGTTTTGCAGCACAAAATCTTGCATTACAAAATCATATGGTGGTCGTTTCTCTCTTCATATATCTACTTGGAGTGAAAGTTATTTCAGAAGTGAGTGGTTTTTAACAACGCTAAGAAAGCTCTATCGATAATATCAGAATGACGGCTATCTTGGATCAATTGGTTTTCGATTGAGCTAGAAATAATAATGAATGGAGACCTCGATTGCTGTGTCACAAATCAGTTATTTATAGGAGGAGGAAATTTTTGCAACAATAAATGATTATTTGGTGAAGTCTTAACCACAGACAACCAACAGGTCAATAGAAGGACAAAGTTTTTAGAAGATTTAGGCACAGATAGTGATGTAAAATGAAGAAGCTAACTGGTGTGGTATCTTCCTCTTCAATGAAAGAGTTGGCAAAGATGATTCTTGACCAAATTTTCACCAATTGAACCATCATTGAACAGTCAAACTCACATTCAATCCGATCCGTAAATATGAATTTGGAAGGTACTTCGCGAACTAGGTATTCCAAAAATATATTAAACTCTATAAGTTAATGTACAGGGTGGCGATAGGTCACAAAACATTGTATTTTTGATACGATTGTTTTTTATTTTATTTAATAGTATTAGAAACAATGTTTGAGTGATTCAGTAGCCATGTAAACGATTGAGGAACAAGCAAAAATTGTTGAGGTTTATTTTGCCAGCCAAAATTCAAACCCAAAGAAAATCCGAGATTTTTTTGATACCAAGTACGTAATCTAGTCGCTCGTTTTCACAAAGCGTAAATGAGAACCCTGAAACATCGACTCACAACGTGCCAGTTAGCTTCAAATGTTCAGAACTGTACTGTTTACGTACAATATACAAATGGTACATGAAATTTTGTCGCAGGACTATGCAACCTGCTTAAGATTTTGTGCAAAATTGATGAAGAACATTTTACAGCAAAATTTTAGAATCTAGGGTACTGAAAACCCAAGAGTGATTCAACAGCGTCCATTGCTTTCACTTAAGAATCACAGTTTGGTATCGAAAATCAACAGACAAGATCTACGGTACGTACTTCTTTCAAGATGAAGATGGCAACGCATTGAATATAAATGGTGAGCGTTACAGCACTATGCATTTTTTTTCCTGAACTTGATAATATTCAAGAAATGTGGTTTCAATAAAACGAAACTACGTCCTACACTGCAACAGAAACAATAAATTTGCTGCGAACGATTTTTAGTAATCGTATCGTTTCACGATTAGGAGATGTAATTTGGCCCATCACGATCACCCGAGTTAGTACCACCAGATTATACGCAAATAAATCGCAAGGACTGCAAAAACTCAAAGACAACATAATAAATGAAATTGTTGCGATTGATCAACAAGTTTTGGCTTCAGTTATGGATCAGGTACAGCAAGCAGCTTGGGAAGAGGCTGATGGTAGATTATTTTTATTTTTTTTTTTTTAAATATACAATGTTGAGGGACTTATGGCCCACCCTGCATAAGAAAGCCGGAAATATAGTTCAATAATGAAGATAAATATAAGAGTAATAAAGGTTTTAACACACAAGGGGTCTGAACAGGTTTTGTACTCTCTCCACTTCTGAACTGGATAATATAAAATATCTCCAAATGGCATATTCTGGAATGCAATAAATCAATTGAATGATAAAGATTACGCGGACGATATATGCCTATTCGAGAGAATCGACTGTGCAGTGTCCGGCTATGAAACTAGGAAGCATACACAGAGAATTACTAGAGGACTTCAGACATTTGTTACATTATTATGATATAACAAGAATATCATTGGAATTGAATCCGTAAGAGGAAAAAAAATTAGAAAGGCCGGCAATGGCCTAGAAAAGAATGGTGATAGCTGAAGCGAAACAATAAGAGAGTTTGGTGAGATTCCTCTCAAAATACGTATCGGATAAAACTGCCCACATAAACTATCAATCTTCGTGTTTAATGGGTCGATAAGGTCGTAAAAAAGTACCAAATACATATTTTAAATGTTTAGCACCAGAGATACTATGATGTGACCGAATGCTTATTGCATGACATCGTTTCGACTGCCATAGAATGAATACTTAATGAGTTATCAAACAAGGAAGAAATTTTAATGAATTACAGCAACTTCTAGTTGTATGAACTAGTAATATTGAGAAACAGAAGGTTTCACAGGGAATTTCTGCAAACAATATAGTTCGATTTGCATTTGTTGACTTCCAATGACAACAGTACTTTCAAATCTAAAGAGTTACGTAGATGTGTCTATCTACATCACCGATCGTGATCTTATGATAAAAAATCACTTTTTTATCTCCATTTTGCTCCGTAGAGAGAACCACCGTAGATTGAATTTTGTTGTTGCAAGATTTTGCACTCGAATGTATTTTATCATACAATAGAATGGTTTGCAAGATATTGGAGCGTCCCGTTTGGTTTTTTAAAAGTGTCAAAACTTATAATTTTGCTTTCGAAATGTAAGTTTAGTTGGGTGAAATATTAAACGTAATAATAATTAAAAAAATAACAACAAACACGTTGAATGATAGAACCATTTTTTGCCCTATGTGGATCACAGCCACACAAATAAAAGTATGTCGATTGTATTATTTAGACAAAACCGTTTGCTTTAATTAACTGTCAAAAGTGGTGAATGACCTCAATAAATATTTTCGCAAGCCCAGTGAGAGGTCAGCTATTTAATATATTCGTTAACAGGATTTCTGACTTATCTGTCGACAAAAGTTTTAAAATTATGATATGTTGGATTTTAAGGGGTTACTTAAGCCAGCCTTCTACCTGTTGTGGTAGATAATTTGTTAAACAAAGGTTCAACATACTGGACGCATCAAATTCTTATAAAGTCGATACTTTAGTCTAACTAATATTGATCTGATTTCTGAATTGTTTTGAGCATACCATCCAACGTGTTTTATATAATGCTTTCATAATCGAGACCTGCGGCTGGTGGTGAAAATATACAATACTTCGGTTACACTACAGGGTTTCTCAACGAAGACGACATGATGTAAAACGTAATTTATTTTTGCTATCGAAGACACTTGGATTTTTACAAACCACTTTGATCAACAATGACGAATGAAGCCGATCCACGTAGAACCCTAATAAACCACAGCAAAAATAGTCATTGTACAGAGTAACCCAAACAAAGATGATAAGTGATGCTGACATCGTTTAACTAGAAGCATATATACGATGCAACAAGATAAATTACAGGAATGAGTGATCGGTGTTAACCTTTACAACCAATTGATATTATCCCAGGTGATGGTAGCAGGCATAACTCCACTTGAACTCCTTAAGGTTATACTTGCTAACCAGGCTTCCAACATCTGTTCCTTATGACGAAGCTATGGGCCCAGATATCGAAGAACGATGTTGTTCCGTCCAGAACACCGTAGGTAATTTGAAACTGGTAGTCCTTTGTCTGAGACGATGAGACATGTTAAACGGATATAAACCATGACTGCTGCTATACTTTCGTTAGTTCGAGACTAGTATACGTAGCTGCATGCAATACTTTCCGCTGATAAACATATGGACAATTCTAATACAATTCCATACCAAATACGTTGACGTTCGTAATGGATAATCGATTTTGAATTTAGCCATTGATAATTAACGTAATGAATAACTGTTTAAAGTACATATTTCACATTGCAAATTACTACTTGTATCGATTTGTGAATTGCATAGATGAACTGCCAATTAAAGTGTTGCTATATGCAGCCCTCTTCCAGTTTTAATTGTGCACTTATGAAACGTGAACGCATATCAATGTATCCAATTTTATTAATCGAGACGTATTTAATGTGGAAATCATACAGGATTAAGGCGCAGGCCTTTACCGAACCATTTAGGTATCGTTGATATATCAAATTCCCGTATATGCACAATCAACCGTTGCTAACACTGTCAAGCATGAGTTCAAACTTATTTAATTTGTTTCAAACGTTCGAACGATTTTTACATTCGGTCGACCAATCCCACCAATGCACAATCTTTAAGGCGCTGGGGCAATTTTACACAATTCACGATGTGTGTCTTATTTATTGATAGTCTTCAGGCAGATAGATAAGTGCCATTAATTAGTTTTGACAAAATGTCATGGGGTAGCAGTGTTGGAAATTAACGACCTAGTTCGACCATTGCTTTTTAAAACATAAACTAGTGGTGCGACCCATTCGGAAAAATCCATTATTGTTATGATACTCACTTTTAGGAGACGATCCAGTTCAGAAGTTTATGTACGCTACTGGTCGTTTTTATTTGGTTTGACGTAAGGTACAGGTAGAGAGTATCTTTGAATAAGTCTCAAAAATACAAAGCCAGGGTTATTATCAGCTGTTGATCTGAACTGATCTTGTTGCCAGAAGTCTTGTTGTAGTAATAACTGTATTACTGTGTCATCGATTTTATATTGTTTCGTCTGTCCCGCGATTCCATCTGTTCCAAAAATCCGTTGAAATCGTTGCTGAATATTTTGAAACTTCGATAATTTGTTCGATCGTACTTCATGAACTAACTATCAAAGCCTCTCCGATCAGAACGTGAGCTGGGGTGAGGATTTTTTAATCGGCTGGGTCATCGTTTATTTTACATGACGGCCTCGAAATTAATGATTTAACCTGGATAATCAACATTGTCATTTCATCGAAAGTAAGATTAACAATAGTCACACGTTTCAAATGGTGTTTGAATAATTTAACAGACGCCTCCCATAATCCGCCAAAACGAGGAGCATGGGGTAGATTGAAATGAAAATGAATGCCTTTCTGTTATTTGTTTGAACTTTTATTTAAGTTTGAAGCTCTCTGTTTAAGTTCCCTGTTGGCTCCGATGAAGTTGGTTACAATGTTACAGCAAATTTGTTCTGGTACTCCACGACGTGATATGAACCGTTTTAGTGCTGCTAGAAATGATGCTGTATCGAAACCACTCACTACCTTTAAATGATCTGCTTTGACCGCTTAACAAACGAACACTGCCACAAACGCCTTTTTAGCGGTCCAGCAGTCTAAACCAACCTTTAAGAATGGTCGGCTTTGTGTACACCGTTCTACTGGTAAGTCTCCCATGTTTTGCTGTGATTTGTGGCATCTTGCAATTGTTAACCAAGCCTGCACTTCATTTTTGGGCTTGGTTTTCACTATACCGATAATGTGTTGGGCAGCATCGACAACCGAGGTTTTCAATACTTCCCAGACACTGTTCACTTCTACAGATTGGTAATTAGATCGCATTCTAATATATTCCCCTGTTCTGCCTGACTTGTCAGAAAATTTCCATCGTAGCTTTGCACTAACCAGATAAGGTCACTGCCTACAAATTTTGTAGACGACCGATAATATCTCACTTCTTGGACTACCCGAGCCCGTTGTTTTTTGAAATCAACACATGGTCAATTTGGCTTCGGGATGTTTTACGTGGATGTTTCCATATTTCCAAATGGATTTTTATGAGGAAAGAATATACTAGCACTTTAAGCGTTCGCAAAGTACATCATTCTTTCCCCATTTTCGGTCACAGTTTCGTGTCGAGAGCGCCCAAGTGGCGCAGTGGTTAAAGCTGCGGCAGTTGGAGCGGGAGGTACCGGGTTCGAATCCGATTCGAGGCAGGATGCAAAATGGGTTTTTCACCTTCGATCGTTTGGGCGGTGCGATCGGTGGTGAAAAATAAACATAATCTGGATCCTCTGTCGTGTTTAGAATCCTTGGGCCGACCCATCTTCCATGTCAGTACTATAGGACTGACATGGAGCTATGCAATGCGCAGATGGCTCTACGGAAAGACTCGGACCTATAGCCGTATAGAGTGGTATCACAACGGATCAATTTAGGTCTAAGTGTGCGATAGCAGCCACATCAACTTAACTTAACTTTTTTTCGTGTCGAGAGTACGGACTTATTTTATTACACAAGTCGGTTTGATTTCTGCCAGCTCTAGCATTAAAGTCACAAATCACCAGTACGACATCGTGCTCAGGTATAGAGCCAATTCGTGAGTTGGCTTATATTCGTGGGCACATGTAAACAGAGAATTGACAGGTTGGCTAATCTTATGAGCAAGCGAAGTCGAATATCGACTGTCCAGTGCCGTTTTACCTGTGGCCCAATGAGAAATTCAACTCCAAGAGTTTCGAGGCCATCTCCACTGTGTGTGTGTAGCAACGTATAACCTTGGGACACGTGGTCTCCACTTTTAGACAATCGAGTATCTTGGAGCGCTACGAGATCCAGCCTATACTCTTTCATACATGTGATAAGGCTGTCAAACGCGCCAGGTTTTTTGAAGTGACTGCACCGATCCTCAATCGTTTCCGAGTTCTTAAGCAGGGATTCATTATTCTTTTTGGCGGTTTCCGAATTTTTTTGTTTGTTCACCTATATAACATTTGTTGTTTTCTATAGATGCGGGCCAGTCCAGCGATCCAACCAGATTTAGTCGCCTTCTACAACAAGGTCCGGGTATGGTGATGATATTATATATGGGTCTTATGTTTCGGTCGAAATATTTATGAAACATGGATTCAGATCGAAATGGTTGCAATCCTTAGAACTTTTCATCTGCTGTGGCAAACACCAGAACTGCAGATTGACCGACAGAAGACAGGAATTTTGAACTTCATTTAAATCATGTCGTCATCGTTGCCTAGCTCTGTACTCTTTCGACGGATATAAGCATAAACCACCACCTATAGGTTGTGTCTCGATTCGCCGAAACATCCTGTACATTATTATATAAAATAACTAAATTTGTGTAATTATATATGGCACAATTATAAATTAACGTACAAAAATAAAAAAAGGGTTACGAGATTAATGGTGAGTTGATCTTTTAAATACATAAAAAAAGTATACTGTAATTAGATAATCACGTTTTTTAACATCGTTATCGTCATAAATAAAATATAAATTATATTTATCTAATTATTAATCGATTAAAATTAAATTAATAATCAAAACATGAATATAAACACGAAAAGTATATAGTAAACGGGTGAGAATGGATTTGTGAAATGGAATGGTGAATTTGGGTGGTGTGTAAAATATACGTAACTGAATTTGAACTACAAATTTGTAACTAAAAATATTTCTTATTCACTAAAATCACATAAAAAATTAATATTTAAACTAGAAAAAAAAATTCGCGCGTCCCGTATTAATTTATGTAATAATACGATTACCACTAATTTTTAGATGATTATTATTACTAAAATCATTTGCTAATTCGCTATTGTTGATTTGATTTAAAAATAAATCATCATTTGTTGCTAAAATTATATCATCACCGTTTAGTATGTCCGTACTTACTTCCCCGTTTAACAGCAGATGATTGTCCGAATTGACAAAATCATTGCCATTCGCTGTTACCGGATCGATTAGATTACGATGCTGTGGCGGTAATATTGTGTCGCCGTGAACTATGTGCGGTGCTTCATTGAATTCATCTAGTTCATCTGGAAATATTTCAAAATATATTACAATTCGATATAAAGGGTTTACCAATAAGTGGTTTCATTTTGAATAGCCTGTTATTTGGGTAGCTATCGTGAAAATTTTGTCGTCGTGAAGCATTTCTCGGCTGGCAATATAGTAAAACTGGTGGACAAATTTGAGATGTTGGGACAAGTTAGTGATTAAGAACAACCGACAGTATTGCTACTGTAGCCCATAGTATTGAAGAACACCCAGGATACCGATTCCTCGTAGGAATTAGACATTCCACAAACGACATAATACCGTATTGAGGTCAGAGTGATCTTTCATCCGAAAGCGGCTAAATGATCACATGGCTACCCAAAGGACTTAAGAGCCATTCTCTCTATCATCCTTTCTACTGAAAACCTTGGAAAGGCTGCTTGATATCTATATGCGTTAAAAAAAAGCCTAGTGACGGGGCCCAGTCTCAGTATGCTTTCTGTAAAGAGAAATCTGAGGACACCGCTCTACACGCCTTGGTAAGTATAATTGAGAAATCAATATTTTCGCAAGAGTTTTGTATGGTGGCAATGTAAAGACGGAGGTAATTCTGGAGGGATTGTAGTTCATAAGGGTGGATTATCCTGTAAGTAGGTTAATCAATCACATGCTTGGGTGCAGGATGGTTAACTCGGAGCTGGGAGAATCCACCATCAGAAGACGGGTGGCTAAGGCAACCCCCGCAGGGAGGTGTCTTTTCTCCTTTTCTGTAGAACCTAGCAATCAATAGTTTGCTGTTAGAGCTGGAGAGAGAGGAGATCGGAGTGACTGTTTATGCAGATGACGTAACGATAACTGTCTCTGGTAAATAATTAAGGAAAGAAGTAATCCAAAATGCCTTCCTAATCTTTATGAGGTGGTAAGACCGTAGTAAAACCTGCACTTATGTAAGACCTGTACTTATGTATGGCATGAGCGTGTGGTGGCACCAGCTTTTGATAAAGTAACTTACATAAAGGGGATCGAGAAAGGGCAAAGTGCGGCCTGCATGCTTATAAGCGGGGCGCTGAGCACAACACCAACACACATCAGCCATACTACAGTGGAAATGTTTTCAGACAGGACACTCGACGATAATTAGATCGCTAAGGAAGGAACTGACGAATCTAGACTACGTTACATCGAGTTTGTGCTCCGAGAAAAAGTTCGTAACTTCCTGCCCCTCAAGAGAATCTTGGTGGAGCGGGTCGGTTGCGGACACGGAAGCATTGCAGTACTTTACGAATAGCTCCAAACTTCACGGTAAAGTAGGAGCTGGTCTTCTGTGATAAATTGGAAGTTAATATATCAGTTCGTCTCCCTGATCACTGCAGCGTGTACCAGGCAGAGCTGATAGCGATTGAGGAGATACTGAATTGGTTGATACCTAATGTGGTATCCTCGACTGATATCGCAATCTATGTGTTTCTTTGACGTCTAGAGTGACGTTGAATTGCCACATGTCTCTGAATAAGATGAGTGAGCATTTTAACATTCAGATAGTCTGAATCCCAGGCCACTCGGACGTCATGGGGAACTAAAGGGCGGACGAACTAGCGAGGCATGGTCCAACTGAGGATGTCGACGAACACCCTCTCATGTAGTGTAGCAAGGCATGTCTGACCAACGCTGGACTTGAAACGCTCAAAGACATCTCCCTAGACGTGAACTAAAAACAATCGTGGGGACTCAAAGGACACTGCCTACATGCGAGGAGGCAAGGTCTAGAAGCTAATGACTTTGCAGAGGCTGTATGGATAAGAAGGAGGAAGAGTCGGTAGTCCACCTACTATGCCCATGTCCGGCTTTGGCATACAAAAGCATATTTGGGTAGGTTCTTAATGGACTGCCTCTCTGATCCCCAAAACTGTAAGGTGATTGGGTCCTTCAAATGTTTCGGATTTTTATCGTAAAATCATCATTTTTGCATCGGAGGCTACGTTAATAAACAGAATTGTTACATTTGGAGCTCAGAAAATGTAAGAATGATTGTTGAAAAGCCTCTAGTCGATTTTTATTAGTTTTTTAAGGCGGCGCTACGTGCACCAGCGTAGCCATGGCCATTTGGCTGATATCTTTTTCAAATGTTAATGGCATACCTTCCTCAACAAAGAAATGACATTTTTAAATATCAAAATGTAACCTGTTATTGGAAAACCCTTTTTATATAAAGAATAATGTTTCAAATACCTGAATAATTTTGACCAGCTAGTAATAAATATTGTCCAGATCTATTTGGCCATAATAAACCTGTCATAACACAATATGCTAAACAATCAGCTGAATTTGTTATACCTGTACAAAAAAATAACAAAAAATATGTGATTATTTCAATGTAGATGAGTACAATATCGCGCGTCATACCTAATAATAATTTATATCGCCACAGTGGGCTCACTTGTAATGCAACAACAGCAACAACGGGTAAATAAATAAACCACACAAGGCTCGATGCACCAAAATGTAATAAAAATTCTAATTTTTTTGTGGAATGCTCGTATTTCATTGTGTTCCGCAATTCCCACAGAAACCATAACATAAAAGCTATACGACATGCTAGCACAAGCCAGCCAGGCCATGTTTGATATTCGTCTATATCGGATATTATATCGACCTCCGTCTAAAATTGAAAATAAAATTTATTAATTGTGATTCGGTCTGGATGACTCTCGTTGAGCTAAGCACATACACAATTCCATACGTATAAAAATACATTAAAGCCACAGTACGGAATCCAGATTATCATTAACATAATCCAATCACTGCGACTTATTTGTTGCCTTGTTACCGCCCAACCTTTCGCCAGCAGTAGTAATATGAGCATAAATGATGCCTGAAAATAAAAAAATAATAATTTATTAGGTAATTCGATGTTTAGAATCATTAGACAACGATTTAATCGGCTAAATACCAAATGCAATAGCTCGAACAGTAATGGATAGAACAACGAATTCATACTATTAAGTGGTTAATCTTATTGACTATGGGAAGAACTAACTAACCCTAATTCGAACTATGGTGTCGAAGCACGTTTTCGGGAAATTATTTCGAGTCATTATTACCGAAAAGCACAAATAATTTTACAACAGCCAATCCAACCTCTCCGATGACGGTATATATTATATTTACTGATGTATAAGTATGCTGTAATCTAGCTGGGCCCAGTTATACATACAAAATCCTGAGGTAAAATTATTTATCCCCCTTGGTAGGTACGCTACTGTCGTTTTGGCGGAAATTTCTGAAACGAGCCAAGCTGCTCTAAATGTGATTGTCGCGGATACTGTTTCATCAAAACTTGTTTTGGAGACGTAGTTTGCCCTAAATCGACTAGGCAGTAGGGGAGGAGAAGAAGGAACTGTTGAGCACTTCTTGTGCTGTTGTTTGTAATAGAATTCCCTTCCCATAGATTGCACTGTTTTGGATCACCATCAAATACACGTCTTTGAGGCGTCTTCATCTCAAGTTTCGTCCAAATCCGTTGTCAAGAAAATATGTGAGAGCTGGATTTAATGGAAGTGTGAAAGATAGGTTCATACACGTTAGAGAAGACTCATGTGCGTTTTAGGCCCAAAACGAACTGTTTTTGCCATAGACCAAGTACCCAACCGCGATATTTTTATTCCCAGTCACTCCGGCACGATTGGCTCATTGTGACATCTCTTCCCAGGCTAAAACACTCTGTCCCGAAATTTGTTTGTTCTTTTAAGGAGATCCAAAATATCTTTAAAATTTGTTATCCTCAAGATTCTCAGTTGACTTTCAAATTTGAATTGTGATTCAAACCAGAACACTCTATGGGAAGAGTATGATGTGCTCCTGACAAGAAGTGCTAACAGTTTCTTCTTCTCCCCCACACTTCGCACTTTTGCGATGTTCCGAATTTTCATTCGAAACACATGATTATTCAGGGAGCAATGCCCAGCAAGATACTTAAAGTGCATCTATCAAAGTTTAAGAAGGACTGAGATCTTTGCTGGTTTATTGATCCAAAGAAGATGTTGGATAGTCGACAAAAAATCAGGCCATTTGTTTTGGTGCAGATCACCTTAGTTAGGAGTGACGTCATCATCTCGTTTAAGAGATGTTGACGTCATTCCTAAAAGTGGCTCAGGTCCCACAAAAGTGGAAGACGCACGCAAACGGGCCAATATATTTCCTTTGAATATATTTCCATGAGAATTTAATTTAGACTGCCTAGTCGAATTAAGGCAATAATCGTCTCCAAAACAAGTTTCGATGAAACTGTATTGGAACCAATTGTCTTTAGAACAGCCTGGCTGTCAGAAAGGATGCAGATGCGATAATCTCTGCAGTTAATTTCCTTTGCAAAGAGTGCTATTTTCAAAATTGCAGCAATTTCCGCCTGAAAGACACAATCCATCAAGGGGGATAGATGATTCGACCTCAGGATTTTGTATGTATAACCCGGCACTAGCTAGATTACAGCCTACTGATCCGTCAGTAAAGATCATCATATCGTCACCGGAGAGGTCGGATGGGCCATTATAGTCCCATGTGTCGGTAATAGTTACCAAAAAAGGGCAGTTGTGTGCCGGGCCATCTTCCTCCATATTGTCTTTGCCTTGTAGGCGAGCGTCGATTTGCGCTGCCCACCTTCTGATCCTAAGAACAAGCGGTAGCCGATCCCCAGCCATTTCAAGAGCTACAGTAGAAGTGGAGTGCATAGCTTCTACAATACCCAGACAAACAAGTCTTTGAAGGCGATTTGAAAGCTCTCCCTCCAACCGCTCTAGTAATTCTAGACCACCAAATAAGTGCGGCAAACCGCGAGATTGTATAGATTTAATTCTTCAATTTTTTTGTATCGTGAATAAAATCAACGGACAATATGAACTCTTATCGCAGTCCCTGCGTGTTGACCTGAAACAAATAGAGTACTGTTCGCTTAAAACAAAGCCACCTTTCGGTAGACGAAGAGCTGATTTGTAATCTAAACCGATGGAAACTGACTGTACAGGGTGCAGGGCAAAACTCCCGCTACCATTTTAATTGCGCGCCATCTTGGTTATGTGACGTTTAGTTTCGCTTTAATCATTGTGTTGTGTAGATGCCTCAATTTTATAATCAATAAACATACGCCACAAGAACGAGCAGAAATAGTGACAATATTTATTGAAAATACAGACATATCTCGTTCTGGAAGACAGGACGTCTTGTAAAACTGAAAATGTGGCTCTGGTGCGCGATTGTGTTGCAAAGTCCCCAGAAACATCAATTCGGAGACGTGGTTCCCAGTTACACATTTCTGCACGCAGTTTAAGGCGAATTTTGAAAACTGATTTGAAAATGATCCCGAACAAAATTCAATTAGTCCAAAAGCTGCCGAATAATCTTGATCAACGAGTTGAGTACAGTACAAGGTGTTTGGGGAAATTGAAGATTTTTCGGCTAAATTGAAAATGAGCGATGAAGCCCATTTTCATCACAGTGGCCACGTCAATAAACAGAACAGTCGGTTTTTAGGAAACACAGAATCCTCAATTAATTCATCAAACATCATTGCATCCACTTAAAACAACTGAACATTGTGGGTTTCATGCTGAAGAAATTATTGGTCCCTATTTTTTAGAAAATGACTAGAAGACATGTGGTTTCAGCAAGATGGGGTCATAGCACACACAGCCCGTCTAACAATTCAATTATTGAATGAGGTTTTTCCACGACTACTAATTTCGCGAAATGGCGATTTAGCATAGCCAGCCAGATCTCCGGATTTAGCAGCACCAGACTTTTTACTATGGGGTTTTTTAAAATAAAAAGTTTATGTGAATAAGCCGCAAACGATTCAACATCTTAAAGACAATATTCGTCACGAAATTGAAGAAATTAAGCCTGACATTTTGCAGGATGTCATGACAAATGCCTTAAAAAGAGCCGAAAGTTGCATATTGAATCGCGGTCACCATTTAGCCGATATAATTATCCAATCATAGTGAAATCTTTTGAGATCATATTTATCTGAAAGGCTTTTTAGAGTAAGACAAGAAGATGAGTATTCTGAACTGAGAGAGATAAGGGCAGGTGTTCCACAAGGCAGCGTTCTAGGTCCAGTCCTTTACCTACTATATGCAAGTGATATACCACAGCCCGACCACGTAAGCATAGCAACGTTTGCTGACGACACCGCGATACTATCAACAGAGCAAACTGTGGAAGAAGCGGCGAATAAACTTCAATGTACAAGTGATGAAATTCGCCAGTGAACCAAGCGATGGAAAATCAAACTTAATGAATTAAAATCTGCCCATGTCAACTTTACGAATAAATCATTGGTTAATCCGCCGACAATCAGCTTAAACGATGTGATGGTGCCGAACATGAACTCTGCTAAATACTTGGGTATGACTCTGGATGTTAAACTTAAATGGAAAGAGCATGTGAAGAAGAAAAGAAAAGAGCTCGATCTTAAATATAGACAATTGTACTGGCTAATTGGGCGAAGGTCAAAATTAAGCATATGCAACAAAATACTGATTTACAATCAGGTTTTTAAGCCGATCTGACTATATGGCATTCAGCTTTGGGGCTGTACTAAGGATACTAACATTAAACTTATACAAAACTTCCAGAATAAGGTACTTCGGCGTATAGTCAATGCACCCTGGTACATTCGTAATAGTGATTTGCATCGTGATTTGGAGATTCCAAATATAAAACTCGAAATTAAACGATTTGCATCGAAGCATGAATCAAGACTAATGGAAGATGTCAATGCGGAAGCCTCTCGGCTACTGAATAATGAACATTTGGTTAGGAGACTTAAAAGAACCACACCCTTCGAGCTCGTTAGTATGTGAGTAGCTAGCTACCAACGAACAGGCACTGTGCATCGCTGGACCAACAGTGACCACATTATATTTTAGTTTGTAAGAATTCAGATGTAAATTGATGGTTAGTCTGGAAAGACTAGTTTCAATAATATAATAAAAAAAAAAAAAAGTGAAAAAAAATGTAAAGACCAACTAAACTTTTTATCAAAACCAAACCTACTTATCTTTTCTTTGAACAAAGTTATAGACAATCAAAATGGTAGCGGAACTTTTGCCCTGTACATTGGAAATATTATTTTTCAAGCACATTGATTTTGGTATGGATTCGATAAGAGTTGTGCTCATAAATCTTTCAACTTAATTGCAGGTGGCCAATTAGACAGGAAACACTGATCGGTTGGTGTGTGTCTTAGATTCTCCGTACCAATCTTTAAACTCGAGTCTAGCTGCTTCAGAGGATCTAATTATACGGTGTGTATAACAAGTAGGCCTTCCCGTCACAGTCTATGAAACTTTATTGTATAGAGTTTCTATGAATAGTAAATATGTCTTAGGTAGATATTGGTAAATTTTGATAAGATACAAATTTCAAACAGTCCAATTATTAATTAAAACTTTTTTAATAGTTTAAACTTTGATCTATTTAAATTAAATAACTTTTATCAACAACAACAAATATACTGACTTGAAAACCTTATGAAACTCTCGGCAAAAGTTGAAAATCAATATTTTTATTCGATTACTTAAAAGTGTTAAGAAAAAAGTTAAGAATTTATTATTTTACTTACCCGACTAAAAATATCGAATATATCTCCCATCGTCTTTAAATTTTCATTTCCCACCCCGTTCAACGCAAACCGTATCATATGAATTAATATAAAACACAAACTTATAAATTCAATTAGCAGACTCGCTGTGAACAATTTCGTAACCGGATGTTTTTGTAATTTCACAGCATAGACTTGCATTGGGACGAGCACCAAATAAATTATAAAGAAAATCAAATACATTTCCAAAATATTTTGCTGATCGAACGAGAAATGATAGACGAGCAGATTGACAGATGTCTGTCTCGGGTTGCCGTTAACAACTTGAAAATCATAATTAATTATTGGCGGTAGCTCATCGTCATTCGACATTTTTATTTTATTGTAATCGTAGTGCTCCCACTTGCATGTTTGTTTGTTGCGATAACATGCCACCATTGAAATGTACCAAAATCTGCAAATAGAAAATTAAATAAATTTATTTATCCAACCGCACAATCGTTAAGGACTGACTTATATAATATTTTAATAAACAAGATGAATACAATATGGAAATTTTGTCAATCTTTAAAAATAAATATTTTCCCGAAGAGGGCTTTACATACTAAAATGTAGGCGGAAAATAAACGAACCCACTTAACCTTTACTCTCTCTTTCTGTGAGTGTGTGTGTGTGTGTGTAGTA
Organism: Tipula lateralis; assembly: GCA_963932295.1. Taxonomy (NCBI): domain Eukaryota; kingdom Metazoa; phylum Arthropoda; class Insecta; order Diptera; family Tipulidae; genus Tipula; species Tipula lateralis. The sequence goes on along the minus strand of OZ010737.1, from coordinate 43,851,512 downwards.
AACATGTATGAAAAACGAACAAAATTGAATTTTCCATCAATTTCCTCTTCACAAATCTTAACATTTATGCGTCAACCCAAACATGAAATATACAGAAAATGAAATCACAAGATTACTGTATTCGGTAAGATTTAAGATAAAATTTGATTAAGATTTGTAGGCTAAATTATTTGACTATTGAAATGTTAATATTGTGTCGATACGAAAGTTTTGAGTTATGTTAACAAGTTGTTTCATAAGTAATGCCCATTAGTTTAGCCTAGGCGTAAGCAAAAACCGGCATGGTGGTCCAACGAACTGGGGACCTACCGGAAGGCGTGTAGTACAGCTTTTAATACAGCCAAAAGTACGAGATAGGCTCAAGACTTCTATAACGAGGACCTCCAAAGTATACAAAAAATAATTGAGAAAGGCACAAAGGAGGTCATAGAGACTCTTCTGCGATAAAATGAAAGTAGTCTCCGAGACCTCTCGTCTTAGGAAAATACTGTCTACTAATTCTTCCAGTCCCAGTTATTTAATTAAACCGGATGCATCCTGGACTGCTTACAATGAGTAATCTTTGAAACTTCTCATCGAAACCCACTTCCCAGGAAGCTTCGACGACTCGATAGTGAATAGTACTCATCGAGAAGCACACTCACTACGCATAGTGGATATCGTAGCCAAAAAAACGGATCCTATGGGCACTTGAAGGTTTCACACCTTATAAATCGGCTGGTCCTGACCGAATTATTCCAGTGGAGATTCAGAACAACTCGAAGATTATTCTCGAAAAAGTAATCTTTAAAGGGTGTTTAAAACTGGTCTGTATTCCGTGGGGTGGGAAGAGATCAGAGTGCACTTTATTCCGAAAGCGGGTAAATACTCACATGGCTACTCAAAGGATTTAAGACCCATAACTATATCCTCTTTTCCACTGAAAACTTTGGAAAGACTGATGGATCTTCGAATATATGTTCGAAAATAGAGCCTCGTGACTGGGTCCAGTTTCAGCATGCTTACTGTAAAGAGAAATCTGTGGACACCGCTCTGCACGCCCTGATCAGTAGAATTGAGAATTTAATATTCTCGTTAGAGTTTTGTATGATGGCGCTCCTTGGTATTGGGGGCGCCTTTAACAATGTAAAGACGGAGACAATTCGCATTGTCGTTCCTAGGGGTGGATTACCCCGTAAGTGGGTTAATCAATCACATGCTTGAATGCAGAATAGATAACTTAGAGCTGGGGAAACCACCATCAGGAAACGGGTAGCCAAGGGAACCCCGCAGAGGTATAATATCTCCTCTTCTCTGGAACATAGCAATCAATGGTTTGCTGTTAAAGCTGGAGAGAGAAGTGATCGGAGTAAATGCTTATGCAGATGACGTAGCGATAGCTGTCTCTGGTAAATATTTAAGTACGGTTCAGGAGGTAATCGAAAATGCTCTCCTACTAATTACGAGGTGAGCCATCAGATGTGAACTATGGCAATTAGCTCGTCCAAAACTGAACTGGCTCTATTTAATAGGAAATATAAAATCCGGTAGTAGATCCACCTCTCTTAAATGGCGGGAGACTAAATTTTGCTGATAAGGCCAGATTTCTAGGCGTAATCTTTGTCGGTAAGTTTAGCTGGAAGCCCAATATTTTGGAAAGAATAAACAAGGCTAATATAATCATGTACTCGTGCATGAACACCATCAGAAAGAGATGGGGCCAGAAGTCGGAGCTGATACACTGGCTATTCACTTCCGTAGTAAGACCTGTACTTATATATGGGGTTTTGATAAAGTAATGAACATAAAGGTTATCGAGAAGGTGCAAAGAACGGCCTGCATGCTTATAAGCAGGGCACTGGAGACAACAATAACATGTGCGTTGGAGGTCATTTTTCCCCTTCTCCCCGTCGATATTTATGATAAGCAGATGACGGTGATTACGGCTATCCGACTATCAGCCATATCTCAGTGGAAATATCTTCAGACAGGACATTCGACGATAATTAGGTCGTTAAGGAAGGAACTGGCGAATCTAGACTGAGCGACAAAAGGCTCGAGAAAAGGTTCCGAATTCCCTGTCCCACAAGAGAATCTTGGAGGCGCGGGTCGGTTGGTGCAACGGAAGCACTGCAGTACTTCACAGATGGCTCCAAGCTACACAGTTATGTAGGAGCTGAAGTCTTTTGTGATAAATTAAAAGCGTGTACCAGGCAGAGACATAATGTGGTATCCTTGACTGATATCGCAATTTATGTGGACAGTCAGACAGCAATCAAGATAGGCGAATCTAGACTGAGCGACAAAATGCTCGAAAAAAGGTTCCGAATTCCCTGTCCCACAAGAGAATCTTGGAGGAGCGGGTCGGGTGCGGCAACGGAAGCACTGCACTACTTCACAGATGGCTCCAAGCTACACGGTTATGTAGGAGCTGAAGTCTTTTGTAATAAATTGAAAGCGTGTATCAGGCATAATGTGGTATCCTAGACTGATATCGCAATTTATGTGGACAGTCAGACAGCAATCAAGTCGCTGGACTGTTTCTCTAACGTATAGAGTGGCGTTGCGTTGCCACTTGTCACTGAATGAGATGGGTGAGCATTTCAATATTCAGATAGTCTGGGTCCCCGGCCACTCGGACGTCATGGGAAACTGCAGGGCGGACGAACTAGCGAGACATGGTAGAACTCTCCAACTGCTAATGGAAAAGGCAAAGTTGGAGAGGCCTATTAAGGCACTCAAAACTGTTCTAAACAAGGAGGCAGTAGCCTCAGCGAATAAAATGCAGGGTAGCAAGGAAAGTCTGACCAAAGCTGGTATCTGTAAACCATATATGGATGGAAGAACTCCGAACTAAACATTTTACTATACAATGAAGCTTGGTGAATGGTGGTCTAGCAGACAAAAATGAGATGTCTTTGAGGACATTTTGTTTACATTCTGGTAATAAACGGCATGATTCGATGTTCAGGATTGTGCTGGCTGTATGATGTAACGTTAGATTCTAAACATATTGGCGATGATATATCCAATCGAATTTATTAACTGAAAATATAAAGAGTGTTGATCAGATACCAGACCTTTTCTATAGATGTAAGAGTATGACTTTGATAGATGAGAACGGGATATAGGGTATTATATTCGACAGAAGAATCGTTCGTGTGATATATAAATCAAAACACAACGTTGATGTACAAACTGAGTTTTACCACAAATTCCTGATGACATTATCAAAGGAAAGAGACGAAACGGTTATCCAGAATGAATGGTACATTGATCTCTTACAGAAGAACAACATTTTGTTAGTCAAAGATGTCGTTTTAGAGGCATGTAGGGGATATAAACACAGCATGACTTTGGAACCACTGGAATCTGACTATTATCACCTTTACATGAACCAGAAGTGTAGTGGAATTCGAACTCTTACTGTAAAAATTGATGCGGAAATATACAATTATTTTCTGGGCCTTACCATGGAAATTCTGTTACATATTATTGTAGCCAATATGTAACCAATTATTCAGTTTTATTTGATTTGAGTATCATCGAGTACATGTGACTAATAATGATCAATGTGAACCTTTTGGAACAAACTTTTTAAAAAACTTTGTCCAACCATAAACATTAACGATGGATAATCAAATAAACAATAGATTAAGATAACCTCGACGCATCGAATAGACGTGATCGTCGATTTGAAACGCTAAAACAGTGATAAACCGGAGCAAATGAATAAACATCGCAACATGACGAGTATACTAATTGAACCAAATCGAGAAATCGCCAAATGAGATAAATATTAAATATTAACCGTCGTGTTATCACAGACCCCACTAGTGACAATCGGCTATATAATTCACAATTACTGTGTCAACAAATCTTAAAGCCCGATTAAACTCTGTTATTTAATTTTCATCAGTAAGTTGTTTCCGTTTGTTTTCCCCCATTACTGCTGTTGTAAGTTGAAAATGGAATTACGTCTTAACTGGATATGCTCCAGGGTATACAATATTTGTATATCTCAAACATAAATAAGAATTTATGTTATTTAGGTTTTTTATTCATAACGTCGGAAAAACGATTTAGTTGGAAAATTATAAAAAATTGTATTGTAGCGTAGATCATTTAAATTGTCTGAGGTATTGCCCAGACTAATGAGCCGATTTACGAATAACTATATTAATCATAGTTACGTTACGATACGTTTCAGCTCACCCCAGAACTATATTTTTTATTTTTATATCGGATTTTACAGGCCATTATTGGCCCGTACCGTGTCATCAATCTGACTCCATCGGTTTCGATCACGAGCCAGCTCTTCAAACCGTTGTAGACAGTTTGAAGATTCTAGATCTCGGTCTACGCCGTGGAGCCATCGTCGCCGACAGCGACCTCTTCGCCTACCGAAAGGCGGTTCTCCCTTAAAGGTTCGCTGTATCATTCGGTTCGGATCAGCACGCAGAACGTGTCCGAGCCAGCGTACTCGCTGTCCTTTGGATTTCATGCACGATATCAGGAATTTGCATTAAATTCCGATCTCGTGATTGAAAAGAACTCGGTAAGTGCCATCGACGTCACGTTTTGGGCCATATATCACACGCATGATTCTTCTCTCGAATATTAGAAGCCATCTTTCGTACTCATCCGTCAAGGTCCAACTCTCACATCCATACATGACCACGGGTCTGATTAACACTCTGTACAGTTTCAGCTTATCCGCATTTGCAAGATATTTTGATTTCAGCAATGGACGTAGAGGATTCAAAGCCCAGAACTATATTAATTGACTATATTCCAGTTTTCAAGTTCATATGAAAATCGCTACAAGCTATGACTATTATTGTATGCTGAGATGTGAATTACAATGTTAGCAAACTGAAACATTTCATCGACAGTCAGAAATGTAAGGTCTCCAAGTCATAAATATCTCCCGTCCATCGTTTAATAAAACCACACATGGAATTAAATCTTGCAATACATAAATCTATATGTTTGTTACTCTGCTCATATTATCCACGAAAATAACATCTAGGTCTGTAGTGACAGTTTTCAAACTGGATTTAATTTCCGGTGGTATGATAAAGTCTTACACTAATTGATGTTCAGGTTTAGATAGTTTGACTCACACCAATTTGAATGTAGCCTAACTTCAATGATTGTGTCGATGAAAATAGTTAAAATTCAAGGAACAAGATGGAAACCTTGTGGAAAACCCGATATAACATGAATTGACTTGGATCTGATGTATTCGATGCGGTCGCTTCAGTAAGATTTAAACCACGCAACAAAGTTATTTGAGAAACCAAATGGTTATAACCGTTCTAATGCTCTACAATGGCTAATGGAGTCAAACGCCTTGACAAATTAAGTGTACATCACGTCAACTTGCTTGAGACTTTCTATTACTTTTATTGTGCTGCTGGTGAATTGAAGAAGGCTGGTAGATGGTGATCTCTTTGGCATGAATCCATGTGATACGGTGAAACATGTCGAGGCACCACTTGAAGTAATTGCGTATTACAAGTTCAAATTACTTAGGTATAGATGATATCGGCCTTATATTTTAAGATTAAGATTGTCTAATATTTCAAGGTGGGCTGCAAACAAGTTAGTCCTTTTGTTGCTTTCCAGAGCGAATAGTCAGTACGTTTTTGAGCGGAATTATGACCAGTATTATGCCCAACATAAATGCATTGAAATAATATTGGAGAACGAGAATATAAACTTAATACTAATCCCAAGAGCCAAAAGCCGTGTTAACATTTCAGGAAGGCGAACGCTATTAATCTCCATCATTACCTTAAACGTGTCGCCTGGATAAAAAAAACTGTACAGCAGCAAGATAGCAAGAAGTTCTGTCCCGAGTTTTGAATAATGGGGTTATTTTGGTTATTTTCATGTTTTTAGGAAACATTGATTTCACGTTTTGTCTAAAAGAACCTCCTAAAGTTAGGATCGTTTATATTTTCGTCGTTACTGCAAGTTATGTATGTCTTGTATTTAATCTCAAAATAACTCTCGAAATGTTTTTTACATCCTGCATATTTAAGTTTACTAGCCTCGGAATATTGTTTTAATGTTTCTTTATAGGCTCTCTCATGTAGAAAAGCAAGTCTGACAAAAGTTGGAAATGCTCAAAAACACTGATCTCCCAACGAAGACATGAACTAAAAACGGTCGTGGGGATACTCACAAGACACTGCCTAATTGGAAAGCATGCGAGGAGGCTAGATCGAGAAGTTAATGACTTTTGTAGAAGCTGTATGGACGAGGAGGAGGAAGAGACGGTAGTCCGCCTCCTATGCTCATGCTCGGCTTTGGCACACAAAAAACATGAATATTTCGGGAATTTCTTATTGGACTGCCTCTCTGATCTCGAAAACTGTATGATACGAGACTTAGCACGCTACTATAGTAGCTCAAACTGATTCTCATAAGGGTAATAGGGAAGTAAGATCCTGTGGTATCACAACGGACGCAAGAACTGGATGCAAGAACTTCACAGCACCAATTTTCTTCTTTATTGGTGCTGTGAAGTTTTTGCACCCAGTCGACAATGTGCTTATGATGGAGATTAATAGCGTTTGCCTTCCTAAAATTTTAACAAGGCTTTTGGCTCTTGTGACTAGTATTTCTCTCCAATATTATTTCAATGGATTTATGGTGGACATAATACCTTTCCGGTCAAAAACATACTGACAAAAGGACTAACTTATTTGCAGCCCACCTTGAAATATTATACAATCTAAACATTGCACGAGCTATAATATGCTATGGTAACAACCTTATTACAAAAAAAATGTCATGTATTATTTGTTACAATTTTAGCATTGAATTGCAGCTGCTCATCGAATTCATCTTAAGTTATGTCGTCTGCATTTCCTGTAGATGTATAGCACTCTTTATTATGTTTGGTGATATTTCTTATTTTTCAATGAAACCCCGCTACTGATCGGTTCCTTTCGAGTAGTTCTTTTCTTGCTTAAGCTGTTGTTAAAATGCCTCCCGCCTTCATTGTTGTTAAATTTTCACTATTTTTCCATCTTACTTCACTGAGACCCAATATCTCGAATTTCTTCTCAACTTGTATGCTACCCACCAGGTTGCTTCTGTTAGAGTTCTTATACTCATTTTTCAATTCGTGTCCCGGTACGATAACTAAGTGTCAATATTACATTTTGCCGGTTTGGTATGACCTCTAGCGATTTCGACCTGAAGCGATTTCGTTAGTTTCTTTAGTCATGTTCCCAAGCAGTCAACTATTGTTGCCTTGTCTTTTACTGGTACTCCACTTCGTTGGATACCAGTTCAGCCTTAATATAGTGAAATATTGAGACATGAGTTTTGTTGTTAAGCTCAAATATAGAAAACGTACTGGTTTCTCAGAAAAAAATTATGCTAACCAGATAATCAAACATTTTTGAATATATATAGTCGACACAACTGAGGGGTTGTACCGAGAATGTTAAAATAATTCAAACTAAAACTTTTACGTGGCATAATGAGGCCACCATGGTACATAATGAACGACAACCTCGATAAGGATACAAAGATAGAATTGGTCAGGGAGGAAAGCAACGACCACGCAAGACTAGAGTGACTCGGTCAACATCAAAATGCTGATTTGCACTGATCATTAAATTTATATGAGGTACATAGACAGTAAATCAAACAAACTCAATAATTAATGTTATTTTGATTAGCTACAGCTAATAAAGCAATTTATAGTGGAATAATAAAAAAACTTTTCGAATACATGAACAGATGTGAATTCATCGGTAAATAGAACGACAAACAAAAACTACATATCAAACAAATGGAATTTCGAAACAAACAACTATATAGGGAAATCATATAAAGAGTGATCCAATAGGAGGTACATTTTACAATTGGGATTCAGACATTTCACCATGAATAGACCAACGCGAGAACAACGTTTACAAATCGTGGAAATTTAAATCAAAAATCAGTGTTCCGGTAAAAAATTATTTTCGTGCTCTTCGACTTATGTATTGGGTTCATAATCATCCAACAGAACGCACTATTCGCGAAACAATCACTAAATTTCGAACCACTTTTTCATTATTGGATATTCATTACCTGACTAGATGGCGTACAAGTCGATATAACGTGAATATTGCTGCTGTAGTTGAGTGTACTTCGCCGTTGAAACTCTAGGTCTCTGATATGGCACATTGTGATGTATTTAAAAGAGAGATCTTGATTTGAAGGTATACAAAATACACCTTATTCAAGAATTGAAGCACCGGTTGATCTTCCTTTGTGTCATCGATTTGGTTTATGGGCATTGGAACAGCTCCTTTTTTTTTACCGAAAAATTGTATTCAGCGATTGGGTTCAATTTTGGCTGAATGGATACGTGAATGTCAACAAACAAAACTGTCGTAGTTGGTCTGATGAACAGCCAGTAAAGATTATTCAAGAGCTTCAAACTACAGATCAATAACCAATGAATTTTTACTGTCATAAACAAAGCTTACGTCACAAATACATTTTTTGTTTATTAAATTAATAATGCTCTTATTGGATCACCCTTTCCTATCTCTATAGAGTTAGTTCAATGTTCAATATAAAATTAATCCAAATGTTAATATTTTATCAAACTCAATGTAATGTATAATATTGATTTTAAACAAACAACATACACTTAAGCATATTCATCCATAAAATTACCTTTAACTTGACGCTGGTGCGATATTGGACAAAAGTTAGATCCAAATATAGCAACAAAACACCCAACAACCATTCACTGCTTATTGATCGTAAACGCAAAATTATCATCCTGCTTGGATCGTTTAAAACAAACAATAGCACACAAAAGCAGACGAGAGGGAAATGAGAACATAACACAAAAAAATGGAAAATTATTTTTTCGCTTTTCTTTCTAATATCATTTGTTTGTTTTTTTTTGTGTGTGCCTGCCTATTAATCTCCACATAATCTATTTCTATCGTACTCAAAATATATATTCACACACAGTCATTACGTTTATATCTCTCATTTTCCCACCAGCTCAATCCTTATCGTTTTGTGTAACTAATTTTCCATTTCAATTGTTTTATTATATTATCCTACTAAAATTCTTTAGTTTAATTTAATCTTTAATATGGCTTTTTCGTTTGCCGGAAAAATTCATTTGGTAAATTATGTTCGGTATATACTCATTGGTACATTATAAAGGGTGATCCAAAAAGAGCTTCCGGAAGTTGTTTTCAAATAATATAATAAAGTTGAACCAAAACGTTTCGAGGCACCCAAGGAAACTGACGACGTCGCCGTAAGGACCACACAGTAGAAGGTCCACCAGGAGAAACGCAAGGTTTTGTTCGTTCTTGTGGCACAGTCAATGGAAGGGTTATAGTGAAAGCAAGGAGGATGAGCTCAACTTCACCGAGGGATGGAGCCATGACGAGGTTAAAATGGAACAACACTAAGATCCAGCCTTGTCGGCTGGAAAGAGGAAAACGCAGACTGCCTTGGAAGAAATAAGCACAATAAACCACGAAAGTTAAATGCTACTGGGCTTAGTGCGGAAATCATTATGATGGTATCCTGAAAATAATATAGGGAGTCCACTGACGCAAAGACGGAGATTGAGCAGTTTGTGCTGCCGAGGAATAGGGTTCCGGAGATATTGGATAATCTGTACAGTGGAAGTTCAGAAGGTCACCTGGGCGTTAATAAGACCGCGGAGGTTCAGGAGGTCCGCGGACTTTAGCTCATTCATTCTCTGGATCCAAATTTCCAGCACTCATTTGTGCATTTCGGTCGATATTACGTTAACTACACGTATATGTTCGCTATTAATGTAGGAATCGATTATCGTTTATCGATATAAACAAGTTATTTCAAATCTATGGCTTAGAAGCCGTAAACGACTTCTCTCGCTCGCAACAGACCTTACGAGCCATTTTAACGTATTGGTGCACATTGTAGGTGGTCAGCCTAACGAATGTTTTTATAAACACAAGCGCTTTTTTATGTGCATGTTAATTGCACCGATGAGAACCGAACTCGAGACCGCGGCGTGATGAGAAACTTAACCATTAAGCTACAACCGGCGACAAGTGATTTCAAATACCCCGCATAAAATCTAACGGCGTCATGTCACAATATCTTGGAGGCCAATTCAAACTCTTCTTTATAATATGATGTTCTCAAAAAAATGTTCTTTCATTAAATCGATGGCTTTGCCTGCTGTGTGGCACGTTGCACAATCCTGTGGAAGCCAAATCTTGAGTTTTGCCAATAAAAGTTCATTGGTCTGTAGTTTGCTCCATTGAAGTTTACACGCTCTCCTTTCGCATTTTTAAAGAAATCGATCCGATGATGTCATCTGCACCAAGCTTTTGAATCTCTTCTGGCCGTTCATCAGTCCAAATACGACAGTTTGGTTTGTTGACATATTTTTCAATAAAAAAAAAGAATCAATTTGGTGCTATTCCAACGCATAAAACCAAACCGATGACAGAAAGGAAGGTCAACCGACTTCAATTTTTGAACAAACTGTATTACGCCACAATGAGCCATATGAGAGACCCAGAGCTTAAGAACGGCGACGAATTGATTAATTACAGTCTTCATACGTACACTTTCAGCCACAGCAGCAATATTCATATAAGTTGGACGACTATGAACACCATAAAATGGTCGAAGAACCCGAAACCTATTTATGACTGAACACAAATGTTATATGAACATGACAGTTGTCACGCATTAATCCCAATTCGCAAACGTACCTCCTTTTGGATCACTCTTTATCATATTATCTGGATGTGGATGTACCTCCTCTCGATACTATAACCATAATCACAATATGTAATCTTAATATAGAAGAAAAGGGAAAATTATATGTCTGCCTGCAAACCCCGATTTGGGAGCCTAACAACTGGAACGAACTATAATATATAAATTTTCAATCGAATTTTCTTATTTTTTCTTCTCCAAGTGAAAACGAAATTCATTTGGGAATTTTTAATTTGGAAAATATAAAGAAAAAAAAATAATATTTTCAAATATCCAAATTGATTTGGGCAATAATTTTTTTTTATACAGAATACATGAAAATTGGAAAGGAAAATGTCTATAGATATAGTACGAGTATACATGTATAAAAAATATTGATTCGGATAATATGTTTTCCCCAATAATAATAAAAATAACTACAACCAAAGTTAAGTAATTTACATGCGAATGTAAACAGAATGATTGGCAGATGTTATAAATTTGCAGAAGAATTTTCGGGTTTTGCTTCATTTTCCGACGAAATACAGTACAACCAAAAGATATGTGTCAGTTATGGATTGCTCTCCAATGTATTTGATGAATGTAATTATGATCTAGATGGGGGGTAACTTTATAACGAACTATCTTTTCGACATTATTCGATTGGCATGGGTGAAACGGTCGCGTTATGCCGAATATTCAAAAAACTTTTTTGCACAGCATCAAATTATGTGACATTAAGCCAATCAAGAGTGTCTATGGTATGCAACAGTAAAAGAGCATCCTTCTTATAAGTGAAACATCTCCTACAATCCAACTAACTCCTTAAAGTACAGTGTTTGCAAAAACCTTAATGCTTACATTATAGTGTGCTAATGACCTAGATCAGGTTTTTTTTATTTCAGCAACTGATGTGGTTGTCTAACCCGAAAAGGATGAAAGATAGAAAAGCATCAGTTACAATCAGATTGAAAGGTCAATACACCAACATCAAACGGATCAACTACGTCATCAAAATTCCGAAAGGACCACGGTAACTGCATCGTACCAGACATTCAGAACACAGTTCGAAATCTCTGAGGCAGGAGTCTACAGCCAAACGGAGCTACGAAAAATCGATGGATGTCTTGGAGCGAAAATAAGACGATAATCACATATAAACTCTCCGTCGCATACTCGCATACAGCTCATAACAAGGAGTAACGGAGTCATTGCAAAAGTTGGAAGCCGACATCCTACGACTAAAGTGGATACATTAATCAACGCTATTTGCGACGTGACAATGAGAAAACAGTTATATCTGAACGGAAAGAAGCAGCACGCGAAGATGTTACCTTTTAACACTGCAGATGGAAGCCGAAAAGAAAGCGTTTGGGTCAGATCAAATGTAAAAACTGGAAAACATCAATGTTTCTGTCAAAACTATGAATAACCGAGTAACTACAGAAAACAGACCGTTGTAGAAAAGATCGGAATTGGATTTCTCCAAAGAAACTACCGCCCAAAAGAGAACAAGATATTGGAGATATGGTAAACTGGGACATCTGCAACGAAATTGAAAACAACCCGAGTCAGTCATCAGCCAACAGAAAGGAGTTCGAGTAAACCACAACCGATTATGAGTACTGCACGACTGAAGTTTTAGAAGACGATAAACAAACCAATGGTATAGTAAGATAGATGAGATTAGCAAGTCCTAACACAATTTCGTTGAAATTTCGTTCGACGAGAAGTTGGAATTGTTCACTAGGAGGATCACACGATGTTCAGTTTTATGGCGGGATGAACGAAATGTTAATTATGGAATTCAGGAAAAAAAACTACAGATTCACCGAGTGATAGTGCCATAAGGAGATCAAAAAGGAACATTGTAAATCCAGTTAGAAATTCGATTATCAACAGGAAGCAAACAGTTGCTTCGATAAGCATAGATGTTGTTAATGACCGAGCTATATTTCAACGCATTTCCAAATTGAGGAACACTCCACTTCTATCACCCGGAGATCCCAATAAGAAATAAGAAGCAGCAAATGCTATACTCCAAAGAAAATGAACCAATATGAGGAAAGCAGACTGTTTTCCTGAAATGAAGCTTTCTGTTCTATCAAGTACCAGCTTATTTTGGAATAATTACTTTAAATAGTTTTGGCGCAGTCTAAATAGAATCAGATTTCACTGGATACTCAGTCACAAGGAAATCAAATGTAATGTGTCTGCATATTACCAGCAATTGGATCAGCACGAGCAGATCCAATTTCCATTTTGATGAGGTTATTATATCTTATCCACCATCTTTTTAACGGTTTATGACATTAGAGGTGGGCAAATTTATCCCATGTCGCTTATATAAAACGAGCAGGTAGGGAAGAAAAAATTGAATGGATTCCTATCTGAGGATAAGCTAACGACATTTAAAACACTGGCTTTCTTGGCCTTGATTGAAGAACAAACAAATTTCGAGGCTGATAGTGTTCATTTAGGACGAATGACAATATGATAAATATGATATCCCAAATCTCAACGATAACTTAATCTCAAAAGGTCAAGATCAAAAATGCTGTATTAATCTGTTCGCTCCTTTTGTTGAGATTCATCAGATCGGGAAGAAAATATACCCCTAAAAATTTAAGTCTGTTTGGACCACGCATATATATATAACAAGCACAGAGCAAATTTATAGCTTCGATACCAATTTTGAGAGAAAATGAACAACATTCACAATTTTTCTTATGTTACGCACCGTTTGGCAAATATTAGCTGACTAGATATTATATCAAGTCAAGTGTTGACCACATCTTCATTTAGAATTTCAGAATTCATCTATGTCATATTCTTAATTTCTTTATTAACCCAATTGCTTTTTAAATTAATAACAGTTACAAGCTTTTCTTCTAATAATGATATTGGGATGGTACAGTTGGAAGTCTTATAGAGATTTCCTTCTTCTTATATGAATAGGTTGTACAAATTATTAACGTTATCGCTGCATTTGTAGCGCCATCTATTTGACTTTGTATATGGTATACCAAGATGCGGGTATTTGAAAATTAGATAAACCTTTATGCCTCAGATGAGATCTGAGGACTAACTAATATTAGCCCAACCATGTCATTCCTTGTGTTGTATACTTTGTCTATCAAGGCATGGAAATCAAGTGTATATTCAGAGGAATTAGTGACCAGCGCCAGTAGAAAGTTACCTAGAATAGTTCTGAACGTTTCCTAGTTCGATTTCCTTCAGCTTTTGTAGACTGGATTTTACAATTTTATATACCCAATTCATATTGCAGATAACAGTGGTCAGAAAAGGAATGCTTTACTGAAGTAAATTTTTGCCAAGCTCTAGGGTTTATTGGGACGGCAAATTTGTTGAAAATATATAATATTCAGACAATCAAAGAGATCAAACTTTTGACTATCGCGAGCTTGTGTTTTTCTCTATTATTTGTTATGGGACCCAAAAACTTTCAAACTTCTCCAATTACAATCAGAGATAAGTATAGGACCTGGGTGAACCAATTATTCTTTACATTTCTCCATGGCTATAGTTGTATAGTTTACTGAAATGGAAAATGCGACGATCCATGATTTCTAACAGTTAGAAGCTTTTCTTATAAAAATGGTATTGAAATGGTATTTAGAACAGATGAGTTGAATAAATAATTGCACTCGGAAATTCGCTGCGCCATCTATTTGACAATATATCAAGATGTCGCTATTTGAACATTAGATAAAACTTTATGAAGACTACCCTCAGATCAGATCTGAGGGCTAACTATATGAGCCCAATCCACGTCAGTCGTTATTTTTCTTACGGGTTAGAAGTCTCTTTTATAACTGACGTGTAGCAGTGTACCTTGTCTAGCGAGCATCCAATTCATAAACATTACTGACGAGTAGCAGTGTACCTTGTCTTGCGAGCACCCAACTCTCAAGTTTTACTTCCTCTTTAGAATGGCTGAGTTCCAATTCTTGCAAGTATGTGTACATATTGATTTGAACGTTATCGCTGCACTCGACTATATAGCAACATACGTATAATCAAACTTTATGTAGACAATATGTCCCATATAAGATTTAAGAACTTACTAATATTAGCCAATCCAAGTGAGCTCTTGTTTCCTTAAGAGTTAAAAGTCTCTTATATATCTGACCTTGTCTATATCTAACAATGTCAGTAGAAAGTTTCCTCGAATAGTTCTGAGTTTTCCTTCGGCTTTTATAGACTGGATTTTTAAATTTTATAAAAGGTTTTCCAATAAGAGGTTCCATTTTGATATTTTAAACAAACGAGTATTTTTTAAGAGAAATCAATGAATTTTTATTTCATTGTAAAGAGGAAGATATGCCATTTACGTTTGAAAACGATATCAGCCAAACGGCCGCCATGACTACACTTGCAGCACCATGAAATGAAATTTTATTTTCCATGAAAATTTCCATCACACATTTGCGGTTTATTTTCTCGCGAATTTTATCTTAAATCGATTGTGGTGCATTTGCAAAGACGTTATCTTTCACGTGGACCCAAAGAAAAAAGTCTAAAGGTGTTAAATCATTAAATCTCGATGGCCAATTGGAATCACCTCTTCGAGAAATAACACGGTCAGGAAATTTTCTTACAAAATTGTGATTGTTGCACTTACGCCGTCTTGCTGAAAATAAATGTCATCAATATCTTCCAGTTCCGGCCATAAAATCATTAATCATAGCACGATAGCGTTACAGCAGCATCATCTTCGAAAAAGTAAGGACTAATCACACCGCCAGTTGAAAAACCGCACCAAACGGTGACCAACGGTGATGATGAAGAAGCTTTTCAACAATCATTCTAGGATTTTCTGAACCCAAATGCGACAATTATGCTTATTAACCTAGCCCCCGAGGAGAAAATAGAACTACATCAATTAAGATGATTTTTCGGCGAAAATCCGAATCATTTGAAGGACACAATCAGTGAAAATTCGACATTTATGGTGATCGACCGGCTTGAGTTCTTGTGTTAACTGAACTTTAAAAGCCTTAAGACCTAGGTTTCTGCAAAATACGGTGTAGTGTCCTTTGTAGAATGTCAAAGATCGATGAGGAATCGACAAACCAGGGTTTTCTTTAACACTACGGGTTAAAGCAGCAATATTGTCAATTGTTCTTGAGCGATGCACACGATTTCGATTCTTCACATCACTAACTTGCCCCAAAAGCTTAAATTTTTCCACCAGTTTCATTATTGCCAGTCGAGAAGGAGCTTCACGATAATTATGATTTGGGTGAACCTACTATTCATTCCATTTCTCATATAGTCTACTAACATGAAAAATTGGACGACCCAGTTCTGGACCAGTTCAAAAGATAAAACTTCTGTTGAAACACAGCCGATTACTGTTATTTTGATTGAAATCGCACAAAGTACAAAAGTATATATAGTGAAAATTGTAAAACTAAATTTTCTTTTATCGCCGTCATTAGTAATCTCGATAGACTTATGATAAACTTATTTCGAATAAGACTAAAAGAAAAGTTCGTATACAAGAAATAAGTTAAGTTATCTAACGAACCAAATAAGAATTTACAAAAGTTTTATCTCTCATCCAATATAAGTAATTCTTATAAATAATGAAGTAAGAAAAATTAGCTCAAACCACCATAACACATTCGTGAAAATTTACAAATGAATATACAATTAAAAGAGACGACATTAATTTAAGTTGGAAATGTTTTTCTTTACCGAATGACATTATTATTTTTGTTGTATCAAAATGAAAAAGTTTTTCACTCGAATCTAGAAAACACACAAAAAAAATCAAATTATGTAGATTACACGAGACACGAGCACATTTCTTGATGTGCCAATAAATTTTTATGCCATTTTTTTGTGTCTGTTTTTGGTCATTTGGAGACGAAACTGGTATATGCACACCCTCGTCATTTAAACCCGCATCATCATCTAATATCTAAATAATTTTGTCGTTCCGTTGTTGGCACAGAATATATACACTTGGGTGCAAGAAAATCGCACATTGCTCTATAAGTCTATTTCAGTACAAGTTTTTGTGAATTTGTCAGCATCGAAAAAAAAAACAGTTTTTTTAACAGGAAGTATTCCCTCTTTGCCCGAATGAGTACACGTTTGCCCATTCGATGCTGCTTCGATTTCACCAGAGTTTTCACAAAATCTGGAGTTATTGCCTCCTAAGATCGCCTGTTGCAGTTTCTTGAGACTCGTCGAAGCAACATTTCTGGCTCATTGATAGAGGACGGGGCTTTCAGTTGGCCACTCAATAACATCCACCTCTTGAAGGTACTGGAATACTTTGCATTATCTTGCATGAACAGAAACTTTTCACCAATAAACCCAGCAAAACTTACGACGTATTCTTTGAGTACTTCCTCACCGTTGAGAAGTCATTCCTTTTTATTGACAGCCAGCACTCTTCTCCATTCTTGTTCTGTCCAATTAAAATACTTTCGAGCAAACTCACGACAGGTTTGTCGTTGGGCTGCGGTCAATTTCGGACCGTTTACAAGTCTGTGTGCAGTAAGATTAAATTCTCGAAGTCGTCTTCTAACTGTTCACCGACTGATTTCGACTTCACGAAATTTTTGGAGGCGCCGTCCCAGTTGAGACGCATTCATACATCGATTTCGCAACGAAGTTGCTACAAGAAAGCGGCCATCACGCTGTGCTGTTATCGAGGTCGGCCAGATTCTTGTAGCATCACTTTGTTGGAATGGTACAAGTACAAAAAAGGTACCACTGGATAGGTCTTGAAATAGACTTTTTTTTTAATACTTTTGTACTTTTGTGGAAAATTTATCAAGGTGCGATTTTTGTGCACCCAAGTGTATGTACATGCACACACTCACAGAATACGGTCGGGCTGGTGGAAACTAACAGTTGAGTATTTTTTTTTGTTTGGTTTTTCATTTCAGGGTTTCGTGTGTGCGTGTACACACACATGCCATTTTCATGACTGCTTGCTGGGATGGTGGTCCTTTTTCGTTAAAATTTTAATTATTATATAAAGTTAAATTCAATTAAATTTATTAGAACGAATTTAATGGTGAATATAATAAATATTTTAGCTGACATTGGGGAAATGTCATACCGTATACGCATATTCCTCGTTTTGGACAACGAGGGTGGAAAAATTCGTTTATAAATATATAATTTAAGGTGACCAGAGGCTATATACATAGGGAACGGTCAATAAAGGATGTTGTTTTTATTTAGAAACTTTTTTCTTTTCTTAAATTTAACTTTAAAGGCGAAGATTAACGTTAATATTCATCGGGGATTAAAATTTTGAAAATTCAATTGATAAGTGGGTAATTAAGTTTTATGCAACACGATAAGATTTATATTTTTAAATGATCACATAGGAATAAGCTTATTTGGTGAGAATGTGAAGGATACGAACGCAATCAATCATCGCTATCAATTATTATTCAAATCTCCAGAAAGAGCAACGAGAAGTCCCTCATCATGCTAGCCAGTATCGATCTACATCTGAGAGGGATGATCGATCTATCGTCGTAGCTTAACTGTGAAATCACCATCTCACTAGCGTCAAAGCCAACCTAGCTAACAAGTGCAGAATATATCTCCAGTGTTGTTTTGCTGAAACAGCCTTGTACAGTAAAGATTCGTGAATGGAGTAGGCTGGCATATACTCTACGACCTCAACCAGTTATGAGGTATGACCGAATCATCGGGTCAATGATGGTGAAAGTTTGACACTTGTTTATAAACCAGTTTGGGGAGAAGTTTAACATTCTTATTTGTCTGTGGGCAGGCAGTTTTTAGAAACAGCATAGTGGATTAACTAACACGCGATTCGTTCGACTTCTCCTGAAATTACCTACATTAAGACCCTTTAGAAAGATGGACATCGTCACTATAGCAGACAAGGTTTGCTTTGGTTAGACTTTATTTGTCTGATATCTAATAGCTCCTGAAGAAGAGACGTTCTTTGTTGTTGTTCAGAACTAGTTTATGGTACCTCATAAACATACTACATCAAGAAGTTCCTAAAAATTTATTTTGAATTATTCGGGAGAAAGCAAGAATGCATGACTGTCTATAAAGTTTGCTAGCCGACCCTTATATTGTCTATAAGCTAGAACAAGACACAGATATTTTAAGCCGTCTTTTAATTCTCTGTAGGTGACTTTCCTGATCTTGTATTTCCAAGAGTTCTTAAATTATATGACTCCTCTCCTTTAATACATTTACTATAAAACACAAAATTACCAATATAGGTCTATTCCAATTCAATTAAGAATGTTGATTCTATTACCATTGAAATTACTCAGTTAGAGTTTCCAGTTAGGGATGTCTCAAAACGATTTTTTCTATTCGCCATTCGTCAACTGGTTTTGTTAAAAACTCTGGTTCATTTCAGCAGATATTCCTCTGGATGCAGGATCTACTGGATTCATCGAGCCAGAGACAAATGCCATTTGATCTCGATTTATATGTTATAAGATTTGAGATGTCCTATTACAGATCCAACAAGCAGGATCTTATGTATCTTATCTTTATCTTATGTATCTTTACTACTGTTGTTCGTAAGCAACCCGCAAAATTCAAGTCTTGACAATGATACTAATTTAATCAGCGAAATATATTACTGCCGCATATCCTCTTAACCTCTAATACCGTATTACAAGTGCATTTATAGGTTTTTCTATACATGGTTAAAATTGAGGCCGTTAAACCATCTACCATGTGCCTTTATAAATCGATTACACTCACTTCATCACTCATGATTTGTGCTCCCATCATCTTAAACGAGTACGAGTATAGGAGATCATGTCACTCTCAGGTTCGACTCCAAGGGTGGTGATCATCAATCACGTTTGGGTGTTTTTAATCTGTAAGTGTATGTGGGTCGAACCGTGGGTCCTAGTGGCATTGAGTTCTGAAATAATTTCCGCCTTCTTTAATTTTTTTTTATATGGGACATGTATTTTAAACCCATAAATCTAAAGGTATCGGAATTTTCTTCCCTATTAAAATATATAATAACCGAACGGATCTTGAAGTCCCACCAAAACATAATGCCTCTAGATCTCTTATAACATCTCGGCGAATAGTTTTGACATAAGGTTCTGCTTTCTGGTTAAAGCCATGCGAATAGTTTAATTTGGTGATATTAAGTCTACCGCTTTACTTTTCAAAAGACCTTTGAGTTATTGAGACTATTTGAAGGCGCTTAACGTTGTATCGCTTAAAAATAGTAAAACGATTGCATTCTCTATTGTTTCCACGAAAAGTTTCAAAATAAATAAAAGGTAATACCATCTCTGTGTGCAGTCGGTAGGTCTAAACTGGTCTAAACTACTTCCTTAGAACATCTTCGTTAGAACATCTTAAATGCCGGAAAATTCATTTTCCGTACTAATCCGGCAAAACTACCTATTTGATTCTATTCACAAATTTGAATACTTCCGTTCATAATAAAAGTCTTCTGTACGGGGAGAAATATCAACTTGGAACTTAAAAAATCTATGCATGTAAGTATATAGAGTGAGAAAAAGGAAAAACTTTTATTTGATATTTTTTGGAAAAATTATTATTTTCCGTTTCGAATTTTATATATGACAAACACATACCAATATGGAAATAGACAATGAAGCTGGAGTATAGGTACGAGCATAAAACCAACGGAATATATATATATATATATATATATATATATATATATATATATATATATATATATATATATATATATATATATATATACACATATATATATATATATATATATATATATATATATATATATATATATATATATATATATATATATATATATATATATATGTATATATATATATATATATATATACACACACATATATATATATATATATATATATATATATAAAGGGTGTTTTTTTAGGAGGTTTGTTTTTCCGATAGATGTCGTTTTATTTTATGACAGTTGTTTTGACAGCTCAAAGTGGCATTTCTACTCAGTATTGTTTGGCAAATCATTATGAATAGGTTAACTCCAGAACAACGTTTTCAAATCGTGGAAATTTATTTTCAAAATCAGTGTTCAATTAAAAATGTTTATAGAGCACTTCGTGAATTTTATGGTGCACATAATCGTCCGTCAGAGACCACCATAAAGAACGTAATTACCAAATTTCGGTCTACATTCACTCTTTTGGATGCCAAGCCACCGACAAGAATGAGAAGAGTTCGTACAGAAGAAAATATTGCTGTCGTTGAGGCCAGTGTCGAAGAAAACGACAATTTATCGATTCGTCGTCGTGCTCAGCAAATTGGACTTTGTCCATCGACTTTATGGAAAATTTTACGTAAAGATTTGGGTTTGGTGCCATACAAAATTCAATTGGTGCAAGAATTAAAGCCACACGACCATCGTTTGCGCCGTGAATTCAGTGATTGGTCGTTAAATCAATTGAACGAAGATCCATTTTTTTACCGTAAAATTCTCTTCAGTGATGAGGCGCATTTTTGGTTAAATGGATACGTCAACAAACAAAATTGTCGCATTTGGAGCAAAGATAATCCACACGCCGTTCAAGAATTACCAATGCATCCTGATAAATGTACTGTTTGGTGCGGTCTATGGGCTGGTGGGATCATCGGTCCATATTTCTTTAAAAATGAGGAAGGACGACGCGTTACCGTGAATGGAAATCGATACAGAACCATGTTAAATGAGTTTTTGTTGTCAAATCTTGAAGATATGGATATGGATGAAATGTGGTTTCAACAAGATGGTGCCACTTGCCATACAGCACGTGAAACAATCGACTTATTGAAAGAAACTTTCAACGACAACATTATTTCGAGAAATGGTCCGGTGAATTGGCCTCCGCGTTCGTGCGATTTGACGCCACTCGATTACTTTTTGTGGGGATACGTGAAGTCATTGGTTTATGTGGATAAACCTCAATCGATTGACGCTTTGGAAACCAATATTCAACGTGTCATTGCTGACATACGCCCTCAAATGCTTGAAAAAGTGCTGGAAAATTGGACCTCCAGAATGACATTTGTGAAAAATAGTCGTGGTAGCCATATGCCAGAAATTGTGTTTAAATGTTAAATGCCAAAAAATTATCTACCAAATAAAAAAAATTTTGGTCATTTCATAATTTTATATGTGTTTTATTCAAAACAAAAATCGGCAACCTCTTAAAAAACACCCTTTATATATATATATATATATATAT
The DNA here is from genome assembly GCA_963932295.1 of Tipula lateralis. Taxonomy (NCBI): domain Eukaryota; kingdom Metazoa; phylum Arthropoda; class Insecta; order Diptera; family Tipulidae; genus Tipula; species Tipula lateralis. The sequence continues at coordinate 43,829,571 of OZ010737.1, read as the reverse complement.
ATATATATATATATATATATATATATATATATATATATATATATATATATATATATTTAATGTGATTTCGAAGGTGAGCAATCAAATTTTTATTTATGCAGAAGTTGTACATGTAAGAAGAAGAATAAAATATGTTTTTCCTATTTTCCTCAATTTTCTACTCAAAAATATATATTTTCGATTTTTTTGTTAAAATTAAAATATAAAAGTTATTTGAAGCGTGCAGGGTTTTTATGGCTATGCTAGCAGTGATACATACGTATTGTAACGATCGCCCTTAATTCGTTTTCTAGTATATACATGTTGGTCACATAATTTTGTACTGTCCTACAGTTATTGGTCGACCCGTGACGTATAATTGGATATGACGAAAGTTTGTTTGTTGTACGATATATATTTGTTGTATGGTATTGGTAAATTGAAATTTGGTGTGGACAATAAAAAAAAAAATTGTATACGGGAATTTCTTTTGAAAAATAAAATCCGGAAGAAAGCGCGCGAAAAAAAAAATAAAAAAACAAGAAGAAGAAAACGGACGAGTCATGACTTGGCGATTTTGGACGAGAGTTGAATTTTGAGCAGTGACCCAAGAGGTGTAAATTAGTAAAATAGAAATAATAAAGAAATTAAAAATAAATATAAAATAAAAAAAAACGAATATTAATCGTGAAATAAATAAAAACTATGTAATAGGTTAAACAAATTATGTACATGCCAATCTATATGCTAAGTGAAATAAAATTAATATGAATTAAATATATATATACATTAAATTTAGTTTGTAAACGAAATTAACTTTATTTTTGTAAATTAATAAATTGTACAGCAAAAAGACGAAAATTGTGAACAAAAAAAATAAGTAAATATATAAAAAAAAACTGTGAATGGTCAAAAAAATTGAAAGTGTAGTGTATTTTATGAATGGAAAAAAAGTGTAGAAGCAACATTTTTTTGTTCAACGACTTGGCTACCACATCTGTTCTGGTGGCGTATAAGGCAAAGAATTCAATACCTCAACCTAATCAACCTTAATTATATTATATGAGATGTACACGATATATACCTAGATATTAATATAAATCTTATTATAATTAACCACCACCGATATAAAACCAACTCGTATTAAAATTCCGGAAACCTTCAGAGCGAAAGGGTTTTACAAAAACAAATTACATTACAACTCAGGGTGATAATCGTTTTGGAATTTGTTTGTTCTATTTTGGCAACGTGAGAATCGACGGGTAACCCAACCGTTGCGGAGCAGGGCTCGGTCATCGAGACATTGAGGGTGCCGAACTAAACATACTCAGAGGGTGTCGAAATTTGGAAAACGGTATTTAGATTTAAGTATTTGCATGCGTTTTTGGTTTTTCTTCAAAAAAAAAAAAACAATTTTTAATTTTTTTTTTTATTTGTTCATCTAAATTTCTAAGATATAAGACTATTGTAAGATTAATATTTTTTTTTTGTAAAGCAACTGGGTACTGTAGCGGAAGATAGCGAGTCATGCCTCGTACTCTAGAAAATATAGTTATTTTCTTTTCGTAGTTTCGCATTTACTCACATGATGAGCTAAAAAAATTAAGAGTGATGGGGGGTTAGGTTACAGACCATGTGGTCCATACGGGTAGCTAACCTAATTTTTTCTGTAGTGAATTGCACACTTTTTTTTTTTGTAAGATGGCAGGCCTGCACCTGATCAACGGACCACCCAAGCCGCTGCTGCTACCCGCATTAGTGTGCCGTCACGTGTAGGTCAATGACCCATGCCATCAGGTTACAAATGGCGCCGAAACAGGGACCTAGAAAAGGGTCTTTCTTATTATATTAGATAATAAGAATTTAATTTACTTTATTAATTTAGAACTAACGTAAAAAAAAAAAAATAATAATAATTTGTTAAATGAAAGTTGGTGGCCCCAATAAGGCATCCAGGTGGCATAACTACCTAACGGGAAATAGTTGGACATTATGACCGCTTAGTAACAACGCGGTTGTCCATACTTGATTTTTGGTTTTTTTTTGCCCTTCAGGGTTTCACAAATCACATTTAGTGACGTAATCAATTTTTTTTCTTGTTCATTATTTTTTTTTTAAATATTTATTTACATACATACTATTTTTGAACTACAATTTCTAAATATTAATCCCAGCTAACTAACCTATAATTATTTTTGTAATTCGATAATTTTAATTCTTGTTCTACGATTGATTTTTCATTATTTGATTTTCTCGTTCAACAGTATGAAAAATTCTTATAAAAATAATTATAGCATCCTTAAATTTTTTTTTGAATAATTAATTTTTTTTATGTAGCTTTATAAACCTAAATTTTTATTGTACCGTGATTGTTATTAACGATTGATAAAGAATTTAATGGTGGATCGATTGATGGTTTGGTGAAACCAAGCTCCTCGACCAACTTAAATTACTTTTCTTATTAATAATTTATCAAATCTACAATAGCATAATTATGGTTTTTTTTCCTCAATTATAGTATCAATTGTATCTTTTTTTATTAACTCTATTAACGCTACAGAAGAATACTTGAATGCATAATAAAACTATCTATATAGTGTATGATAGGCTACCGTATTGCCATACACTTCTTCGAATGATCACCGCATGCTGTAATCATGTAACCCCCCATTTAAATGAATATTATATTTTTTTGAATAACTATAATTACTATACTATTATAATTATTATCTTGAATTAACTATATTTATTAATTTTTTCTTGATATATATTTTATTTTTCTCAAATACCAATACCATATATAATTGAATTTACTAATTTAAGATTTACTCTAAGCAAATTATTTTTTTTAATAAGTCCGGGTCGACTGATTGGTTGAAGGATAGTATTTTCTTTTGTTGCAATCTCTTTCTTGTCTAGCAACATTAAAGTATATATATATATCTAAATACTCGTATATATTATTGAATGATTTAACCTTCTTTTATTTGATTGAAATGGATTTCAATCTGATAAAAAATAGCTTAAGCTCCGACGAACTCAATGTAGAGTACTTAGTTCGGAAAATGTCCGCTTCACAAGTTGGGATTGAAAAATCCTTCGTAGAACAAATTCAAAAAGAATTGCAAAACCCGAATTTACAACCAAAGCTTTCACACATTACCGAAAATCCAGAAGAGGAATTAAACAAAATAAATACCATGTCACTCGAGATTGATGAAGTTTTAGAAAAGATGGAAGAAAATACCTCAGTAAACGATAAAAAGAGGCTGTTGGTCCATATTACGCATTGGAGAGACCGAGCACTGAGACTAAAAAATTCATTTGATAACCTTACATGTATAAATATCTTAGTTGGCTCGTTGGAACGTTCTTTGCGGTCATTAAAACGGGATCTTAAACGTAATGAAATCAACTCACAAGCTTCAAAACCATTTGCTCCACAACCGTCTACTTCCAGAGAAATGGGTTATAGTACCGATGTTCCACCGCTAGTTCGACAGTCGCATTCCAATAAGAATCGACATTCGGAACCAGACTACGAAACCTCGATCGAGCGTACCTTCTCAAAAAAACTAGAAGAGTTGTCAAAGAGTTTTATGGAACAGCTATCTACCTCCTTACACGAACAACGCAACAGCTCGAATCAAAAGGAAAAAACTAATCGTTCCAGAAATACTTATCGAGAAGAGGATGATTCTGATTCCAGGGAAAGCTCTGGTGACTCTAAAGTTTATATGCGACCAGATTATTCACGTCGGAAGACTCATCGTCATTATAAAAGGCGTATTGATCCCACTAGGTGGAAATTATTATTTACTGGACGGGAAAGTAAAAGAAGCGATGAAAACGTACAGGACTTCATAATGAGGCTAGAGGAGCATGCCTATCAGGATGGCATTCCCAAACAAGAACTCGTCAATTTGATGCGCAATTTCGTATCGGAAAAAGCTGATAAATGGTATTACACATTTATCCGGAAGAACAAGGATGCGACATGGAGAGAGTTAAAGTCAGCATTGTTAGAGCGATTCAGTAGCGTTGAAGGCGATCGAGAGATGCGTAAGTATATTCGAGGTCGGACTCAATATCCCAAAGAGAACTTCAACGATTTTCTGACCGAAATTGAAAGTACCAACTATCGTCTCCAAACACCATTACCAACGGAAGAAATACTCGACATTATAATGGACAATATGAATCCAGCGTTAAAGAGTGCAACTAGGAATCTTTCGATTAACTCGATAGAGAAACTTCGTCGAATTTGCGATAACTATGAGAAAATGTGGGACTCATCGGGATTTGATCCTCGACGTCTCATAGAGTCAAAACCAAGACGTCAACATATAGTTGCCCAAATGTCCGATACAAAAGAATCACAACCTATGTTGTATGGTAACGAATACTACCGGGAAAATGATAACAACGATGATCTAAATGACAACCCCAAATGTACTCCAGAAGTCAATGCAATTAATCGTCAGTATATAGTATGTTGGAATTGCAAGGACCTTGGTCATCGCTATTCGTCTTGTCGAATGCAGAAAACCCATACCTTTTGCGAGGGATGTGGCCTAGCTGGGACAGTCAAAGACAATTGTTATCGTTGTCAGAAGAAACTTGTTCAGGAAAACTCGAGGCCGAACGCGACACGCCCTGGGGAACAACGTTCGGAAAACCAATTTTCACCCAGGCCACCAACAAAATAAATAAACTAAACCCACAAACTACCACCAATACCACCATCCGTATACCATTTGTTAACATTGCTGAGCCTAAAATACAAAATAAACGATTAGAACGCGTTAAAGCTTATTGGAAAGATCAAAAATCCTACAATCAGTTATGTGCCATGTCTACTATAACAGAATTCATCGAAGATGATCCTCGCCCGTACGTCAAAATTTCGATACTAGGGACAATAAAATTTGGCTTGCTAGATAGTGGAGCGAGTGTAAGTATACTAGGCAAGGATAGTGAAGACTTCATAAAATCTCTGGGAGTCAAAGTGAAACCGATAAATACTTTTGTACAAACCGCAGATGGATCGGCGAATTCTGTCATAGGCCATGTATATTTACCAGTGACTTATCTAAAAAGAACCGAAAATATTAAATTTTGTTTAGTGCCTTCGTTAAGGTCGGATATTTATCTAGGGGTAAATTTTTGGAGACAGTTCAATTTAGCTCCAAATATTATTAGTGCAATAACGGAGATACCAACTAACCCTGAAAACCAGCAGAACCAACATGAACTAAGCGATGAATACTCGGCCAAATTGGAAAAAATAATACGAAGTTTTCCTTCATTCAAAGCAAATGGTTTGGGTAGGACTAACCTTATTGAACACCATATAGATGTTGGTAACTGTGAACCAATTAAACAAAGGCATTACCCAGTGTCTCCTATAAAACAGGACCAAATCTACGAAGAAATTGACCGTATGATTTCTCTGAGAGTCATCGAAGAAAGCACCAGTTCATGGAGTTCGCCAGTGGTGTTAGTTCAAAAGGCAAATGGTAAATCTCGACTGTGCTTAGATTCGCGCAAAATAAATAGTGTCACCAAAAAGGATGCTTATCCACTACCGATTATTGATGGCTTGCTTGGAAGATTACATGAGACCAAATTTATAACCAGCCTCGATCTAAAGGATGCCTTTTGGCAGATACCACTTTCTGCGAGCGCGAAAGAGATAACGGCTTTCACGGTTCCAGGCCGTCCTCTCTATCAGTTCTGCACTATGCCTTTTGGGTTGTGTAACGCACCCCAAACCATGTGCAGACTGATGGATCGAGTGATACCGCACCGGCTTAGAGATCGAGTGTTTGTATATCTAGACGACCTATTAATTATCTCAGCCGGTATCGACGAGCACCTGGAGCTCCTACGAACCATAGCCGATTTATTGTCCCAAGCGGGACTGACAATAAATATTGAGAAAAGCCGTTTCGTGCTCAAAGAAACGAAGTATCTGGGTTTTTTGATTGGTGAGCATGGACTAAGAACCGATCCTTCAAAAGTGGAGTCCATTATTAATTTTCCAGCTCCAACCTCGGTGAAACAGACACGTCGCCTGTTAGGAATGGCAGGGTGGTATCGCCGATTTATTTGCAACTATGCGGAAGTGACAGCTCCTATTACTAATCTATTAAAAAAAGGAGTAAAGTTTATGTGGACGGCGGAAGCTGATGTAGCATTTTCTAAACTAAAAGGCTTATTGTCAAACGCACCAGTTCTTCATAACCCCAATTTTTCAGAGCCTTTCTTGATTCGATGTGATGCCAGCACCCAAGGAATTGGAGGTGTCCTGTTCCAAAGGGATATTGAAGCAAATGAAAAACCGATCGCGTTCATGTCGCAAAAACTTAACGCAGCCCAACGTAACTACACAGTCACGGAATTAGAGTGCCTAGCTGCTATAGTAAGCGTAAAGAAATTTCGCCCATACATAGAAGGCTATAGATTTACGATAATAACGGACCATGCCAGCTTACAATGGCTGATGAGCCAAAAAGATTTATGTGGACGACTGGCAAGATGGAGTCTGAAATTACAGGGGTATGATTTTTGTATTGTGCATCAGAAAGGTAAAGAAAACATTGTACCCGACGCTTTATCACGAATATACTGTGATGCCCTCTCTGAATTACAACAAGACTCCAAACATCAGAATAATCAGCTCTTTGAAGGTAATACTATAGAAGATCCGTCTTATCAGGAGCTACGTTCGAAAATAAAAGCCGATTCACAGCTTTATCCTAACTTCCGTCTCCTAGAAGATAAAATTTATATCCGGGTGGAACCTAAATCCCTAGTCGAGCTTAGCGATATTCCTTGTTGGAAATTGTGGATCCCAGAGGAATTACGAGAGCAGCTTATTGCAGAGGAACACGACGTGCCAAATGGATCTCACGGAGGAGTACGTAAAACTTTAGAACGCATACGACGTCTATACTACTGGCCTAAAATGGCAATCCAGGTACATTCATATGTCACTAGCTGTGACATTTGCAAACAAAGTAAGGCCACGAATCAGTGTTTGCGCCCTCCCCTAGGTAAACATGTATTGTCAGAAAGGCCCTGGCAAAAGATTTATATAGATTTGTTAGGACCTTACCCGAGGACATCGAGTGGTAAAACGATGATTCTGATAGTGCTGGATAATTTAACGAAGTTTGTATATTTGAAACCCTTAGCAAAAGGCACAGCAACTAAAATCGTAGAATTTCTTCAAGAAGAATTGTTTCCATTATTCAGTGTACCCGAAACAATCCATAGTGACAATGGTGTTCAATTCGTAGGAAGGGAGTTCAAAACACTTGTTACTGAACTGGGAATCCAGCACGTGAAGACAGCCTATTACTCCCCACAAAGCAATGCATCAGAACGTGTTAACCGCTCGATCGTAGCCGCCTTAAGAGCCTATGTGAAAGAAAAACACTCGAGTTGGGATAAATATTTGCCTGAAATATCAAGTGCTCTTAGAAATTCAGTGCATCAAACAACAAACTATCCACCACACTTTCTCATGTTTGGTTATCATAAAATACTTCATGCTAAAGATTACCATACTCTCCGATCACTAAATTTAATATGTGAGAACTACGTGGATTGGATGGAAACTCCGGATAGATTATCCGTAATACATAACGAAGTGAAGCACAATGTAATAAAGGCATACGATAAATATGCAAATCGTTACAACCTACGAACTAGATGCCGTACTTTAAACATAGGACAGACGGTCTACGTCAGGCAACATCCGATGAGCGACGCAGCAAAAAAGTTTACTGCTAAATTTGCATATCCTTTTGTAAAAGCAATGGTAAAGGAAAAACGTGGCGAACTCTATTACGTTCTCGTGGATGATAATAGTAAAAACTTAGGAACGTTCCATTTAATGGACATAAAGACATAAAAGTTACGCACTTCTGCCTTATTAAGTTCGATTATTTCAGCTTCAAAGCTATAATAACTCCGTATTATATCTTTCAACCTGATCGTAAATCTATAGCCTTCTATGTATGGGCGAAATTTCTTTACGCTTACTATAGCAGCTAGGCACTCTAATTCCGTGACTGTGTAGTTACGTTGGGCTGCGTTAAGTTTTTGCGACATGAACGCGATCGGTTTTTCATTTGCTTCAATATCCCTTTGGAACAGGACACCTCCAATTCCTTGGGTGCTGGCATCACATCGAATCAAGAAAGGCTCTGAAAAATTGGGGTTATGAAGAACTGGTGCGTTTGACAATAAGCCTTTTAGTTTAGAAAATGCTACATCAGCTTCCGCCGTCCACATAAACTTTACTCCTTTTTTTAATAGATTAGTAATAGGAGCTGTCACTTCCGCATAGTTGCAAATAAATCGGCGATACCACCCTGCCATTCCTAACAGGCGACGTGTCTGTTTCACCGAGGTTGGAGCTGGAAAATTAATAATGGACTCCACTTTTGAAGGATCGGTTCTTAGTCCATGCTCACCAATCAAAAAACCCAGATACTTCGTTTCTTTGAGCACGAAACGGCTTTTCTCAATATTTATTGTCAGTCCCGCTTGGGACAATAAATCGGCTATGGTTCGTAGGAGCTCCAGGTGCTCGTCGATACCGGCTGAGATAATTAATAGGTCGTCTAGATATACAAACACTCGATCTCTAAGCCGGTGCGGTATCACTCGATCCATCAGTCTGCACATGGTTTGGGGTGCGTTACACAACCCAAAAGGCATAGTGCAGAACTGATAGAGAGGACGGCCTGGAACCGTGAAAGCCGTTATCTCTTTCGCGCTCGCAGAAAGTGGTATCTGCCAAAAGGCATCCTTTAGATCGAGGTTGGTTATAAATTTGGTCTCATGTAATCTTCCAAGCAAGCCATCAATAATCGGTAGTGGATAAGCATCCTTTTTGGTGACACTATTTATTTTGCGCGAATCTAAGCACAGTCGAGATTTACCATTTGCCTTTTGAACTAACACCACTGGCGAACTCCATGAACTGGTGCTTTCTTCGATGACTCTCAGAGAAATCATACGGTCAATTTCTTCGTAGATTTGGTCCTGTTTTATAGGAGACACTGGGTAATGCCTTTGTTTAATTGGTTCACAGTTACCAACATCTATATGGTGTTCAATAAGGTTAGTCCTACCCAAACCATTTGCTTTGAATGAAGGAAAACTTCGTATTATTTTTTCCAATTTGGCCGAGTATTCATCGCTTAGTTCATGTTGGTTCTGCTGGTTTTCAGGGTTAGTTGGTATCTCCGTTATTGCACTAATAATATTTGGAGCTAAATTGAACTGTCTCCAAAAATTTACCCCTAGATAAATATCCGACCTTAACGAAGGCACTAAACAAAATTTAATATTTTCGGTTCTTTTTAGATAAGTCACTGGTAAATATACATGGCCTATGACAGAATTCGCCGATCCATCTGCGGTTTGTACAAAAGTATTTATCGGTTTCACTTTGACTCCCAGAGATTTTATGAAGTCTTCACTATCCTTGCCTAGTATACTTACACTCGCTCCACTATCTAGCAAGCCAAATTTTATTGTCCCTAGTATCGAAATTTTGACGTACGGGCGAGGATCATCTTCGATGAATTCTGTTATAGTAGACATGGCACATAACTGATTGTAGGATTTTTGATCTTTCCAATAAGCTTTAACGCGTTCTAATCGTTTATTTTGTATTTTAGGCTCAGCAATGTTAACAAATGGTATACGGATGGTGGTATTGGTGGTAGTTTGTGGGTTTAGTTTATTTATTTTGTTGGTGGCCTGGGTGAAAATTGGTTTTCCGAACGTTGTTCCCCAGGGCGTGTCGCGTTCGGCCTCGAGTTTTCCTGAACAAGTTTCTTCTGACAACGATAACAATTGTCTTTGACTGTCCCAGCTAGGCCACATCCCTCGCAAAAGGTATGGGTTTTCTGCATTCGACAAGACGAATAGCGATGACCAAGGTCCTTGCAATTCCAACATACTATATACTGACGATTAATTGCATTGACTTCTGGAGTACATTTGGGGTTGTCATTTAGATCATCGTTGTTATCATTTTCCCGGTAGTATTCGTTACCATACAACATAGGTTGTGATTCTTTTGTATCGGACATTTGGGCAACTATATGTTGACGTCTTGGTTTTGACTCTATGAGACGTCGAGGATCAAATCCCGATGAGTCCCACATTTTCTCATAGTTATCGCAAATTCGACGAAGTTTCTCTATCGAGTTAATCGAAAGATTCCTAGTTGCACTCTTTAACGCTGGATTCATATTGTCCATTATAATGTCGAGTATTTCTTCCGTTGGTAATGGTGTTTGGAGACGATAGTTGGTACTTTCAATTTCGGTCAGAAAATCGTTGAAGTTCTCTTTGGGATATTGAGTCCGACCTCGAATATACTTACGCATCTCTCGATCGCCTTCAACGCTACTGAATCGCTCTAACAATGCTGACTTTAACTCTCTCCATGTCGCATCCTTGTTCTTCCGGATAAATGTGTAATACCATTTATCAGCTTTTTCCGATACGAAATTGCGCATCAAATTGACGAGTTCTTGTTTGGGAATGCCATCCTGATAGGCATGCTCCTCTAGCCTCATTATGAAGTCCTGTACGTTTTCATCGCTTCTTTTACTTTCCCGTCCAGTAAATAATAATTTCCACCTAGTGGGATCAATACGCCTTTTATAATGACGATGAGTCTTCCGACGTGAATAATCTGGTCGCATATAAACTTTAGAGTCACCAGAGCTTTCCCTGGAATCAGAATCATCCTCTTCTCGATAAGTATTTCTGGAACGATTAGTTTTTTCCTTTTGATTCGAGCTGTTGCGTTGTTCGTGTAAGGAGGTAGATAGCTGTTCCATAAAACTCTTTGACAACTCTTCTAGTTTTTTTGAGAAGGTACGCTCGATCGAGGTTTCGTAGTCTGGTTCCGAATGTCGATTCTTATTGGAATGCGACTGTCGAACTAGCGGTGGAACATCGGTACTATAACCCATTTCTCTGGAAGTAGACGGTTGTGGAGCAAATGGTTTTGAAGCTTGTGAGTTGATTTCATTACGTTTAAGATCCCGTTTTAATGACCGCAAAGAACGTTCCAACGAGCCAACTAAGATATTTATACATGTAAGGTTATCAAATGAATTTTTTAGTCTCAGTGCTCGGTCTCTCCAATGCGTAATATGGACCAACAGCCTCTTTTTATCGTTTACTGAGGTATTTTCTTCCATCTTTTCTAAAACTTCATCAATCTCGAGTGACATGGTATTTATTTTGTTTAATTCCTCTTCTGGATTTTCGGTAATGTGTGAAAGCTTTGGTTGTAAATTCGGGTTTTGCAATTCTTTTTGAATTTGTTCTACGAAGGATTTTTCAATCCCAACTTGTGAAGCGGACATTTTCCGAACTAAGTACTCTACATTGAGTTCGTCGGAGCTTAAGCTATTTTTTATCAGATTGAAATCCATTTCAATCAAATAAAAGAAGGTTAAATCATTCAATAATATATACGAGTATTTAGATATATATATATACTTTAATGTTGCTAGACAAGAAAGAGATTGCAACAAAAGAAAATACTATCCTTCAACCAATCAGTCGACCCGGACTTATTAAAAAAAATAATTTGCTTAGAGTAAATCTTAAATTAGTAAATTCAATTATATATGGTATTGGTATTTGAGAAAAATAAAATATATATCAAGAAAAAATTAATAAATATAGTTAATTCAAGATAATAATTATAATAGTATAGTAATTATAGTTATTCAAAAAAATATAATATTCATTTAAATGGGGGGTTACATGATTACAGCATGCGGTGATCATTCGAAGAAGTGTATGGCAATACGGTAGCCTATCATACACTATATAGATAGTTTTATTATGCATTCAAGTATTCTTCTGTAGCGTTAATAGAGTTAATAAAAAAAGATACAATTGATACTATAATTGAGGAAAAAAAACCATAATTATGCTATTGTAGATTTGATAAATTATTAATAAGAAAAGTAATTTAAGTTGGTCGAGGAGCTTGGTTTCACCAAACCATCAATCGATCCACCATTAAATTCTTTATCAATCGTTAATAACAATCACGGTACAATAAAAATTTAGGTTTATAAAGCTACATAAAAAAAATTAATTATTCAAAAAAAAATTTAAGGATGCTATAATTATTTTTATAAGAATTTTTCATACTGTTGAACGAGAAAATCAAATAATGAAAAATCAATCGTAGAACAAGAATTAAAATTATCGAATTACAAAAATAATTATAGGTTAGTTAGCTGGGATTAATATTTAGAAATTGTAGTTCAAAAATAGTATGTATGTAAATAAATATTTAAAAAAAAAATAATGAACAAGAAAAAAAATTGATTACGTCACTAAATGTGATTTGTGAAAACCTGAAGGGCAAAAAAAAACCAAAAATCAAGTATGGACAACCGCGTTGTTACTAAGCGGTCATAATGTCCAACTATTTCCCGTTAGGTAGTTATGCCACCTGGATGCCTTATTGGGGCCACCAACTTTCATTTAACAAATTATTATTATTTTTTTTTTTTTACGTTAGTTCTAAATTAATAAAGTAAATTAAATTCTTATTATCTAATATAATAAGAAAGACCCTTTTCTAGGTCCCTGTTTCGGCGCCATTTGTAACCTGATGGCATGGGTCATTGACCTACACGTGACGGCACACTAATGCGGGTAGCAGCAGCGGCTTGGGTGGTCCGTTGATCAGGTGCAGGCCTGCCATCTTACAAAAAAAAAAAGTGTGCAATTCACTACAGAAAAAATTAGGTTAGCTACCCGTATGGACCACATGGTCTGTAACCTAACCCCCCATCACTCTTAATTTTTTTAGCTCATCATGTGAGTAAATGCGAAACTACGAAAAGAAAATAACTATATTTTCTAGAGTACGAGGCATGACTCGCTATCTTCCGCTACAGTACCCAGTTGCTTTACAAAAAAAAAATATTAATCTTACAATAGTCTTATATCTTAGAAATTTAGATGAACAAATAAAAAAAAAAATTAAGAGTGATGGGGGGTTAGGTTACAGACCATGTGGTCCATACGGGTAGCTAACCTAATTTTTTCTGTAGTGAATTGCACACTTTTTTTTTTTTGTAAGATGGCAGGCCTGCACCTGATCAACGGACCACCCAAGCCGCTGCTGCTACCCGCATTAGTGTGCCGTCACGTGTAGGTCAATGACCCATGCCATCAGGTTACAGTATATATATATATATATATATATATATATATATATATATATATATATATATATATATATATATATATATATTATAGTAGGAGGCTGCTCCTACCAAAATAGAGATGTAATTGAAAACAAATAAACTTGATTACTGGATCAAAAACACATGGTATTATCGAATTGTGATTGATGGTCGAATAATTTTCGGAGTCACATAAACAAAGATCGGTCGTTCAATTTTTCATATAATCAATCATATTTGGTATTGGTGCTTACTTATTAACTTTATTTGTAATATTCGATTTAGCTAATCTCAATTATTAGAAATACTATATAAGCTAACAAATCTAACTAAAACCGAGTACGATACTAAATATATGTATTTACAGATTATAATTTGTATGTGCGCGATAAGATAAAATCGTAATCTTACCACCACTTTATGTGTACATATGCAACGATAAGTCGAATAAAAGCGTACAGAATACGAATAACCTGACTGCCAAGGAAATATTAATACATCGAACAGTAAATTGGATAATACTACTTTCTTACATCTAACTTGTATATAATTTAACAGTGTACGCATTTATTTATTAAGTGAGAGGTGAAAGTGGTTTATAAATGTAATTGAATTTGCTTTGATTTCGTTTTCAATATGATTTAGTATTATACCACAGAAACTATATGATAAATTATTGGGGCATTGAAATGTATTATGAGTAGGCACACTTTTACTTTACTTTACAATTAAATTTTATACAAAATTTGAGTGAAATAAATAGTGTTACATTAGAGCCGCCTATGCAGATCCCGTTTATGACCAATAAGATACTTGATCAGCGAACTACCCAATACCGTTATTTAATCAATCAACGGACATATAAGCCCGATCAAACTGGATCGATAGGAGAATAATCTCACCAGTTAGCTTTTACCGGTGTGATCAGGTTGAACATAAAATACCACGCGACACTCAACAGTTCAAAGCTCAACCCAGTAACAAACTTTGAATATGTTTCCCAAGCGAGCGCGCTTCCGTCTTGATAAACGACAAGAAGGCTCGAAGATGAATATCAGGTTTATTACCACATTAAACAAATCAACTTGCCTCGGTAAATGACACAATTAACTATTCGACTTTAAGGTCTGGAATCTCTGCACACTCCATTCAAATAAAGTCGGAGTTAACCGAGAGAACTAGAAACCTTTAATAGAATTCAAACCTCTTTCAGATCGATTCAACCCGGTCAAATACTCATTTCAGGAAAATCATGATCATTCAAAGTTATATCCTAGCAGAACCAAATGAGATAAAGATTTGTTTTATATAATCAGCTTAAAACTCTGTCTGACAGAAGGAAACAGAAAGATAGAACCGCTTATTAATCTTTCTCAACTATTGCTGTTGTCGTGCTGTAAAGATCACTTTGGTATGTCTTTTGGCATATTGTGGGTATTAGAGCTCTCGACTTAACTGCATAAATTGTTGTTGATAACGATCTTCAGTGACGGTTTCGGTAGGCTGAAAAAGCTAATAATAGATCACTCCGAAGTGATCCCACCAGATGCGAAAAGGCAGAAAGCAGACATTGAAATTTATTCTTTCGTTGTTGGACTTTTTGATTTGTTATTCGAAGTTGTGCAATCTTATGTTGTTGTAATTCGCTAGGCTGGTTTCGGTCTGATGATGACGTCATTGTATATGTAGTGTTTAATCGTGTCGCAACAGTGCTAGCGAATTACAAGAATTTAAACTCGAATTTTTTTCGATTTATTTGATTGTGGCATTAATTGTACGAATTAATTATTTTAGTATACTTACTGAACGTCACATTATGATTCATGACCGACTTTACCCTCCGATCTTATTCGGTTTGGGTTGTCATAGTGAACCCACTTTTTATCTCTCCGTCATGATTTAATGGGAAAAAACACTTCCGATTTTATCTTTGGAGCAGTTGTTTGAAAAAAACGACGTTCGACGTCTCTTGGCTTCAGTTTGTATGGAAATCAATTACGTTGTTTTTGAACCATACCAATGGCCGTGAGACGGGTTTAAGTCGCATGTTGAGTCACTTTTCAACGAGTTTAAGTTCACTTTTCAACGAGCAAAGTTTCAACGAGTTCCTTTTGACTTTGGTATAAATCATGGTCCAATAACGCCTCGAACTCAGCGTCTTCAAACATTACTAGCCATCCTTCACGCTCTTTGCCACTTTTAAAACGCTGGAACCAACACTCAAACTTGTATATTAATGGTTCTCCATATACTTCGCACAGCAATCGATGTCTATCGACGGGCATCCCGAAAATTGTGTTTTGTTGGTACAAAGATTGATGTATAACAAAGTCAGGAGCAGGAAAAGTACGCAGAGATGTTACTATTGCGCGAATTTTCGTCAAAATACTAGGCGATATGTAATGGTAGAATGATGCGATTGTTATGAGAACTCATACTCAGACACCACCTTCTCAATATATACGCTTGGTGAACATTGAATTGAACATGGGGTGATTAATGAGCTATAACGCACTAAAAGACAGACTAATAGTGAAAATGAGTTAAACTCAACATCAACGAGTAAAAAGGAACAAATCCTAGACTCCGCGCTCATGAAATGCCTAATTTCTCCTATCAGCCAGGAATAACAAATTTCGGTTTCCACTAGTAACAGCAGCAAGTAGTTATTACCTTAACTACATCCACTTCTTTGTCTCACTACAGCCATTTGGCATTAACCACACCACATGACTCAAATCTTTTCACTGCACGACGAATTGTATTTTCTGTAAGCCGGTTTCGACTATATAAAATTACACGCCTTGTTCAGATATGTCGTACTTTGCACATTAATTTGTGTGAAGATTTACTGCTTTTTTTTCCAGAAGCAGACTGTTTGGATCGAATCAACTATACATGTAACAAATAATTTATTTGAGTTTGAAACCCCATTACCATAATACACACAAACCATGCATGATTCATTCCATAAATTCCAATCATTGATATGCAACTCGCAATATTGTTCTTCAAGAACAATAAAATTGATAATTCCCTCTAGAGCTTGCTATATCAACTATGTACATGTTATCTCTACATTGAATAACATACTTTGAACATTATAAAATATAATTTGATTAGACCTGGACAATGAACAGTATTGTATTGGTAGCACATAAACATTGGCGTATATAATTTAATGGTGTGGAATGTCACAAATTTAATGATAGGTACTGAGACTAAGGAAATGATGCATGCATGCAGGGCTGTAATTTGGACTTCCCAGTAATTATAATAAAATTTGTAGTTTTATATATGAAGCAAATTGACTAGGTATCGGTTCCCAATCAAATACGTAAATATGCTATACGTTGGAAATCTTCGTTAAAGTAAGCCAAAATGATTATCACTTGCTGAATAGTTCACTATTCTTTCCAATAGATGTCTCCACGGGACCTCATGAAAATGTAATGCCTATTATAGATGGACTCTTTAAAAATTTGGGATTTTTCAAACAGATCTAAAAGATACAAGAAGTTCAAGGTGTGGCAACATTTGAAAACAATAATTCGAAAAAAACAGCTTTCACCATCGTTATAATAATTCAGAAGGGGTTTGAATACTTCAATAGCCACAGAATATCACATTTGGTGAAGTGATCAGTCACATTTGGTAAAATAAAAGTTGTTCTCTATAAAGACAATTCACCTGAGTGCATGTCTGTATAGCGGGAAAGACTTTTTTATAAAATTATATGGGTTACTTAGGATACGAATTATTTCCGCATCCAATAGTATTTCTGAATATAAATAAATGGCTTGGTGGAAAAAGGTCAAATGATTTGTCTAGATTTCCCAACATGAATTTGTAAAAGGTAGAGTTTAATTAAATTTGCCAAAAATCTGTAATGCAGTTTGAAACGGTTAGTAGTGATTGTTCAATGTGGTTTCTTAAAGTACGACAGCATGAAAACGATGAAACTCTGCATTTGATTGTGGCATTTCATCTACACATGTATGTATTGGGGACATAAAATGTGCCGCAAAGATCTTATTTGGCCCAACTTCTCTCTTTTTATTTTCAAGGTTCAACCCACAATTTACACCCATAATACATACACATTGGAAAACCCAATCGTAATTTTTGGATACGACGTAAGATCGTATCCAAAATCGGGAACGTAAGATTTCCGAATGACGAAAGAAGCACACTACTTTTTCTGCCACGAAAATGACATAAGTATAACTAATTCGAACCTTTCATTAGATTTCAGAATAGCAAAGGATTACTGAATCATTTTAACACTATACTACTTGAATTTGGCAACACGATGACTGATTTAGTTCCACCATCTCGATATGGTGAACATTTAACCCAACTCAGATTAGTTTTTTGAGTTGACTCGCAATGCTGACGAGCAACAAAATAGCAACTGCTAATTGATTTTTTTGACGAGAAGACTTCTATTGTAACAGTACCATAATTCAAGACTGATTCTAAAGTGCATAGCTTCTTTAAAGAAATTGAGTCAACATCCTTCACTACACCATAAGGGATTTACAAAGAAACCTCGTCGAGTTGGAGTTATATTATTCCGGAGAGTTGTATTATTGAACTGTATCTCAATCTCAGTTGTTTGTTAAGACACAACGAAGTTATAACTGAGAAACGCGTAATGTGGCCAATCAATAGCTAACTAATCATCAGTCTTTATGTTAGAGGGAAAGGTAAGTGATTTACTGCGACAATATTTAGTTTGGATTGGTTTTCTACAAATGAGTTAACTATGGATCGTTTTCACACCACGTATACTCTAAATGATAATAAGCATCCAGTTACACGTCGAACAGTGCGTACCGAACCGAAATCTATCAATTCAACATGTGTAGGAATTCAAGCCATTCGTCCATTACACTCACTGCCAATTCGGCCAATGAGCCGAACCACAAATGGATATGAGGTTGATCTTAATAAACAGAATTGTCAGATTAGGAAGGAATTTATATTTTACAAGCCTTTGCCGAAATACCATTACATTCATAAAAAACCATTGTTTGGTGCGCGTTATGGGCCGGCGAAATCATTGCTCCAGATGCCTTCAAAAACGATGATGGACGAAACGTTACAGTCAATTGGGGGAAAGACTAATTTCACGTAATGGTCCTGTTAATTGGCCACCAAAATCGTGTAATCTCCATTAGATTATTTTCTTTGGGGATACGTTAAGTTATTTGTCTACGCCGATAAACCAGAGACGATTGAACACTTAGAACATCACATTCGGCAAGATTTAAACCAGATTTTTGCATTAACCTGTAAACCATACATGATTATTATGACTGGATGTGTGAACCAACCTTTTTCATTTGGAAATCATAGCACTTGATAATCATGACACTTGAGTGTAATCATTAATTTGCCTCTTATCAAACGAAATTAAAAAAGTCATATGGGTTGTGTTATCAACGACATAAAATCCCATAAATGATTATTATTTTATTATCAAACACAGTCTGATATTGATTGAATGTTACGTTTAGTATCGAATAAAATTGGTCGTAATAAAAAGATTAAATGATTCCGACTCATGCCACCAGCCACCGACAGCAAAGTAATTTCTAATCTTTACAGAATTCGACTGTAATATTTATCTTTCTAATTAATTATTATATATTGAAACAAGTAAAGTAAATAACAACGATAAGTTATATTCTAATAATTATTATTGACTTAAAAGATCAATGTTGATACAAACCGAAATCACATTCTCATTCGAATACAGTTCCACTTGACCAGTCGTACAACTCTGTATAATGACTTTAACATTTATTATAATAAAATATTTTCGGTTGTGCTAAACTGTTGTCTTTGCACTTAGTCGAACTACCAACAAACGGTGTTCTAGATACCAGACAATAAATTGTTAAGACATTCCTTCTGATCTGTTTTCACGAATCAACACAAATATAGACCGAAAAACCTTTTTACCTGAAAGTTCACATTTTTCGGTATCGTTCCCACTTGTGTTACTTCTAATAACATATGTAACATATGACTTTGTTAGTCGGTTTTCAAATATCTTAAATTTCCACAAGAAAAATTATTTGGGTACTTGTACTTCTTCCGTTTTTTTTTCATTTACCTCGTTCTCGAGTTCTTGAAATTTTTGACCGGAAAATATGAAGAAAATGTTTGTGTAGAACATATATTTGTAGACATGTGGGTGTATATTTTATATAAAAGCAATATAAATAATATTCTAAGATCGTAAAATACGAGAAATAAAATCACATCCAATTTAATAATATAAGTAGAAGAATAACCTAAAGTCAATAAGTGGATATATACATTTTCTTATATGTACGTGTGGAAAATTAGTTTTCACAAATATGAAGTTACATATATGAAGATGTGAAGTTTAACCTTGAATAGGATCTAATTCGATATAACGATTTTAGTACACTTCCCTTTTAAATTTTAGTCTTCCAAAAATTGGGGCTGATACGATTCCACTCTCTTCGGAAGTCAAGTCAATCTTGGAGAAGTCAATCTGAGGATCTGGTTAGATTGCAAGATTACTTGGTAAAAATATATAGAAGGGAAATGCATGCAACATTTACTGGAAATGCAAACAGTCATTTGGTAAATCATCCAGATCAATCCAAATCAGCTTCACGTAAACTCGGGTTCCTCAATAGATGCAGACGGTTTTTTAAATCGCACCAGGTTCTCCAAATATATAAAACCTTAATTAGACCGTACATAGAATATTGCTGTCAAGTTTGGGGTGGAGCATATGGCACCCCTCTCCAGTTGCTGGATAGAGTTCAGCGGCGTGCCATCCGAATAATACGAAACCCCAGACTTACGAAAGATCTAGACAGCCTACAGCACCGCAGAGATGTTGCAGAACTCTGCGTGTTCTATAGATTAATAAATGGTAAATCTTCTGCAGAATTAAAGGAGAAAATACCACCATTTGTTACGCCAGGACGGGTAACACGAGGAACGGTTAATGCGCATAGGTTTACGGTGAAGCTGCCGAAACCTCAAACTGAAGATGCAAAGCGCGAATTTATTTATCGAACATCTAAGAAGCGGAATTCGTTGACTGGTTTTCAATTTCCGTTGAAGTATAAAATGCACAAGTTTAAGGCAGCTATCAACCTTTACTTGAAGGATCGCGCGTTGGGTGCAGGAGCTCTGGCAGTTACAAGGAGCTAGGAATGTCTAAAAGTTCGCCCTGCACCCAACTAAAACAAAACGTAAAAAAAAAAATCATGGAGCCAGACGCGTGTACGCTTCGATGATAAGACCCATAATCTCGTTGCCGCACTTATTTGGTGGCCTAAAACAATGTGCGGAGTTGGAGGGAGACCTCTAAACTGCCTTCAAAGATTGTTTGTCTGGGTATTCTAAGAGCTATGCACACCACTCCTACTGCAATTCTTTAGATGGCTGTGGGTCTGCTACCACTTGACTTTTGAGATCATGTGCAGCGCAAACAGCCGCTCGCGTACAATGCAAAGAAAATCTTTTTGCCTGAAAAAACAAAATACTTCCCTTGACCAATCAAACAAACTATATAATCGAGATAGCGTCTAACCCTATGTTATGCTGCTCTGTATACTTGTAATTCGCATCAAATTACTTTGGGTCGTGTTTAGACACAAATATACTGATCCCGATCTCTTTGAAAAGCAATTGCCTACCAAACACCATCCCTTTCATATTGTGACAAATATGCTTATATCAACGCAATCAAAATATAAAGCTTGTTCGAATCCAACCGAGGACAATGCAAGATTTGTATGATTCAATTTATTTCGGAAGGTGATAGATGTTATCTCTTCGACGCCTCAAACGATAGTGTATAGTCGATTTCAGCTTGAGAAGTGATAATCAAATGAGGAAAGATAACACTAACGAGCGAATCAACACCAAGAAAAAGTAGCGAATGAATAAAACCAGTTGGGAACACTTCTACAGTGACGCATGGAAACAGCTCGAATTATACTACACCGAAGAACTCCGTAGATGGAATGCGGGTACAAGTGGCTCGAAATTGATGCTAAAATTACGAACCGTAATGGAAGAAGCGCAGAAAAATCTCGATGAAGCGGTGTTTGGAGCAGAATTGAAGCTAACCGAAAGAAGACCGGTCACTTCAACTCCACAAACAATGGATCAAATGCAAGCGATGCTGCAAGTACTGTTAGACCAACAACAGCAAACGGATGACACTTTTACACGACAACGCCAACAACAACAAGAGAAGCAAAAAGTGCAACAGCAATAAGATAAACAGAAATAATATCAGCAAAAACAACATGAAGAGCTAATACACAACTAAGTGGAGTAGCAGAAGTCACTCAAAGAAGTGTTGATCTAAGGAATAGAGAAACAGTTTGGTGGACTTCGAGTAGGAATTGAGATAAGAATAGAAGAAGCTGAACTAAAAGTGCAGAAATTAGAACTCGGCGAATCGAAGGTCCAAAGACTAGAACCGGTAAATTAAGGAAGGAAAATAAATGACAGCTGAAAACTGGACGTGTAGTTTTACAAACCTGGAGGTGTAGTTTTACAGCAGCTGCACCAGCCAAATTGAAACCACCCACCTTCGAGGGAACTGCATAATACCAGACATTCGACAACAGTACCAGAGTCAACAATGAACAACGAACAAATGCACTTATATTGACTTTGCGAGGTTCAGCCGCCGAAACCTTGTAGACCCAATCTACGGCCGAGCAGAGCTATAAAAAATTAATGGAAGCCTTGCAGTTAAGATACATTGATCGTATCTGATATATATCACTATATGCTTAATAGTGCATAGATTGCCAATAAGTCCCATGACTACCATGTGGCAATGCATGATATGAAGACATCAACTTCGAACAAGTCAAGACACAGTGACGAGTTTATCGGTATCGTATACACTGATTAAATTTCAATAAAATTGATAATAATCTTAAAATGTTCATTTCTACAGTAAACAACCATATAATCTATAAATACATAAAACATATCTATGTATAATAAGATCATAGAAATTCTTATGATGACACTTCTCGAAATTTATATTTAAGTATGGTTTCTGAGAAAGACTAAAGAATATCTTTTTTATAACCAAGAATCTATTCAACAATATTCATCTTAGTAATTTTGCTTTGTGTCAATCAAAATATTTATTATGTTTTTGAAATGGATTGTTATGGTATTTGCTTAAGAGGTTTTTGCGTATCTAGGTTTAACTATCTCGACGTCAATGGAGTACTCAACGCATGGCGTGAATTCTCTTTTGTTCTATTTAATCATCAAAATGTACCATCATACTGTTCATTTTGGCTGTAATTGAATATCCATCCAGTAATATACAGGCCATAGAGGCGACTTTATAAAACTGTCTTTGGAAGGGTCGATTGGTAAAGAGAAAGTTAGTTAAACTAGAGGAATGAAAAGTCACTTTTTACTAAGAATGCAAATTAGTGGCTTACATTTTTGTGAAGAATCAGAAAAAATTAAGGGCGTAGAATATTGCTGCAGTATCTTGTCGTTACGATACGGAAAAAGTTTATATAATAATCACGAATTCAAGACAGGAGAGGAAAACGTATAAATGGGTTCTAAACTCTTTCAAATCGGTCTAATTCGTACATAAATATGAAGATGCCCACATTGGTAACGGATCATGCAGAACTAATCCAATTAATAAATAAAATTGCGAAAATGCTCTCCTGCATAATCATTTTTCAATATAACAACGAAACAGCACATTGTTAATTAATAATCAGAATGACAGAGATCCTTTATAGGCTCACTTGGACTGACTGATTTGAAAAAATGTATGCCAAAGCGTGTAACGATTGTTGAATTTTATTATATTTACGGGCGAACAATTATTACAATACAAAGAATATACCATCTCAATTTTAATCCTGCGATGGCTTCCAGTGTAAACATGATAAGAAGCGTAATGACTTAGTTTGAGGATCAGAGTTCAGTAGGTGATCAACCACGAGCAAATGTTTCTTGGCTTGTTCGCACTGCACAATCTGGATGGTGTACGCGAAAGAGTCCACATCAATCCATCTGTGCCTACTCGTTAATTGTGCTTAATTGAGGATCTCTCGAACATTGCTACGACGCATGCTAAGAGTTGATCTGAAGATGTTTCCATATAAAATTCAACTGACCCAAGAATTATTGTCGAGGGATGCACCACAACAACTACAATATATAATAACTTTTTGAAATAAATGGATATGCACTAGCGATAATTACATTCTCTTAGATCCTCAATTATGGCTGATGACTGAGTTATCGGTTCATATATTATCGAAAATGAAAGTGAGCATCTAGAACCAGTATATGAAGCGATATAGCGGCCCATGTGGATTTTTTTACGTCTGTTAGTTCTCAATAATTATTTCTCGGAATGAGTTTACGTTAACCAACCCCAAAAGGATTTAGGGACTAAAGCCAGATACACAGAGTAGTTAAAAGTTGTGCCTATAATATAGGGTACATCGAAATATCTCATAGATTACGTGATTCTGCAGATCGTCTCTTGTATATATTCCATCAGATTAAGAATTAAAGTGACAGTTAAATTAGTCTTTATTCACTGGTTGACTAACATTCGATTATCGATGCAAGGTTAACCAAGGGATGGTCTTATGATATTTGCACCAATACAAGATGCAGATGGCACAGCAAAATAATAGTTCTATAAACAATTACAAGCCACAATTACATGAATGCACAGGTACGACCTTAAAGTCATACAAGCGAAAATTGGAAGACAAAACCGACTTGACAACTGTCATGATAACTGGAGAAAGACTAAAGAGTTGAGAAACATTCCTAGACACAAAAATATACATTAATACATATGGACAGCACCAGATGACCATGAAAAGGTCAACAAAAAATATCCTCACATCACTACAAGATGTCAATAAGAGAAGCACATATACAACACTTGAATAAAAACGATTTATCTATATCTTTGCAGTATAGAACAAAAGTGAAACCAAACTAAAGAAAATTACATCTAGGCCGCCACGGAAGTACTCGGCTACCAAGAATATAATCGAAAACCTTGGATTGCTAATGATACATGGAAAAGAGATTGAGAAACGCGATTTACTTAAGCTACAAACTGTACTAACAAAATACGGTAGAGGTGAAACGCATTTATGAAGAAACACCATGTAACGTAAAGAAGGAAAAGAAGGTTCGAAGGAAATATGGAGAAAGCAATCTAAAGGCTGGTGAAGATGCTGTATGTGCGAATACTACACCAGTGCGTAAGGAGTCACCAGAAAAATTTCTAACATACCACCTATAAAAGATGGAAACAATATTTCGAAGAAGATGTTATCAACAGAATCTAATATCTCTGGCCACTAATTTGATACCAATAACGAAACTAACCCACTCCCTAACGGAATGGGAAGTGCCATTGAAAATCAGATTCATTTACAGCTGCAAGCACGATTAATGCAAAATTTAGAAATGAACGAGCTAGCTTGAAACTAGGTAGAAGTTCATTACTGGACCTGCTTTTCCAGTAAAGCAAAGACGCGTATCCTCACCAATGCTATTCCTGAACGTATTGAATAATGTAATTTGAAAATGTCAAGACATTCAATTTGGGCCTACAACTGCATACAATGGGGATTAAAAAGTAAACTCAATGATATGGACTATGCAGATGACCTGCCTGCTCATGCACAAACAAGACATGCTCATACACAAACAAGACATGCGGCAGAAAATACAACAGCAATCAGGATCTAGCTTACGTATAGTTGGTTTCAAGATAAACAGCAGAAAAGACACAAATATGTATAACCAATTAACCACACTACTGCACATCGACAATGTTCAAATTTAAATATAATTGAATTTGTATGCCTTGGCAGCACAATCGCGGAGACAAACAACATTCTTCTGCCCTGTCACGCAAGACAAGGCTACGAATGTTCAACTCGTGTGTGAAATCAGTACTACTGTATGGATATGATACAGAGATACACACAGAAAAATTGAGAAAGAAACTACAGGTATTCGTAGCAAGTGCCTTTGCCGAATACTGAAATGCGACTGGCTTTACTCATACCATAACTAACATTGAACTGCATATAGAAAAACAAAGCAATCAGACATAGAGACTAAAATAGAGACGAAAGTGGAGGTAGATTGGCCATAAACTGAGAAAATCACCAAGTAATATAACATGGATGTCATTGGATTGGAACTCGCAAGTGAAATCGAAAGTAAGAAGATCAGCGATGATATGGAAGAGAACAATGCTAGTTGAAGTAAACGTAAATGGCGCAGTGGTTAAAGCTGTAGCAATTAGAGCAGTAGGTACCGGGTTCGAATCCAGATAGGTGAAGGACGCAAAAGTGGTTTTTTATCATCTGATTACGATTGGTGGTATGAGTGAACACATCTATGATCCCCTGTTGGAGTGCAGAATTCATGAGCCAACCTATCTTCCATGTCAGTACTATAGGCTGGCATGGAGCTATGTAATGTGCAGATGGTTTTACGTAGACCGGACTTATAAGCTGTACGTCCTCGATTTGGTTATGCAATCGCGTAAAGTACATAGTACGTAATTTTGGAAAGAGAAAAAAACTGTAGCCCCAAACAGAGTAAGATGGTCAAGTACACTCCGAATATTGGATACAGGAAAAAAATGAACTCTGTGAAAAGCCGGACAGCGACAAATAGAGATGGCAGGAAGTAAGAATTACATCCTTGAAATATTAAAAAGGCTCATCAGGCAGCACTCCATCCCAGCCCAGGGTTAATTTTAAAAATGCTCAGAAAATTTATTTTTAGTTTAAATATATGAATAATATAAAATATCTGTATTCAGGTACTCAAATAACTAGAGAGCTATCTCAACACTATATTAAACCAAATCGCTTTCTGATATAATATTTTTTTGGGATAAAAGTCTGGGCTAATTTCACAAAAATTGTGGCAAACCACTTTTGCCCTTAATCAGTGGGATTAAATTTCTACCAATTTCATGAACTCATGAGCCAACCCATCTTTCATGTATAGGCTGGCATGGATCTATGCAATGTGCAGATGGTTCTACGAAAATCGGACCTATAGCCGTACGTCCTCGATTTGGTTGTAATGGTGTAAGGTAAGACGTAAATAAGCGAACCGCGAAAGAGTTGGGAGTGCCTTGAGCCCCAAAACAGATTGGAAAGATAAAAATCAAACCAACACACAGATGTTTACCTGAGAGATAGGGCAAAGCAGTCTCGATTAAACGAAGCAAGAATGATCAAAATGAGCTTTATTTAGTGTAACAAAAAATACAAAAATCAACGTCAGTTTCATACAAAATGTATGAAAGGTAAGGCTTTACTATATAGTAAATATTTGAATGAAAAGTAGTTCAAATTTAACTAAGGTTATATTCGATTGAAAACAGAAATTTCAAATTTCATCCTGAAATTGATCATTTTTCGATTTATTTTTCCATTTTCCTTTATTCATTAAATGAAAATATGGTATTTTAATAACTTAAAATGAAAACAGAGACAGATACATAGTTAGGTTACGAGAACTATATTTTATTTTAAGTATGCTCACAAAGAGAATAAATCAAAATGGCACTTTACACCAAACAAATCAATTTCATTAAATGTTAAGTTGTATTGTAATTTTTGTTTTGCTTTCATGTATAAAATGAACAATACCAATGTACAAAATCTCATATACACTATACACATTTAACTAGATTTAATGATTACATGCACACATGTATGATTTTAACATGAATGGCTTGCAAAATTTTTATACAACAGCAAGGCTAGTAATGGCATTTCATCGAACTATCATTCAATATAAAAAAATATTCTCTCTCTCCCATTGTTATGACATTTATGTCATTATGAAAATTGGTTTTGTATTTAATGCATAATTATGCAATTAAATATTATTTTTATGTTGATACAGCATTAATAAACCATTTTTAATGATTCGATGTATTTCAGGATTAAGAATATAGTGCAGTGTTGTGCTGTGATTGTGAATAAATGTGTAGCAAAATAGAAATTGTGATTAGGTTATGTGTTCATTCTGAAGTGTAAACATTAATCAGCTGATAATATTATTTATTAACAACTGCATGTTGAAAATATCTTTTTAACTGATTTATGTTTAAAAATTCGGTTTTAGTTAATTTTTTCGAATACATAATTTCATTTAAATAAATTAATTATTAATTTTTTAAGTTTTCGCGTTCAATTATGTGTATTTTCGTCAATATTATTTTTCTAAATTTATTAAGAAATGAGTTTGACTTTCGTGGTACAACCGATAGAGAATTAGAGCGAGGAAAATATATTTTAGAGGATATCGTTTATATTGAAATGAAAAGCACAAAATTTATAAAAATATAGATCAATTTATAATTAAATTTGATCGTGATTTATTTTGATTTGAAAAAAATGGTATATGTTCACATCTAATTTCACCCTTTCTTAGTCATTTTATGAAATAAAATTTTAAAAGCTCCAAGTTGCAATAACTAAAAACTTAAAAAGAAATTTGTACGTTTCGTATGAGTTTCTTGATAAAAAGTACATTATTGATACACTAAATAAAGCTCATTTCAAAAACTGAGTATTCATTCTGGCTTTATATATTTAGGATGCTTTGGATAGGGAATCCAATACCGGTTTTCGGTAAACCGGTAAACCGGGTTTACCGTAAATTTTTAATTACCGAAAAACCGGTAAATTTTCAAAATTTACCGAAAATACCGAAAATTAAAAAAATCATATTATAATTAGTATAATATCTTTTCTTACTTTTACTGTATAAAATAAAATATATTCACTTATTTAATTTAATAAAAAATGTTCTTATTATATTCATTCTTTTTATTTATGGATCTATATGAATAGGGCTTTTGATTTAATTTTATACCTAGATTTTTAAACGTGCTGATATAAATCTGCTTCATTTCATTACGCAGATGTGACTAGACTTAAGGTTAATTCATGGTTTATTCGAGTGTGTCAACACTAACTTCAATCGTTCTTTAATTTCTTTAATGCTTGAAATTAACGGAACGGGTTATTTAACCCCTAATTAAAATCAGAAGTATTCTATACCCAAACTGTAGGAAATTTAGGTGATTAATTCAGTAGAAATAAAATAACTGCAGGACAATTAGTGAAAAGAGTCGCCATCCTGCTAAAGAATTGAACATTTTTTCGCTGTTTTGTGATGGGCATTTTGTATTTCGGTTGTCCGTTCGTCAATTGGGCTGTGGAACGCACAAATAATTGGAAGAAAATGAACTGATTTACTAAAAAATCTTTTGAAAAAATTAGCAAATAGCCGCTCTAACATTAATACGCGGCGTTACCAGGCCATGATAAACGAGTGTTTGTTAAAATAGACAAGCAGGATATTTGGAAACAACAAATAACCAGTCGTAACGGAGATATCAAAATAACATGAAGCATCTACGATTTGACTCTGAACGACTTTTTTGGTAGGAAGCCGTTAAGGATAATACGTATTACGCTTATCATCTAGAGATTATCCAAGATCTAGTAGATCAAATTATATTAACCATTGACGTGATAAAATGCCAAACAGTCGAAAATATTCTGAAAAATAGGGGTTGGCAGAATGTAAAGCTAATAGTCATTTGAATGAAATGGTGTTTCATTCTTAGTGATAAAGTATCTCTTTCTAATAAAACAAACCGCTTTACAAAACATTCGTTCGTCTTTGTATTTAGAGCCACATTAATTTGTGGGCCGCCCTTTATGCTATGAGGTTATGTAATTCCAAGAAATGAGTTATCTGTTAAGCTTTTCTTATCTCTCACAATACAAATAGAATGTACAGCCATTTCAGTACGAAATATTAAAAGCTCAATTTTTACTTTGAGTTTCATGAAATTAAGCTCCCTTTCCCAATTCCGGTTATATACTAAGATGATATAGCCAGTTGTTTTCATATTGTAAGTTGAAAGCGCTTTTGTTAGAAATAAAAGCTTTCTGCCAATAAATATTGAGAGAATCCATTTTGGTGTTTTAAAACGAACTATCAACGAACTACCAAAAAAACAATATTTATAAATTAAATTTATAAAATAGATTGTTTTTATTTATTCTATTATTGTTATTATTGTAATTATTGTAATAAATTTTAACTCAAAAATGTCTTTTTTCTCAAAAAAAACAAAAATAATAAGTAACTATTTAAAATATATTAGATGTTTCAATGATGTTTTTGTAGATTAAAGAATTACCGAAATTTACCGGGAAACCGGTAAATTAAGAAAAAAAAATACCGAAACCGGTAAATGAAATTTTCGGTAAATTTGGATTCCCTACTGAGAGACCATAAGAAATAGACATTGGAATAGATTATTATCCCATGTTTTCTTTGCAATATTTACTCCATAACTGAATTCCTTTGAAATGTGCAGATTTCTTACCAAAAATGATCTTTAATAGGCAAGCTAATGAACTGGACGTGCTGAAATATAGAACCTATGACCCTTTAAACATCCAGATGGCCAGTGTTAATCGGATCAATAACGCTATAGCGTCACTAGCACCCCAAAACAGATAGGGAAGACTAGAAAAAAACTAAATCTAAAGGACTCACCTAATAAATTGACACTCTGGACAAACAAATCGAGTAAAACAAATTCAATTATGAATGAGCAAAATTGGAATAATAAATTCCACAATACGACTGTCTATTTACATACAGCAATTTCATGATAAGTAGATTATATAAACATTTTAAATATAATGTATGTATAGTTCATTGGCCCCATATATAACAACAACAATGAAAAGGGAAAAAAAACTAGAGCATGAAAACAAAAACTTCGCACTTACCTTGGTTTATTTAAATCGCTTATCACATAAGTAAATTGATTCCCTGTGATAACATTGCTCGGTGTATCCTCGTCGTAGCACAATTTATCCTTTTCACATGGTATTTTACGCAAGTAATCCCCCTTGGCTTGGGGATTACAGTCACTGTCGTAAGATGTTTGATTTATTTTCTCAAACATTTTTTGGCACGCTAAATTCTTATCGTATATCGTTCGATTATCGTAGTAATTTAAAAAATTCTTTTTATCCAAAACCGAAAATGTGGCAAAAGGCACTAAATATTTATTATTTGTTGTTATATTACCAAATATATAACCGAATGAATCCTTTTGGGAATGCCGTTCCGTTTTCTGGATACCAAATTTTAAAATAAATTTAAAAAATGTATTCGGATTAAAACTCCCTGTAATATGTGTGGCACATACATAATTATAACTATTTGAATTATTTCCTATTAATAATATTATAAAAATTATATAATACGATATACAATTGAAATTATTTATGATTTTTTTCATTTTTTTCGTGTTTTTCATCTATGTTCGATATAGTTGCTGCTGTATGGTTGGTTGTGGTTTTTCTTTGCGACACACAAACACTGTTTTTTTTTTACACAAACACACACTGCGCGTTCTAAACCTAATTTTCACTTTGGTCGATCGTAATATGTAATACACATTACGAAAAATTGATTAAATTTATCAAAACATTTTAATTCGCACTGTTTATTGTAATACACACTTTAGGAAATAATTTTTTATTTTTTTTTTTTGTGGAGAACTTTTCTTCTTTCTACATTTGACACGTATAGAAAACTGCACACACATAAAATTGACAAGTCAATTTTAACAACTAACCTACTCTCCCTCTCGCGCAATACAATATACAACTACGGAATGTTTTTTTTTAATTTGTGTGAGCTTTTCGATAGCACAATGGAGAATTGCATGGATCCGAACGAGTTTTTTGTTTTTCTTTTTTTATCTGCTTGGGGAGAAACGTCAAAATATAAATTAAAATAAAAACAAATCGAAAAATCGTGTATGAAGTTAGTAACGTTTTTGCGTAAACTGTTATAAAATAGAAATAATATTTAGTACACAATTGTAATAGATGGTGTACTAAATTACACTATTATATTTTTTTTTAAATTTTAAATCAAAACGCCACCAAGTCTTAATTAAAATTTAATAGATAATTGTGATTGCAATTTAATTAGCTGGTACACACATTGCAAAATGGCCGACAAAATAGCGTAGTAATAAAAGCTACGACATTTGAAGCGGAAGCTATCGGGGTTGAAACCCAATCGGTGATGCAAACGAACTCGTCGTTCATCCCATGTACAAGATCTGAAATCATGGACATCACTATAATCTGGCTTGAAGCAATGTAATGAACAGATTTGTTTAGGTGACTTCGTCGTAAAGTAGGACGTTAAAAGAAAAATGCGATAGTATAGATAACAACAAATTCAATATATTTTCTTTAATCGGTTTAAGAAGATGGCAGATCGGAGCTTATATTTGTCGATAAGCAGTTCTCTCTATAGAAACTAATTACTCCTCGTTGGTCTCTAGCACCAGAGATCAGATATTTAGTTTTGGACACGTTGATTTTTAGACCAACGGAAGCAGAATCCTGTTCTATTGGATCAAGCTCCATTTCACTCCGTTTCCATTTAATCCAATCGCACAGATATCATCTGCATATGGCAAAAATTGTTGTCTTGGTGTGTTTCACTTTTACGAAGGATGTATTCCAACAGATTATAAAGTATCGGAGACAGCATATCTCACTGCCGAACATACCAGACTTAATTGCAAAAGTACATCCTTAATGACAAAATATGATCAGTGACTAACCAATTAGGATGGAAAACTTCTTGGTCGAAGACAATGTACGACAGTAGCTTTACCACGATAATTCCAGCAACTATAATGATAGCTAATAATGAAGCACAAACTCGGTTTACAATAACAAGGAAAAATAAAACGGGTTAATGCTATTAGTCACAAGAAGCATGAGAATACTAGTCTTAAGTGTAGAACCACTCACAATGAGCGCAAATTCTTTAAAGGAGTCACCATACCTTAAAATTTCGATCAACTTCCATTCGAGACCAGAATGGCATCTCTGTATTAACATCGATGCGGTCATTATATTATATAAAGTCACAAAGGCTCGAACGGTAATCATTTTAGGCATAGACCCATGTATACATATATAGGTATACATTCATATAGTGAATGCCACAACAGCCAATGAAGTATGGCATAAAATGCAGTCGACATTTTAAAATCTTTCAACATTGATAGCACTGAAACGAATTTAACCAGTTACGCGATCGAAAGCAAATTGTTGGTAAGTTCACAAGAAAGTCAGGGCAAAACAAAAGGCATTTGTTCTAATAAACGATTGGCAAAATTGGGATTTTCATAAGCAAAACACAACCATTACTTTACCTACAAGTGAAGTTAAAACAATTGCTGACAGCAAAATTTCTGTCTATAAGTCAAATAACGGACTGAGATGAGACAATGAAATTAATTTATTTTCATATCGTGCTGTGATTCGAGACAAAAACCTGGGAGTACCTTAATGCGCAGAATTAACGGAGAAAATACCACCATTTGTTACGCCAGGACGGGTAACACGAGGAACTGTCAATGCGCATAGGTTTACGGTGAAGCTGCCGAAACCTTGAACTGAAGGTGAAAAGCGCGAATTCATTTATCGAACATCCAGGAACTGGAATTCGGTTTTCAATTTCCGTTGGAGTATAATATGCACAAGTTTAAGGCAGCTATCAACCTTTACTTGAAGGACCGCGCGTTGGGTGCAGAAGCTCTGACAGTTACAACGAGCTAGGACTGTCTAAAAGTCCACCCTGCACCCAATTAAACGTTATTTAAAAAAAAATGTTTTACATGCTGCAAGGAGAAACAATCACGTCAAGCGATCAACAAACATTTGTCAACGGCATACACATTTCGGAAGTGATATATGGTGATTTAGTGGGGCTAACTGAAAATGCTTGGTTGTTCTCGTTGATTTCAGTCGGATGACAACTTTTTTTCTGAAATCAAAGGACGAATCATTTAGCAAATTTTGTGAGTTTGAAACAAATTTTAAAAATCAAACTTTATTCAACACACGAAATAAACTTGCGTAAAGCGATTACGCCATTGGCTGAACGTGCAAGGGACCGATAACAAAATGCAATACTAGCCGGATTGAAATTTGAACTGAATCAAGGTCGAATTTAAGCCACTTAAAAATTTAGAACGAGTGATAGGAAGCCAATTTTTATCGAATACAGACACATACCGAGTGATCAACAGCAGAGATATTTTCATAGAGACATATGTTTGTTCTTATTTAGTCAATAGGCAATAATGAAGTTGAACATCAGAACGATGTTTTGGTTTTTTGCTAAATCAGAAGCAACATACATAATGATTCAACTATACGCACACATATTATGGCTTGTACAACAGAAGAATACAAATCATTTATAGACAATTGCACGACAGAAAAACGCTAATTTTAAATGGGTCTTTGAAGTTAAAACTGATTTGTAACAGTGCAAGACTAGTAGAGTAGTAAAATTTATAGTCCAGACACTTTGCAACCTGTAATTCGCTATGCTTCGATTAGATTATTGATTGCATTCGTTTCCAAATACGAATTAGATTAAAACTATACTAGTCGTGAGTGAAACATCAAACTGATCAATTTGATGATCAACTCAGACTATAAAAGGTTTAAAAATGATACATGAATTTACGTTCATTGTGAGAAAACATAATGGTTTATGGTTTATGTGGACAAAAAATTGAATTACAAAAGATTCGGACCAAGCTAGAAATTATATATTGATATGCACATTATTTTTGATATTAACTGAAGATTCAGATATCTGAAGAATACTATCGAGTACAAACTCATTTTTCGAACAGTTTGCGATGACTTGGATTTACATGGCTTTTGGATTATGTATTCAAACCATCCAAAAATTCTCGAGCAAGTAAAAAACAACCGACAGTTGCACTTTCAAGTACAGAGACAAAATATATGAAGTACCAACGAAGAAAATACACGTCATTAGTTCATCACTCGGATTGTTGACAAGCGTGTTACAGTTCGATAGTTGAAAGTGATAATGTTTTCTATTGGTGATTGAAACAGTTTTTTCCACCAATTGAAATTTTTTATAGAACAGCATCAAACCAACTAAACTTTTAAGGCAAAACAAGATTCCGTTGATTGCCACAACCATTGAGGAAGAAAATGTAAAACGTAATCAAGTACAATTACCCGAGTGAATGTTGCAAATTTATTATAACAAGACAAATTTGTAATAGCAGATATAAACATTTAAGCAAGGATATGGTAAACTGGATCTATTATGTAGAGCACAGTCAGGGTTTAACTACGGCGTACAGCAGTTGTAGCTTGATCAGATAACGATGGAGAAAGCGATGTTTAGGAGACAAGGTATACGAGCTGCCAAATAGATAGACTTTTTAGATTTCTCACTCAGACAATCCGATCAAGCTGTTAAAGCATAATTACCAAAATCACATGATCCCAATAAACAATATGACAAAGAATCATCATAATCTAAGCTCGTAAAAGGACAGGTTATGAGGAGGTCACTCAATATTAATGAATATGAATTTAACTAAAATTTTAACTAAATTTAATATAATTGATTTGTCAGCACATATGACATTTCTAGCGTCCATCGTATATACCAATCATGGATTTCCGCAATAGATGTACAACGCAATCTGATTCCAACAATTTTGTGGAAACAATGACCCGGGATAAACTGCAAACGGGAAGATAATTTCTGTATGATGACCATTGAAAAACTATACAATAATGCTGTATAGTACAACAGTGAACGCTGCTGGTTTCAACCTAATCACAGCAATAGAGATGGCAAACCTTGAAATAAACAGGAAAATTTTTATTCGATCGTAAAATTCTTGATTATGTCGCTCGCCACTACTTCCTCGCCCAGATATGGATTTTGTAGTTTGAACATGTGTAGTCTCGGTTTTTTGAAGCGATTGGTGCATGGTGCGAACCCTGGTCGGAAGGTCAGAATCAAAAGGGAATTACATCGTATGACTATATAGGATTTCGGTATGGCAATGAAGTTAAGTCCAGACTCTAAAAGCGAACCGTGGAACAATACTTTTACTCAAAATAGATTTATACATCTATTTTTCGATCTGGAACATAAATAAGCTCACTTGGCACTAGGTATACTAGAGTTCTAACTTCACCGAGATCTTCCGGAGCAATTTTTTCAAATTTTAAAATCATATCAGAGAAGCACTTTCGAGTAATATATGAGAATGACTACTCCAAATTAATAAGAATAATAGCAGGAGTGCCACAAGGAAGTGTTGTTGGACCAATTCTTTATCTCCTATATACTAGAGATATACCAATTACTGAAGAAAAAATTGCGACTTTTGACGATGACACGGCAATTTTTATAACAGCAAAGAACACTAATGACTCAACTAATAAATTACAGAAGGCTAACCTGATATGTAATTGGGCAAAATCAATCCAAGTGAACTTTACAAATCTCAAAGTTAATCATATACCGATAATGATAAAATCGATAGCACTACCGCATGCAAACACTGCTAAATATCTCGGCCTGACCTTAAAAGCTTTAGACTTAGATAGAAGGAACACATAAAAAAGAAAAGAGATGATCTAAAATGTGAGACAATCTGAATTAGCGATCCAAAACAAACTGCTGGTATACATACAAACAAATTCTAAAACATTTATGGTAGCTCTGGGGTTGTGCCAAAAAGACAAATATAAAAATCATACAAACAGTTCAAAATAAAATTCTGCATAAAATCCTGCACTACGGTACATTCGAACCACCAGCGTCCATCGAGATTTAAAGATCGCGCAATAAAACATATACAACGTCTGCACCATTATGAAAATCTGGACATACACTGAGTGCTGACTACGACTCCAACAGGAAGACTGCAAAGAACCAAATCACTGGACTTATCGCGACGAGTTAGACGAAACTGGGAATAATCATGTGATTACTCCGACTAATCAAATACGTATTATCCAATGTAAATTACTAAATGGGTATCTTCAACCGATATAGAGCCAAAACATTATGACCACTGCCAAAAAACCCATTTATTATAACTGAATCATACATAGTGAAAATCACAATTATGGGACATTTATAAGAGCCCAGTATATTCGTACCTAAAAAGAACAAATTGGAATTTCCATTTTGTTTCTTATCGCATTCGATTTGCGTGGGAAGAGTAGAAAATTCAAAAATTACAGCGATTCTAATCTATCATCGCACAGTGAAAAATTTTGGAAAATGAATGACCATAAAAACTAGAAAATATGGTTGGTGAAGTTTTCTATACGCTAATCACATTATGTATATAGTAGGGATGTGCTTATCGCTTATATACATTCGTTATATAAACAGTAAACACAGAACATACATCATTTTAGCTGCGAGAGATTTTCATTTTTGATTTGTAATCATGAAACGGTAATTTTAGTTGAAAAATTATGTAAGCACAGTGTAGGCGTATGGTACTCGATCAGTATGTAGAAAGTTTTTCAAACAAATTACCGCCACCACTGGTCATCATTCTTATATTATATATCATTTCCAAATTAAACTCTAATTTTTCTTACACGCAACCATTCGAGATTTCTTCATCACAAAACACATAAATAAAATGAAAAATCGAAAACTAAAAGGCACACAGAGCTTTATTAAGCTTTTTTAATTTAGCTTTTAAAAAAAATTACAGAAACAAAAATGTAATTAACAACCGCGTTTGTTTTTGTGTTCACAAGTGCTTAATATATACGCGAGTGTGTTTATTTAAACCATTATAGGTGCTGGCCATACAAATCATGATATGCTGGTTACTCGAGGTCATTTTTAACTATATATATATACTTGTAACTGGGTGGGCTAGATCTACCTCCTCCTCCTTCCGCTCCGAACCATATTGTAACCTTGTTTTTAATTTTTGTATATATAAGAGCTTTTGTTAAAGTTCAATATGAAATTCGGAAAAGTTATAATTTTAAACGGAATTGGCGGATACATAATGAATATAAACGATATATGAAAAAGCTTTGAAAGTTTAAAAGTTGGGACAAATGTGAAATATATAAATATGACGAGTGCCCAATTTTATGCTAATTTTAAAACAAAATATTTCGTCTTCTGCATGCGGGAAAACGTACGAGTATATAATTAATAAACCAATTTACCAATTTTCCATAGTCGAAAACTTTTCATGGCGGTTATATGTAACGGATGGAAAATTATATGTATTATGTCTAATTTTAGAATTATTTTGATTGTTACCGAAAATAAATTTAATAAGTGAGAACGCGTCATTTTGGCTATGCGTATGTATAGCAAATATACACGGAACGTTTTATAAAAGCTCGCTGAGTGTATTTATATATGGAATCAATCGAAATAATTATTTCAAGGTGGAATTAATTTATTTATTATTGCCGTATTGAGATGTCATTAAGAGATTGTATATATAATATATTTTGAAACACGCAGTATAAGATCGAATCTTGAAAATATTGAAAATTCATGAAATTCCACTGGGGAAAGTGAAATGAAATAATCCGATATCGAATATTTTCCAATATCGAAAAAAGCAATCCGTTGCAAATTTTCCTATTATAAAATTATTTGGTCGAATTTCCCGAATTATTAGTTTGCTACTTAAACTGAGAAGTATTCTAATAATAATAATGCTGTTAAAGTTAGCCGGAAGTTTCCAGCCGAAAATATAAAAAAATCGATAATGCAGATTGTGTCTTTGCTATTCCAGCCGAAAGTTAAAAATTGTATATTTTTTGATTGATTTCTAACCAAAAATTTTTCTCCGCCATTTTCCAGCAAAAAAAATATTTGATGCTACAAAAAATTATCAAACTAACGGAAAAACACTTATATTAAAACTAATTAAAATACTCATATGCAAAAATGTTTAAATTCAGAAATCTCTATAAAACCAACCTTTAGAGTTTTATGGCTGGATAGAAGTTTATTTTAAGCGGTTTGTCAATGGCTATCAGTGGAAACTAATTTGGATCAAGTTTCATGTGGGGAGTCCGGGAAAATTCGATTCATTGAACCCGTAGGGCAAACCTAAAACCTCTATAAAATCAACCTATAAAGTATTATGGCTGGATAGAAGTTTATTTTAAGCAGTTTGTCAATGGCTATCAGTGGAAACTAATTTGGATCAAGTTTCATGTGGGGACTCCAGGAAAATTCAATTCTTTGAACCCGATTCATTTTCCAGTGATAGCCATTGACAAAGCGCTTACAATTAACTTATATCTAACCATAACACTTTAAAGGTTGATTTTATAGAGATTTCTGAATTTAAACATTTTTGCATAAGAATATTATATTTAGTTTTAATATAAGTGTTTTTCCGTTAGTTTGATAATTTTTCGTAGCATCAAATATTTTGTTTGCTAGAAAATGGCGGAGAAAAATTTTTGGTTAGAAATTAATCAAAAAAATATACAATTTTTAATTTTCGACTGGATACTGGAACTTTAACAGCATATAATAATAGCGGATTAATCAATATCAGATTTTCACAGTACCGAAATTCGCTTTCGGATCCGTTATCGAATTTTTCATAAATGCCTCGTTTTCGTTTTCCAAGTTCTAAGCACCAACTCGATGCACGGTTTGGCGGGATGACAAAAACATTTTATTCGGTTAGGATGAAGCCTGAACGGCTATTATATCGGATTTTTTTCCGATATCGAAAAATCCGATCCGATGCGATCTTATTATGACATTGTTGGGGCGAAAATGTCATCATGAAGCTAACAGTTATGATTTTTGAATTCACTTTAGATTACTAGTTTCGATAACTCAAAATGAAATTCGTCTACTGCATAGCAGTCGGATTTTGATATGAGGTTTTTTCCGATTAAATCCGATTTCATTTTGTTTCATAATAGCGAATTTTCGATATCGAAGCAAAAAGGAATTTTTCGAAAATCGAATGTCAAAATCCAACTGCTATGTAGTCAAATAACTTATAATACTATATGGCAAATCGTGTCAATTTTCATAGTAAATGCCAACGACAGCATGATTTCGTTAAATATAAGTTTCACAGAAGATTTCTAGATGGCATACCAATACGTTTTAACGAGAAAAATAGAGGGCATGCGAAGTAATTTTTAAATGAAATGACATAATTTAAAAAACAACTAATTTTGTTTTATTTATTTGTTATTATTTATAAAAATCCCATTTACTTCAAAAATTTCCAATTATTCGATTATAAAAATAAATTTTTTGCTAGATTTTAAATTTTGGTTTCGTTAATAATTCGTTGAATATAAAAAAACTGCTGTTAAAAAATGTAAACATTTTGTTCAACTACTACTAGTGCCATCTTTTAATCTTCTCCGGAATTATATCATATTGGCACATGACATCGATGCGATTTCCCTTATAGTTATTACAAGTTATTAGTATGTAGTAGACGAACTTTATCGTATTTGTGTGTTTTGAATATTCCACAGCTTATGGAGCAAGATTTCATAAATAGTTTTCATCTCACAAATCATTAGTCAAATTAACAGCAACGAAATACAATTGAGCAAGTTTAAGTGAACTACAAAGCACATTATGCTTACATTTGACAAAATTCGACCAAACAATTTCATAATAGGCGGATCGGATTTTTCGATATCGATAAAAATCCGATATCGGACTAATTCATAATAGCCCCATTATAATATGCAGATAGTCTACGTATAAACGTTAAAATTTAACCGGAATGCGCAGTCACACAACTCGTTGCTCTCCAAGGAACTAAGTTGCTTAAAAGTGGAGATCATGTGTCACAAGGCTATTCATAACCATTTAGTTGAAATGACCCGGCAAATATTGAAGTTTCATTTCTCACTGGTCATGATAAAAAAGGCTGTTTGACTTCCAATCAGTCGATTATCGAATGTGTAAGCTCCGCTTGTGTATTTGAGATTACCTTTAGCCTGGCAATTGTATTCGTGTCATTAACAGATAGGCCAAAATAAGAGCTAATTTTTCAATAATTTGAATAAAGTGATGCAGTAATGAGCACGACGTCATATTAGTGATTGGTAACTTAAATGCTAGAGCTGATCATTGGTCAGGAGTTTCGACACGATGATTGAATCTGGAGAAAGAAAGATTGTACTTTGCGGTTGCCTCAGATTTGAAATTGATCATGTGATGATTGATTTCAAAAGGGCTAGCTAGAATTTAGAAGACGCGAGATTAAAATGATCTTTAACAATTTGTTACTTTTACAATTTATTTGACGACTACTTGGTCATGATATAAAAGGTCTGATAGATGAAGAAAATATTTTGTCAGCCTATAATGAAGCGCAAACTCGATTTACAATCGCAAGGAAAACTTAAGTTTGCTGAAACTTAAGTATTTGTAAACATAAAAAGCGTTAATGGTCAAAGAATTAGATTGCACCATACATTAAAACCTTCTTCGCTATTCGGTGTTAGGATGGAAATATTTGCGTTAACATCATGTGATACTCGATACATGGCGTGAGCATTTTTATAATCTTCCTAATGTTCTACATATGTCAAAAGGTGAAGACCCTCAAATACAGTCCGCAGATATTAATTGAGGATTCATTCTATGAGAAATACTGCATTTGATTGCATTAATTCAGAGCTCTTGATTTTCGGACAGGTGACTTTTTCAAACTGTCATTTCGGCTTTATTCGATTGGTTTAGCGTAAAGACGTTATATCTGAACATTAGATATTGGTTGCGTTAATTATTCAAAAAATGTAATCGCTTATAATGCGAGAATTATCACGATGTTATAAAGTAGAGGGGTGATCGTCACTGTCGACAATAGCCCGACTCATATATTCGTTTTATGAAAGAAAACTTTGCTTTTTAAGCTCGAACTGAGCCAACCCTACAATTTCAAAACGATGTGTCGAAAAGCAGTATATGATAGAGCTTTTGTTAATAATAATTTTAACATTAAACAGAATACCGCTTCATGTTGACTAACTTATACATGACAGTTATCAAAAGTAACGGCAACGCTTGTTTGATAAAAAATAACGATGCGGTCATCACAACCTTAAGAACTGATAATTTGAAAGCTCAACATATACCTGCGGTCATTGGGAATATATGACAGTTTGGGACTAAAACAGGCTCCTTTAAGCCAAACCTATACATTTTAACTGTATAGATCCTGGATAGATGTAAATTAAACAGTAGAATTGGACGATAAAGCGGAATAGTGATCTCATATTACGAACCCGATGTTCCTTTCAGTACCACCTGCGTTAGCTATATACAGTATACAACCAAGGTATACGAACTTATCAACATCTTCGATAATCACTTGGTTGATGGTAAGTGATGTGCTACAATACGTGTTTAGACTCACAGGCTTTGTCTTTCTGATGCTAATCAGATAATTGAGTCTATTTATTAGATCACGTTCCAGTTTAGCATTTGGGTCCGTGTCCATCAATATTCAATGGTCGTCATAATATAAATGTTCAAGGAGTGGTTCCCATTCCAGTGAATCTCATTCAACTGTCTCTACCATCTCGACCCTCTGTATCCATTAGCTGAAATTTTATCTCTTATAATTATTGGAGATATAAAAAGAAGCTTATATTAGAAGCTCAATCAAGTCAGTAAAGTAGTCAGTAGAGCAGACAGACATATGTGATATAAAAACTAATCTATGGATTAAAGCCCGTAAAACGCCTACCGGTTTTCAACTGACACCTTACGAACTATTAATACGTACTGGTGCATATTGTAGGTGGGGTTAGCCCAACGAATTCTGGTACACACAATCAATTTTTATGTCATCCGGTGAAGTTCATTTTGTCAACGACGAGAGTCGAACTCGAGACCGCGGCGTGATGAATAATTCTCTTAACCATTATGCTTCAACCGGCGACGTGATATCAAGAAGGCCTTTAAATGTCAGATCACAGGCGATGACTTCGGACCTGCGGGTTAAATGAGTAACTTAGATGCTGGATTGGTAAAAAACCCCAAATGCGAGATCATTAAAGGCAATATATCAAGCCTGGTGTAAAGTGACAAGGATCTACCACTTTGGGATGGTAGATCTGAAGCTGACAAGGCAAGAATCTGTTAAGATTTACTCGAAATGCAAACTGTCATTTGGTAAATCGTGGAGCTTAAAATCCATACGCATGTAGTGGCTATACCTGCCGGTTATCCGACTCACAATCTCGTATGTCGCACTTATTTGGTGGTCTAGAACATTGAGTGGGGTTGGAGGGAACCTCTAGACCACCTTCACAGACTTGTTTGTCTGAGTATAGTCGAAGCTATGCACATTACACATTACGTTATAAAGCCTATGTTGAGCAACAGCTTTTTAGACTTTTTTTCCTATTTTGGCCTAAATTACCGTTTTAATAGGCAACACATCTGATAGTGTTCCACCTACACATTGGAACTCTTGAGATGGCTATGGATCTACTGCCGCTCGATCTTTAAATCAGTAAGTATACAAGGCAGAGCAGACAGACCTGCATCCGCTTTAGGAATCAGCAAGATACCAGTCTTGAGTTATGATACACGCACTCCAAGGATCTGGCTATTCTCACGGGACATTGTTCCATTAATAATCAAATGTTACAAATGCAAATTCGGAACAACGCAAACTATACGAATAGTGTGGAAACGAATAAGAAACTGTTGAGCACTTTTTTGTGCTCTACTCCTTCATACTCTTCCCATAGACTACACTACTTTGGATCACGATTCCAATATGATCTGGATGTTGCAATGGTCCAAATGATTCTTAGTGGTGGAATTTCGACTTATTGTAGTGTATGGTTGCGCCGACTGGATGCTGCCCACATACTATTTCCCTTTTCACCCCTATACTATGATTCGAACTCGATACCTCCTGCTGTAAATAGTTTTAACCACAGTTCCATTATAATTTATATAGATGCGTCTTCCAAGTTGAACATAACATTTAAACACATCTCCCACTGCGTGTTTATAACCGAACCACTTACTTCGAAAAATTTCTTATTTTTCCAACTATTTATTATTTCTTAATTCATCCGTCTAAAAATAAACAATTAAACAACAGTGCCCTAATCTCGATATATATAAATCAATCCACAAGAAACACGACTAGCACATTTGACCTGAATTCCAATCTATGTACCTACATAAGTAACCAAATAAGCTTTCTTATATAAATGTTGTTTATTGCTTTCTTTCGCTGCCGTTAAATAGTTGGGTTTCGTTACAAATTATAACGAGTACTGGTTTCATACATACATACATACACACAGACACACGATAGAAATTTCGTTACGTTTACAACTTTTACCTACTTTACACATAAGATGCCCCCCTCCGCGCCCAATTTACCCTTTTCCATGTAACAAATTCACTATATATACGAGTGAGGTAAATATGTATGTCGTTGGTATGGACTCGTGGAAATCCTCATACACAAGAATAATATTTAAATTAAGTTCTTTGTTTTGTTATTTTTGCGCAAAAGTTGATTTTCTTACATAAAATCTAAAAGAAAAACGAGCTTGTTCGGCGCCCTCGGCTAGTGTATAGTGATTATAAGACTAAACACAAACAACAAATGTGTACATGTATATGTTGGAAAGTAAAACAAAAGAATGTTTTGTTTAGAAAATCAAATGGAAAATATTTAAACAATTTTCTTTGATTTATACAACGATTGGCTTGAGTAATCTACCTGGATATATGATATACTGGAATGTCTTTCGAACTCGAAATATTTTTATACAGCTTTCGGTTGCTTGAACAGATTTTTCTCAAAAATATTTTCACGAAATCATATACTGTGTAGCTGGCCGATGCATATCTCACCACAAACGTGTCACAAAAGTATATATTGGGGACATGAAACCAATACAGAGCAATTTACAGCACACGACACATGTACCTTTATAATAGATTTTCATGTGAAATGAGAATTTAACACATTTGACCGGAAATAAGTGTAGTGACCTATAAAATACCAAAAAACAAAAACCATTGAGTTTTCCTTTTTCACACGACTCTCCATCGGTATATTGAGTTTCCTCTGCCTCCTCAACAAA
This sequence comes from Tipula lateralis, assembly GCA_963932295.1. Lineage (NCBI taxonomy): Eukaryota > Metazoa > Arthropoda > Insecta > Diptera > Tipulidae > Tipula > Tipula lateralis. The sequence continues at coordinate 43,785,197 of OZ010737.1, read as the reverse complement.
CACTATTATTTATTATTATTATTATTACAATTAACGTCATTTATATTTAATTTTAGTTTTTTAAATAAAAATTATTTGTCCTTAATTGAGAGTATATATGGCAAAGCTTTTTTATGGGTGGCTTTTGATAAGAAATTAAGCACGAATACATTGTAGTTCGAAATATTGAGTGAAACCCAGTTGTCAGATTTGTTTTTAAATTTTGTTGAGTTTTATTGGTTTTGAGAGAGAACCAATCTCAATCTTATCCACTCCTGTCTCCCAGGCTCTATAGTCACCAATAAGAACATGCCCAAAGGTTGCCAATTAAGATATTTCGTTTCTTCATGATCGTCAATTGATTCTCAAATAGGAACCACGATCAAAAAGTAATGCAGTCTGTGTAGAGAATCTTTGTCGACTGTCTACACAGATAATTTAAAATCAGAATTCAGCACGGTTAGTCCGGCACCAGTCCTGTTATAGCATACATAAAAATAAGTAAAGATTTCTATAATTAGTAGTGCTCACCAAGCGGGAGTAGCCTCACTATGTTATTTCGAGTGCTGCTGTGTGTGTGATGAACTGCATAACTCTCATAATGATGTAAAGCAAGTCAAGACAAACCAGTCTCTGCTGGTAGTTACGAGTTGTACTTATAACGTCACTCAAAGTTTTGGGCCACAAGATATATGCAGCAGAGGAGAGTAGGTGAGACCAATACACGCTTCTAGATTAAAATTTTTATGATTTACCAAAATACTAGGTTATAGATCCACTAAATCTTGAAGTTCGGAAGAGGGTGGTATGGCATAGTTCCTCGTTTCTAAAAGATCTCCGTTTAGTGAAAAGATCCTACTTATAGTTTTTATATAGGATTAAGGGATAGGCCTTGATCAATGAACCATAGGTCACCACTGTATGCATTCGTTTATTTACAAACAGGTTGTTGACCGAAGCTGTTGGCATAACCTTGACAATAAAATCGTTAATCGTTTAGTTTGACTACAAGACACCACAAAAACGGAAACAAAATTCTACCTTAAAAACAATCCTTTCCAGGTCAATGACTAACTTCGGCATGACACTAGACTATTTGACGGTTGTCAAGTGTGAAGCTGCCTGGACGAACTAATTAAGCACAAGCTATTATTATTATTTCAGATACCGTCCCGATAACCAACCTGACTGAATCGCAGTCTAAAAACTAGCTTTTTACTAAGCTATAGTTCTAGTTCTAATGGAGCCATTGAAACCTTTAACTGTGAGCGATAGTACATCAAATACTGGTATAAACGCAAAAACACAGCCAACAAGGGTATAAGTTGTAAATACCTCTTATAATCAGTAAAAACTTTCGGTATGCCAGAAATGAGAAAGGCGTCCACTAAAGAGTGCACGGACTATTCCAACGATAAAATGACGTCACTTTAATAAAACCAAACTGCAATTCAAACCACATCATATGATTATGAAAGGAAACGTGTTAGATCCTATAAGAACGACAAGTAGTGTTCACTCACTCAAGGATACTTCATCGATTCACTAATTGATCAGAGGTATATACTCCAATCTAGAAAATACCGCTGGCACTATTGATACAACCGATCTAAGCAGCTGTTCAAGTCTCAACTATTTTCTGGGCTTATGCATTTACTAGTGCCCTCCGAATTTGTGGCACTGCGTATACCATAGGCTGTAGTGACCAGCATACTGAAAACTTATCCGTTGGAGCATGGACCTCCATTGGATCCATTATACCTTCCTATTTAAAATCACAATTACTTTGTCTTCCTTTCTTAATGGAATTGAAACGTTACATCCATGTTCAGACTATCATTTGTAATTAAATGAAGATTCCGTTCAAATATTTGCTGAAAAATAATGACGCAGGCTGCGGTCTCGGATAATTGTCTTGTGGTACTTCAGCTTTGATTTATAAGTAAATTTGACCATGTTAAGCTTTTTACTACCTCTCTGTAATCTATATGATTCTAACGTTTTTTTTTGTTGTAGAGTTGTCTGTCACTCAGGCTCTAATGGCCCATTGTGATTTCCCACTATATTACTGTACATTCCGGCTACACGGATTCTAACCTCAACTGGGTCTCAGATGAGTTCATTCTCACCACCGATCGTACCGCCCCAGACGATCGATGGTGAAAATCCCTTTTCGCATCCTGCCCCTATCGGGTTTCGAACTCGGTACCTCCCGCTCCATACCGCAGTGTTCTTACCACTGCGCCACATGGGCGATTATTTTAGCGGTTAATGGAATTTATTAAGTATATAGCTTTGAGAAGTTTGAACAATAGACTATTGTGCCAAATGTTCTCCAGAACCTTTTTTGAATGTCCAGTTCTTATATTATACATTTCTTCAACTTTACATTTGGTTCACAGAAAATATTTTATTGTGCCAAACATATATGTTGTATATCGTGATTCGAACCCGGAACGGCATTTGAACCCAAAACGCAACGTTATATAGAATAAGTTCAAGATTGATGTGACGCTGTTGTTTGAATTGATGGTGACATTTTGGTTCACTCCGGAAATAACATATCATCAACATAAGTCATCGGTTATAGTGGCCGATGGCCAAGGGAGCGCATACATACATGAGGTTCGGAAATATACTACAAAATACAGTCTCACTGAAACCACTTTGTGGTTCTCTCGGTGAATAGTAATAACTTAATCTTAGGTCGATTCAATCAGTCGATCAAGCTGTGAATGAGGTATGGAAAGCTTTAGTTTGATTTGACGTTTTGAATCCTGATCTACATCTATGAATCGTAAACAGTATTAATTACCAAAAAATAGTGTCCAATGATACCCACAAAATTACCAAGAACGCTGGTGCATATGATTCAGCTAATTAGACCTAATCAAGTTTATTTACATGCTGCAACTAGAAGTTCTAGATAAAATCTGCTAGGTTTTGAGGTTTATAACTCTTAGACTCAAAGGTACCTTGCCAACCCAGTTTTTTGGTAGTATAGCAATCTTTGTAGTTCTTGATCCAACTAACGTGGGCATGTCACTATACAACATATAGAAGCCCTATACTCATTAAGCCACATTATTAGAATATACGATGGAATGTAGTTAAAATCTCCGAAGAAAGTAAAAATCTTATATGACTGATAAGTTCAACATCCTCCATTTTTGCGTACCAGGGTACTACACTGTGGCAGAAAATGTAAAAACTTTCTCATCAGGGCATATCAATCCGTCCCTTGCAATGTGTGTGATAACAAGCGATATTTGGCCAAACTTAGATCAGTCGAGATTCACAGACAACTAAAATGTCGCTATAGCAAAATGAGATACGTATGGCAGTCTTCTTATTAGGTAAACATGCGCGACATGTATAGAGTTTTAGATGCCGAGGAAGAAACAAGAGCTCCAGATGGTTAGAGTAGAATAAAAAAAGAAAATACTTCTGTGCAAGTTCTTTAGGACATCCACAAAAACCTAATCGTTGATGATAAGCCATTTTATTTATTTATAAATGAACTCAATGGTTAGTCGAAACCTAAACCAGATTCACCACCATACCTTAAGATCTCGGTCAACTGCCATTGAGGAACCATGCGGAACCAGGTTCGAAAACTCTGTGTTAACGTCGATGCGGTACTCGATACATGGCGTTTTATGTTTTTTGCCTTACTTAATGTTTCACATGTATCACAAGCTGTAATTCAATACCCTCAAATACAGACCGCAGAGATGTTCATTGAGGATCCATCCTATGAAAAATTCACCATGGCCATGAAGAGATTATAGAACAATCGTTCCCCAGTAGTTGATTGCTTTGATTCAAACCTCATTTGTGGAACTGTCTTACCGACCTTGTTCGCCATACCAGAAATGAAGTTATGCTCGAAGAATGGAAAGCGGCCGCGTTTTGCCCATACAGCATACAAGTTACTGTCATACTTGATGGCACATACCGAGTTCTGTTCATACCGAGTTCTGTCCAATTAAATGCAAATTCCTGATATTAGCCGCCTTTCATTAAGGTAGTCGAAGGGGTCGCTGCAGACGATGATGTCTCCACGTCTTGCAGAGCGATCTGGTATTTCCTCTAGTTGCATACAACAGTATGACGAGCTGGTTCGTGATCGAAACCGATGGAGATTGTTGACACGGTACGGGCCAACAATGTCATGTAAAAGCCGTTTAAAAATACATAACATCACTTCGGTGGAGTAAGACGTCTGTTGAAAGCTCGATACAAAATAATGATATATTCCACAGCTACTATCTTAAGACCCCATATAGTGCCGTGAAATATGAACACTAATATTTTATAATTTTCTGTATCCTCGAACTTACGTTCGTACAAAGAGGTTATTAATCAGACCATATTCGATTTTCCACCCACACACCCATACACATCATCGTATATATGTACAGCTAACTACGTGTATATGCACAATGTGAAATTCTTAATTAAAATTCATTATATCAGCTTTTCCCATTATTCCACATTTCTTTAACATTCTCGTGTACATACACAAATTTTCCACGAAACCGAAAATTTTCCCAATACACTTAAAACCCAACAGGTACATCAATAACATAAACAGTATGTAGAAGAAAATAATGTGGTCAATTGAAAATACAACAGCACTACTGTATACACATAACGACGACCATACACAGTATAGAAATCCGTTCAAACTATAATTTCGAATACAATCAACTTTGCTCGCTCGTTACAGCACAAAATTTAAATATTGTTTTCTTTAAGATTCTTCGTTTCTTACACAGTAGTTTTTAGTACACAAACGACCGTTTTAAGTGTTAAATCGTAGATTTTTTTTTACTATTTGCTTCTTCGGTAGTAAAATAGTTTGATATAGAAAATAAAATGTTTGAGTATTTTTTTGAGTGAAATTTTGTAAATTGGATATAGTGTTCGGAATAAAGTGTTCAGTTTAGTGTACTAGTCTAAAGTGTTTTTAGATTTATCGTTATATTATATAGCTTTTAAGTGGGTGGTTATATGTGCTTAAGTGATTATTACAACAAAAAGTGAAATAAATGGTGAAAATGTAAAGAAAAATTATTTTTGGATTACAGTTTGTGGATACTTTTATGAAACGTTCTGATAACTAGAATTGATTTTAGTTTTTTTTACAAACAACAAACTATATACAAAGTATAAAGGTGAATGTTATATATAATTTATAAAAAATTTCACTCAAAATTAAATTGAGTGAAAATGTTAAGTAGCAAAGCTTTTAGAAAAAACTCATAAATTACACGATTTATTCCATTTATACTCGGACAAGGCTATCCATTTTTTTAGCTTTGGTCGTCATTTCCGTTTTATGACTTACTGTAGTGGTTAGTTTTTGCTTATGTTTTGAGTTACATGAAAATGTCCTTAAGTTTTTTTTTCTCTACACAAATTATAATACAGTTAAACGTAGTGTGTGTGTGGGAGTGCTTAATGTGTTGGACTTTAAGCTTCCTAAAATGTCAAATAGGTTGTGATGCGAATTATACAAACTTTATTGGTTAATGAGTGGTATTTTGAGTTTTATAAAACGCGGACGAATGGAAGGGGTCTTATGTCCCACTAAGGGGGTTTTAATCTTTGGCTTTCTTTAGCACTGCACACAACGTTAAACTTTGCTTTAGAATTGTGTAAAATGTTGTATTTAAACTTTTGGACTAACAACTACTTAGCCCACCCAATCCTTTTGTTAGTATAGACGTTTTCTTACGTAGCTAATTAGTTGAACATCCACTCGTTATGTGTACCAGGGCACTTCACTGTGGTAGGGAATTCAAATACGGACGACCTTGCTCACCGTTGGGCAAAACAATCTGTCTCTTACCAAGCAGAGTTGAAATATATCTCGTGTGTGTAATAAGTAAGCAACTTTTTCAAAATCTAACCCATCAAGAACTCCGGATAACTTCGGATAGTCATCACGTTTTGTTTAGACATCAGTTTAGCGATTTCAGTCGTGATCTTACGTATATATTTAGGACCATATCCAGCAAGTGCTGCCTACCAGACCAAGAACTTTATACTGTTAAAGAGAGGCATACCTTAGGTGACCAAATTGTACGAAAGGAATCATTTCATCATTCGATTGTGATCAGTGATGTGTATGAACATATCCATGTCCTTCTGTCGAAGTGCCGAACTCATCAGCCGATTCTTGTGTCACTTGTCAGTATACTATATCAATAAGTTCTGGGGCTCGATGAAATAGGATTTTAGTAAATTTACGGGCAAAAAGACTGCCAGAATATTTTTAAGCTCAGAACTATGTTTTACTCATGTCGATTTTGCATTTCTAGATTATTACATGGCTGGTACAGAAACGTATGTAAGCCATGGCTGAAACTGATCTCGATCAAAACTCATTGAAATTTTTAGAAGTTGAGTAAGTTAATGGTATTTTTTAGTTCTCTGAAGCCAAAGGGAACACCGTACATGATCATCGAGGTGATTCAGCTAAAAGTAACGCGGAATACAATTTATTTGAATCTTATAGCCATTTGTCTCAAATTGTGCTTTAACCAATTTGGAACCAAAATTCTTTTTATACCCAACAGAAGACTACCACGTCATATTATTTGTTAGCTCTGCTTCTTGTTGGACTCTTTCTATAGCAAAAGATTAAGTACGTATCAAATTTGGTTATGACTCTTTGCAATATATAGAATATGCGTTCTAGAATATGAGTCTCGTTCGCTATTGGGCCTTTAATTTTCATGTCGTGTAAGTAGCAACGTCCCAGATAGACTATCAAAGTTCATTATATCATCCAATTAACTAAGTAGTCAAATCAGATTAACGTTCATCTTGACAGCGATACCTCTATAATTTTCAAAGAGCATGGTCCGATAACTCAACCAACTCAGCCTCTGAAGCAGAACCAAAGCAGAAACTACTGATAGTATAGATTATAACTTGAATGACATATGAATCCTGGTGTAAAATATCACCACTTCTACTCCTTCTAAGAGGCAGTGTAAGATCATGGATTGTTAGGTTTCAGAAATAAATTTACCTCGAACTACTTTCCATTTATAGAACTACTTCTGCAGGGGCGTTTGTGCTCTACAAGGTGCAGTCTTCTCAATTGTGAACCGGTCTCTTAATGTAACCATTTTGATAAAACGATCAAGTATCGTCGAATTTGCACAGAACAAATATCAAGTATAGTCGTATACGACTGATGAGATGGTGTGGCTCTATTATATGAACGTCACATTACCCGCCAAACGCGAATTTCTCGATTGTTGATGGATGTGGTAGTTATTTGTCAATGCCTAGTTTTTTCACTTTATTGATGCAGACGAACTTCCTGGAAATACCTGAACCTAAAGAAGAAAATCGTAGTACTGGCCACTTAGAGGTCGTATCAGAAGGTTTTGTACGTGTTAAGCACTAAACAGGATCACCATTTTAGAATAATTCCACAGTCGAATCGACTAAATTAAAATCGACTGCGATGTCCTGGTCTTTTATAACTTACAATTTGTTTTGAGATTATCAATCAGTTTCAATGAGTTAACGTTTTAGTAAACTAGTGTATATGTGATGTTCCTTCTTATAGTCCCAGTAACATGATTTCCAACAATATTTGACCAAAAACTCGATCCTCGAACTTTGTCCGATCGATCAAATCATAAAAACCTTCTTCTAGCTATATACTTGGTGATTTCAAGCTTTCTTAGATGATATTATCCGAATTTTAACCAGCAGCTAAATTACATTTAAACTAAGACAAACTATAGCCTAATACGAAACAAAGCCTCTCCAAACTCACCTTCGAGTGAGCGCTGCATTTCATCTTATTCCATTTCACCTTACATGCATCCTTACAAAGTAAGGCAAACCAAATGTCATAATGTTAAATCGCTGTCATTTTGTTAGAATAGAAACAAATTGACGGTCAGCAATTGGTGAACGGTTTATATTATGTAAGGGAACGATCTTTAGGTCATTCATCAAAATTCGACTTAACGTCTGTTGATGCCAATATTTGGTGCATTGATATCTCGTCGATATTTTTTGACACATCAGCGATCTCGGTTATTTCGTTATCTCTAGTGAACACAGTTTGCACGAGACGGCCAGCCAAATGCTTAACTGTTCGCGTACATTTTGCAGGATGACGAGAAAAATGATGACGAAATTCACACTTTGCTATAAACATCTCTATGCTAATACTTATTTTCAAGAGAGACTCTTCCTGGCCTCATATACTATACTTTTTAGTTGACCCATAATCCTTTCGATTCTTTCTTTCACTATTCCGTTCACTATTAGGGTTTGTATTCCTTTCACGAGTCTTCCATTCATGCAGTACTTTTTGATCGATCCTCACTTAGTTGAGCACCATAAACCAGTTTTGAATTATCTCGATATTTAGCAGGATGTAGCTTACTCGATTTGTTCCCGATGCAAGTGATTTTGCAACATCAAACACTCTGGGACCTATACCATATTTCCATTCATCCCATTTTATTTCAAAAAGTGATCAAAACCCTACATTCATGTGACAACATTTCATGTGACATGCCGGCCCACTAGATACCAATGAGTATATCTGACAACCAGTGCAAGAATGTGATATTGTTAAGGAGAGCATACCTTAGGTCGACGTCATCTAACCTTTGAAACTGACCAAATGACACAGTGGTTAAAGCTGTAGCAGTTGGAGCTAAATGAACCCAGTTTAAATTCTGCTACATGACCTTCTTGCTAATGTGTATCCTATGTATGGTCATTATCATTACCATACATAGGATAAGAGCAATACAATAGGGTCGAAACTTTCTCAAAAGAGTTGAGAAAGTTTCGAACCTAATCACAAAGTATAACCAAAACGAATGAATTAACTCTTGATCAAAATTTCTTAGACTCACTTAAACACCTGAAATTTTGTCTCTTCATCCCCTCTTAATTTTTAACCCAAAACATTAACTGCTTGTACAGCTAAACAGCTCAAAGCTATCCAAACCTCTACCTCCGACAAAAAGCAAACTTCTGGTTACTCGTTACTCTAGTGTGGCTGGATGAAATACCAAATAGCATATTTACGGACAATCAGTCTAAACTTCTTAGCTCAGGCCCCCAAAAACAATGTTTCAAATCTTAACAATATCAATCATGAAGAATTTATAATACTGCAGGGCTGATACAGAAACCATTTCTTGAGAAAGTAGGTTATTTGGCCAAAATTGATCGCGATAACGCATTGAAATTGATCAAATGAATCTCAATAATCTGGGCTTCATTGTAAATGGGTCACCTTCAGGATACTTCCGTTAACGTAACCTAACCTAACATTTCTTAATTCATATGTCGCCTCGGCTTAAACACGTTGCTCTCAAAGAAATTCCATTGCCCAAAAGTGAAGACGAAGAATGCTGCAAGTTCAAATCTGGCTAAAGTTCGACCTAATGTTATCATATAGAAGGATCATGCAAGAGATACATATAAGAGTTGACACGAGACTATGACACCAACCCAGTTCATATAGAAATTCCTGATATTGCTTACTCAATCATTAATATCACTCAATGAGAAAGCCAACTTGTCTGGGTACAGATCAGACAGACTTCTATAATAATATAGGTCCGTACTCCCGACACGAAACTGCGCCCGAAAATGAGGAAAGAATGATGTACTTTACATTCGGTCATGATCTCAAAGTGGCTAGTTCATTCTATCCTCATAAAAACATCCATTTGGCAATATGGACACATACACGTAAAACATCCCGAAACCAAATAAACCTTGTGTTTATTTCAAAATGGTGAGCTCGGGCTCGCCAAAGCCTAGTTTGATCTTATTAGTTTGGTCTGACGTAATGAAGTTTTGCCTGAAGAATGGAATGTGGCCGCGTTATACTGCGTCATTCAAGAAGGGTGATCGCTTGAAATGCGAGAATTGTCGCGGAAAACTCTCCTTTGCACAGCCTACAAGTTACTAGAAGCTTTTTGCATATGCAGATGATATCTGTGTGATTGGATTAAATAGCAACAAAGTGAAAGATATACTTGATCCACTGGAACAGTGTTCAGGTTCCGTTGGTTTCAAAATCAACGAGTCTAAATATCAGATCTCTGATTTTCGAGGCCAAGACGCAATTTGTTTCAGTTAGAAGCACAGTGTGTTGATCAGACCCGTTGTCATGTATGGATGTGAGATTTGGAGCTTGACGAATGAGTACAAAAGAGGGCTTCTAGCATCCGGCAGTAGCCCCAAAACGCGAAGTTGATAGCACATATCGAGTTCTTTTCAATCACGTGATCATCGTGAGTTAATGCGAATTCCTGATATCGTGCATGAAATCAAAGGACAGCGAGTACACGGTTTCGGTCACGTTCTGCGTGCTGATCCAAACTGAATGATATCTTAGATGAGAGAACGAAGAGAGCGATCTGCCATCTTGCAATTACTTTCAATACTGAGGAGCTAGCTCGATCGAAACCGATGAAGTCAGATTGTTGACACGGTACGGGCCAAAATTGCCTGCAAACACCGTCAAAAAAAGAGCCACCTTCCGGGCTAACCAACAAATTTAGTGCAAACTAAACATTAATTTATGACGTATCACCTTCACCATATCGATAGTAGATAGCCACACGTTCCAAGACAAATCCACTGTATGTCCCATAATACCAGATTTAATAACTTAAATTTCGCGTGTTTTTCACTCATTACCTAAATAACTATTTACTTAAATATTTCTTATAATTAATTTATCATTGAAAAATATAATAAAATTGTGAATTAATAATAAGGTCACAGATCTAATTCCGTCACCCACACACACGGTGGGTCACAGCCAAGTACAAAACCGGAAAATCCTCTAAAGACAATTTGGTCGGTATAATTTTACAACTTTCAGCACCTCGCATTTTATGTACCATATACTGTTAATGTTAAATAATCATTAAAATTTATAATTAAAATTTTAAATAACATTTAAGATGGTTAATAAAAATAATTAAGACGAAGAAAACTTCAATAAAATCTTAGCAATCAAAAATTTATGTGCGCGTAACGGGCCATGCGGGAAGTCTGTCTAATTAAACCATATACAATTTGCCGTTGCTTCTTGGTTCGCATGTAATCGGGGAAGTATCGCCCCAAACTACTATACACACACTTATTGTAAATTATATCGTAATTGCGTCGATATTTAAATTGGACGCATCCAACCGTTCTTATTACATGCACTTACGTATGTGCACGTATATACACGGTTGAAAGTAACGTGCCGATTGTATAATTTATATTCGTGATACTTTCACCCAATTCGTTCGTCTTATCGTATCACACTTATATACATATATTGTATATATATAATCATCCCAACATAACCCAAAACGCTCGATCTCGCATATAGCATATATTTTCACTCAACCATTTAACTCGCGTAATTGTGCAGAACCAACGTTTGTTTCGTCTTAGATTTTCGTTTCTTATACAAACAACAGTGAATTGGTTCTAATTTAATGGTTTTATGTGTTTGAAAATTAAGATTTGTAATATCTTCAGTCGATCTTTATTGTTTGCACCAAAAGCAACTGTGTACTCGTATACAAATAATTGAGTGGTTTTTTGAGTGAAATTATTTGGCATAACGCGTTTACGTGTATGCTTGTTAAATTTATATGTGTAAAATGTTAATTAGTTTTGTTATAATTATAATTAGAGATGTGTACAGTGGAAAGTAAATAGAAAAGAAACGAATCGTCTTCAATTGGGATAAAAATTCAAGTTTACGTTTCATAAAGTGAAAATTGATTTGCAATTCAGATATTTCGAGTGTTGTTCATCGAATCGTTTCCGATTTTGTTCGAAAACGTGTAAATGGGTGGATATATTGATTCGCAATCAGTTTTGTGAAAAGTGTGAGTAGTTGGGATTAAATTTAGTCTAAGATTGAAAAAACCACTCAATGGTCCGAATGGCATCATTTCGAGTCGACCATTCGAGTCAAGTTTTGTGAATATGGCACTTTAATATTATGTCAGACTAGGCTAGGTTGGCTAACCTAGTCTAAACTATGTCTGTCACTCAGGACAGATATATCCTGAGTGACAGATATATATATATATATATATATATATATATATATATATATATATATATATATATATATATATATATATGATATATATATATATATGATATATATATATATATATATATATATATATATATATATATATATATATATATATATATATACTGTAGGATATTGATAATGATATTTTGATGTTGGGATAGCTGTGAAGTGTGACAGCTGATGGGAGTTATACCAGAACTCCGATGTAGCATTGATTAACAGTTTTGATATGTATGGCATATCTTAATGTGATCTGTAGTGTTGGTTCGCTAGCCACAGTTTCGATATGATGAAGTCATTGACTGGTTGTGTGATTGAGAAGATGAAATCTATCTCATCAGGCATATGCGACCGGACTTGATATGTATGTTTCATTTTGTTTGTTTATAATGTAGTGACTGTTTGTTGCCGCAGTGCAAGTGAATTACAGATATTTTGATCGAAATATTTTTTTGATAATTTTACTATTGTGGCGTGACTGTTCTTTGTATTTGTGAGTAATGATTAATTAAAGTACTTTGTTGTGAACACCACATTACCTCCCGAAAGTGATTTTCTCCTGCGACTGCGATTCTTAATGAATTATTATTTGTGAGTGTATTGTATTATGCTGATCCTGGCTGTATGTGAGCTTTAGTAAAATGAGCATCCGTTTTGGCAGAAGAGGTGTGTGTATGCAATCGTGGCACTTGGAAATGTTGGGAGGTCGTATCAGAAGAACATTATTGACATATTGTATTATACCCTAAACATGGACGTCGGGGTCATCAATATAGGATATGATAATGATAAAGATGCTGAGATAGATGTGAACGTGACAGCTGGTGGGAGTTCCGGTATAACTCCTATCAGCTTTCATCAAAATATCATTATCATATCCTACAATACATATCTTGATCCGTATAAGTTGAAATGCTTACTTTCTCTTTCTACTCAAATGAATCCCAGCTGACAAAACTTCCATTGAAATTCGTCCGGTAATTAAGGAAGGATACTCTCATACATTTCATTATGTTTGAACTAGTGCAGTACTGCAGTTTCTCTATATATCTTCCATAGGAGACTCCAAATTTGTCAGCATATTGGCCAATATTGGACGTGATATTAACTGTTCCAAATTGAAACAAGTTTTAATCAGTTACTAGTGCGGTATTATACTATAGACACATATCTGGTTTCGTAACTACAGTTTTTAGTTAGCCATGATTCGTTGTAATGTGTCACTGCTAACCATGGTTTGCAACTTGGTTTAAACATGAATTTGGAATGAGCTATTTTTTCTTATCCCATGGCATTTAAGTGATGACAGTGCCACAGTTATACAGTTAGTGAATACCGAAAACTATAAATATTGGTATTTTTTATGTATTTGTTTGCTTTTTTATCAAAATTATAGTTTTTAAAAAATATTAATGGAAAATCAAAGAAAAGAAAAAAAATAGGAAAATTAAGGCGGGGGGCGAAATATTTTTAAACCACAGTTAAAGTAAGAATTTTAATGAATTATTATAAACTGTCAAATGAAATGAGAACTATATAGTGTTCATAGTTTCATAATCATGGTCACGAAACCAGATATGTGTCTATGGTATCACAGACAATGTCATTCAACTGCTTTATAAAACCGAAGATTCTTAGCCACGACAGATTTATGCTGAACTGATCTACCAGCTAGCGGATAATACATTATACTTTAACTAGTTTATAGTTTTAATCCGTAAATAAATTCAGAACCTCATAGCTACATCACTGAACCTTTGGTGGATAGTGACATGTTGCATAGGATAGTTGAGTGCCCTACGTTATAATAGTCAACAGGCAGTGCTAGCAGCCATTTATTTGCATAAAATATTTATAGTGAACAAAAATGAATATTGCCAGTGCTTGAATATGTGTGATTCAGCACAAGTCCAGCACTATATTAACCATTACGTATGAGCTGACCACCAGACAGAGATTTGACATACCATATAGTAGCACTGTGTAGCCCAATCCATGGAACATTGGGTCAATCTTAAGCAGCTTATATTTTCTATAATATGATCAACTCAGGTTTGTGGAGCTTTTTATTTAGTTCCCAACTTTGGGCTCATATTTACCGAAAGCAGCAATAGAACATCATTCGCATAACCATATTAAAGCATTGTCCCTCAAAGTAAAAGAAGAAATGATCAATGAACAAATTCCAGTAAACGGAGACAAAACCCCATCTTGCCGTGTTTCTCTACACACAGACCATTCAACTTAGAAGCGCAAGTGATAGTTTCTTGTCATTGTTAAAGGGATCCTCTATATCCAAATAGATCTTGATTGAGTATTCCTTTTACTCAAGAGATTTCTCAGTGGGGCCAATAAAGGAGATGAGAGCTATCTATATACATTCCCTGAAACTTCGACAGCTTCTATCGGAATTCCTAAAGATTTTAATAGAAGGCACGATAAGGTTATAGGTCTTAAGGCTTGCGCAATGAGCAGCTTTCCTGCGTTTGGTAAGAAAATTGCAGTTACGGCATTCCACTTGTTTTGGATGGGAAAAAGTTCAAAACTTCAAGCCAAGGAAGGATTGTTAGTAGTTTGCTCAATATCTACAAGAAATTTTGCTTAAAGGAAATTTAGAGGTGGTTGGACTGGAATATAGTACCTTGTATTATTTTAGTACAGAAGAGATCCAAGGGTCTCGTCTTGGTATTTGCACTTTTCAGGATTTATTTTACAAATCTCAGTCATGTTTTACAAATCTCGTATTTATTCATCTTGATCTAGTGCTCCAGATTTATCTTGACCAAAGTGACCGAAGTGTTCTCAAAATCCCGAAGTGTTCTCAAAAAGCCATGTAGTTATCATAAAAGCGTCCGATAACAATTATCTACTAAGTCATCAAGCTATACAAGCTTCCTTCAGATAACAGTGGTCAGAAACACTAGTCCTTGTTGAGATAAGCTGATATTAGCCAGACATTTAAGCTACAAAGTATAAGTGGGAATCGATATATGTCTGTTCTGCTATGGAGTAAAGTATTTCTATTATTTTAGTAAAGTATCAAGATTGACACAAACGGTTTAACAGCCAAAAACTATACCAAAAAACCGGAGTTACCGCGTTAAAGGCAAGATCATGGTACTTGCTCATGGTCACAATTACAAATTCAAACATAATCTCGGTATAAAGTGTTACTTGTTTGGGATGCAGTAAAACGGAAGTGGCGTGTTTCAGAGAGTTGGTGGAAGTTTCAGACCAGTCATGGTTAGGTTTAAGCATGGTCATGGTTTAATCTACTGTGTTCTATGTTAGAAAACCGATATGCCTGATGGCAAATAAAAATTGCATGTAGTCGTAGCGAGTTATGGTTTGGGACTGCTAGCTACAGTGCTTAGAACTCGTTTTGCCTATTCAATCGAGAACAGTCATAAAGTATCATCATCGTGACAGTTTTAAGATAGTTCAAATCTGAAGCCCGACAGATAACAGTGCTAGTGAGCCAATGAAGTTTAAAGACAAACATGGTTCCAGAGACCTCAATTTATGTACGATGATCATTGTGAAGCAGCTAAAAGCAGCATCTTTCGATATATTTAATTTCCTGTTCAGTTGTTAATTTACCTACTGAACGATCGAACTCGGTTACATGGACTAACGAAGATTTTATGCTTGCACTTGCATTCAGCCATTGAAGCTTTTGCCTTAAGAAAGTTGGATTTCAGATACGGATTTAGGTGCTTCACTTTTACTAAAAGGTGGTGAAAGTGTAACAAGATTGATGTAGATCTCTATTGTTAACAGATTGTTTTCTTACTCAGAGGTTTCGGGTTAAGTAAGACGTGCTAGACCGCAGGGGAAGGAAAGTGAAACATGAAAAGGAAAGGGAAGGGCTTTCACGAAATATACTTGTCTAACTTACCCAGGTCTCATCCTTAATTTAAGCCTTACAACCCCTCATGCTGATTATGTGATACGATTGTGTCACTCAAATTTACTGTTGAAGTAATATCTGCGATAAAGTAAGGTCTTAAACCGAACAATTCCCAAAAGTCATACCCGAAGTATAAATTTCGGTTCAAAGTTTTTCCAATACTCCCCACTTGGGTATTTATGTAACCTCTATGACGTTTTGCGAAGCACCACCAGCGATTTGTATAGTAGCCTGAATATGATGAAGATGTAGATAATGGTCACTAATGCACTGTATTGAATCTTTGCCGAGATGGTGTGGTTATAATGGATTGATGTTGACGAATTCTGAGGCACTATCGAACTCTGGTGGGCGCCTGCTCAGAATCTGTCGAACATCGAGAGTGATTGGCCTTAATACTGTCATTCTCGCAGCTCGGTTTTCGAGGCCCGAGAGCAATTATAGTGTGTTTTGAGCACATCTGGTGTCCCACGGCCATAACAGAAATCTCTGGTTTTGGGTATATCGCAATCCATATATGGGTTCCCAGATAGTCACAATTTCAATACTTTATAGCGGATGGAGGTTGAGCAACTTTTGGCAGGGTACAGTATGACGGTCCAGATGATTAAGTATATCCGTGGATGAATCCTGGGATTACACATTGGCTTCCAAGAGTAAGTAGCTTCTGGACATAAACTATACTGTTCCACGCAACTTCCGTTGTGATACATGTGCTTACTAAATAGGGAATGACCACACGAAGCTTCTGAGTAAGGAAACAATCTGTTAGCAAGAAAGATTTATACATCAATATTGTTACAAAAAGCCGTTCAAACGTATTTTTGATTACATGAAAAAGCTGGAAAGCTCCTAGCACCCTCATATCTCTCTCTGGTGATTAATTTCGACGCCGAACACACTCATCTCCAGTTCGACTGAAATCGAACAATCCCATTCCTTTTACGGTTCCAACTATACACTCGCACGCACCTTTATATCGAACACCTTACATTGAATTATAAACTGTGTCGAATTTTAATTGTTCGATTTTCCATTTTCATTTTCATATTTTTTCCACAACGTGACACACATAATAAACAATTTAGTTCACAATTATTCAAATTTTATGTTAAGTCGCGCGAACCAGAAGCAACATTCAAATCGAAAAGAGCCAAAAACACTTTACATACATTAAATGTTAAATGTCTCGAGTCTATATGTACGAGTATAGTGAAAAGTTCAAAAGGGAAAATTAAAATATTTTCAATTGTTTTTTTTTTTGGGAAAATTTACATTTATGTGTTTGTTAAACATTTTGCATTCGACATTTATGTATGTACAAGCCATACACCCGTTGACGTGTATGAGTGTATTGATTTGGGTTAGTTAAGGGTTTTTAACCTTTGGCTAGTTTTTCATATTTTCCAAAATCATTTTCTTTGTTTTTATTGCTAGTTATTATTGGAGAAACCCAAATACCTGTTAAGTGGAAAATTATATAAACATTGAGCTGGTAGTTTGGTTTTATAATTGTTGGTCAGTGGGGTTCAGTATGTAATATGTAGATGCCGATGCCGATGCTAAACAATAATTAGATTTATCGAACGTTGTCAGGTCTTACTGGGCACCTTCTAAATAAGCTCGAGATCGAAACAGAACAAACGTTTGAAAACGAACCATGTGTCTGTTAGTATTCATGCCAAAATCCTATCCAACTAGAATTGTTTATAAAAGTTATCAAAATCGATTACCAACCAAAACGATCGTGACTTTAACCCAATCTACTGGGCACTGCCAAATATGGAGGGAGGTATATTACTGCCTACATGCCCTCGCGTCAAGCTTCGAAACTATATAGTGTTTCGAAGCTTGACTTGAAAAAATCAGACTTCACTGGATACCCAATCACATAGATATCAAAGGAAATGTATTGACTGATAAATTGGCCCGTTTGGGATGCACTACATCAATCTTGTTGCACTTTTGAGGAAGATGACCCCGCTCTAGGAGTAACATTATTATCTATCTCTTAAGAGAGATAACAACTATCACTTTGGTGGTCTACACCAGAGGAGACGAGAAACCGATGAGGTTGTCCCATCTCCTCTGGTGAAGACCATTTTGTTACCTATTCAAAATAATCTTTGGATCAATAAATTAGTAAAGATACTAGTAATTCTTGAATTATGATAGATGCACTTTCAAAATCTCACTGGGCATTCTGACGGGTCATTGTTCTCTGAATAATCACAAGTTCCGAATAAAAATTAGGAACAACGCAAAGTGTGAGGGAAGGAGAATAAGAAACTGTCGAGCACTACTATGTACTCCTGTCCTTCATACTCTCCCCATAGACTGCACTGTTTTTGATCACTATTGGTATTTAAGGATCAACTGACGACTTTGATGGTACCGAATATCTTGGGCTTCATTAGAAGAACAAATAGAGTTCGAGACTGAGAGTATACGTCTAGAAAGAGATGTTACAAAAGGCCAATCGAGCTTTAGTGACGGGGAAAAATCTGAGCAGACTGATTGAGGACTCCGCGATAGCTTTTCAAAACTTCCTACCAACTTCTGCCATATTAATACTAAGGCCGTTTATGCCACTGAACCGATTTCTGACTCCAGATCAATTATTAATTGATAAGGGTTTGCTAAACATCCCATACATAGAATTTCTGAAATATATGGCCCATCGAGTGAACAATATGACAACAAAAGAGAATCTGAATGCAACCCATCTTTTCAGGCCTTAAATAGTCCAATATTCAGTTCTTAAGACGGTTTGGATCCGGATTATTAGTTCAAAGCAAACGTAGATCAAAATTTAACCAACAAGAGATTAGTTAACCGAGCGCTTATAGAAGATTGATATAGAAGATTGAAGCAGTGCACACAACCTGTTTTATCTCATTTCTGGCTTTGTAGAAATATTGTCTCTTACTCTTCAAAATCGATTGGGTTCAAACCTGCTTCAGTTTTGATCATTACTATGAATCTTTGCAATTCTTTTATAGTTTCGGTGATTTTCCTCTTTTGTCTTGAAAACCACTCCAGGTGTGTTTCTTAGAAACCTTCCACAATCGCTTTTATGTCGTACAGCTTTCATCTTGTCACTATGGCTATCTTGATGCAATCTTAAACTTTGGTTTGGATCTCAGTCATAATCATCCTTAGATATGGTCTTATCGCGCTGCTTTCTCCCCGGTTCACCAATCTCTCTAGGTATATGTTCCTCTTTTTTGACTGATTCTTCTTAATGTTACCATACACAGCTCATCGATTATTAACGATTCGAATTATGGGCCTCGATCCGTAATCACTGTCCGTATATTGTGCCCCATTTAATAAGGCTCATTTACCAAGGTTCTTGTTCCTGCTATACTGCTCTTTGGTTTGGTAGTCCATAAGCTTCCGGTCATGTCAAATATCGCCTCCATTTGATCGACGGCAATAGGATATTTTACTCAATAGAAACTTTACTCAATAGAAACCCGACTTCGAAAACTGGATTATTAACTCCAAAGTGACCTTCTGATACTAATACCTTCCGCAATATATGCAGTACCTTTAATACTTCTGGCACAGTACCACTTATCGTTTGTACGTTCCATTTGACCAACAATATATGATTCGACCTTACCACTTGGTATCTGAAATGGAGGAACCAGAAATGGATATGGGTATCCGAAATGGAGGAACCAGTTCAGAACGGAGTGATCGGATCTTATCAGGAATAGCTGATCAACCAAATAAAAATTTATGGCAATGTTAAACTACTTTGATGATATTGCCAATATATTCTATCTTAGTAACGCAGTACTTTTTTGAAGTACGCCGGATCTTTCTCTCTCCCTCTCTCTCTATCTCCCTCTTTCTCTTTTTTTCACTCTCTCATTCTCCTTTTCTCTTTCTTCCGTTTTCTCTCTCTCTCTTTCGCTCTCTCTCTCTCTCTCTCTCTCTCTCTCTCTCTCTCTCTCTCTCTCTCTCTCTCTCTCTCTCTCTCTCTGGTATCTTCTGATTCTTTGTAGTAAAACGGCTCCAGTCTAGCATCGGTATTCAGACTGAATAGCTTTCCTGGTCCTGGACAGGCCGTTAACAAAGATTTGCTTACCCTCTCCTTTAAATAGATCGATGGAACCGTGCTGATTCCATTGTCTGAAATAATATAGCTCAAATGCTTTCATGCATCCTGGAACAGCTTACCATTAATCCGGGTTGAACTTCATATTCGGGTTCCTGATTCATAATCCCTACAATTATTCGCTAGTTGCTATCGTCTATCGATCTTTTTAGATGCACTTCTACTGTAGTAGGTACAGTTTACTACAGAAATATTCTACAAATACGTGATGCTGGGAGTTTAATTGAGTTAAACCCTTTCGAAACATTCCTCAAGCGGTTGCCCATTTTAACTGCATCCCATGGCTTGTTACATCTTTTGCGATTTGTAAATTCTGGTCGCGTGAGACACAGTAGAATGGAATGTAATTTACGTTTAACGCGATTAGCTTTCATTACATTCCATTCCATCCCACGGCACCACGCAATTCCAGACCACTTTAACATGTATAGAGATAAGATAATGATGCTGTCTTGAATTAATGAATATTAATTGGAAACCGATTTTCTATTTTGAATTTCAGATGGAATTGGAGCAAAGCTAAAACAATAATTGCTAATTGAAACAACAAGCGAATCAACAAACCAAATAAATTATGGATAAATCATGATTTAAAGAAACACAACAACAACACACATCTAAGATTTAAATTAAATAAGAAAGCTTGATCGTGAATCGAGCGTAAACGCAGCATCGCAAACATCAGTAACAACATGAGATCAGCACGTTCACCGTCACTTCAATCTCGCTACGATTATCAGTATGGACCACCAACAGCGACAACAATACCACAACCGGCGAACTACTATGACAATCAGCATGCTAGTTTGTTCGGCGATCCGGTTCCGCCATCGACCGGCTTTATCGAAAATTTAGACAATCATTTGTATGGTAGCTTAAGACGTTTTGATATAAAACAATCACCATCCTCCCACATCCTCGATGACATTTCATCGAACAATTCATACAATCTGGGTTATCGTTACTATTCGGCGCCCATACACGATCATCATCTAGCACCGACCACACTCTCCGTCAATAGTGATTTATACAATGTAAATAGTAGTAGTAATGTTAGTAATAATAATTTTATTGATGATCGAAGCCGACTCGCGCCCAACATGATTGCACCCCATGACGGGCCGATGTTGTACAATAATTTTAGGCGATCCAATTCATCGTTGTCGAACGATTTTCGTATGAGCTTGGAAAATTATCGCAATCAAAATAGTTTTAGTCCGTCTTCCATGAACCGACGAAAACCGAATCGAATATTCTCGAGCGATTCGTCGGCCACAAATACAACATATCCCGGCTATTATAATTTAAGGCGGCGAAATAGTTCCAACGATTGGATGAGCTATAATGCCGATTTGGAGAATTGGCGCAATATACCGAGGCCGCAACACACAATGAAAAATGTTTCGCAGGTGAACCATGGCAGCTCGAGCAGCGACGAAACGGCAAAAACTATGGTCGGCAATGTGATTGGAGTGGGAGCCGGAAAACCAAATGTTAATAAATATTCTGTTCTTCCATACACAAAGTCAACCGCCGTGAATGACAGTCTGGACGATGATTACTGTGATAGTGATACGAAGGAGGTGCAGCCGCCGAAAAAAAGCCGAAGTACTGTAATCAATGTGGCGGACGATGATGATTTTGAACAGGAACGAGTACGTCCAAAATCGAAACAACAATCGAATATACCGCCTGCAGAAGTGATCAGCAGTAGTACGAGTGATGAGGAGAATCGGGAAGTAATGGTATCGCCTAGTAGGAAAGTGGAACCGTCGCCCGTTATTTTGACCGACAAAATAACGACCGGATCTAATCATCGGTGAGTAGTACACTTTTATAGTTGCATATATTCGATATTAAAATGTTGATGTATTTTAGGCTTTTACCACCTGGACGACAACATAAGAAGCCATCGTTTACAATCATTAATGAATTATCGCCAAATCAGTCACGTGCTCCCAGTCCAACACCATCAAATTCGGGGCGCACATCACCCTTTTTGGGACGTGGTTTCAAGCCACCATACTACAACTATCGTAATTCGTTAGACTCGATCGATCAAGTTGGAAATCGTCCCGCTGTTCATTTCGGCAAAACGATGATCGGATCGCAGCCCCGATCACGGTCCAGTATGTCGCTGACCCCACGTAGTATTTTAAACACCAAAAATAGCAAAAAGGAGAATTATGAGAATCAGACTGATAGGCTAAGAGCATCCTCATCAAAACCACGTTCGACTTCGCTCAGTCGAACTAACACCAATTTATCTGCACAGGCTTTAGAACGGGCGCGCTTAAGGCGGGCCAATAGTTATACAACTACCTCATACGGTCAGCAAAGGAAAAGTTTCGAAATGTTACCATTTGAAAAATCACAAATTCCTCGATTGTCTTCCAGAAATAAACAAACACAAACGCAACCTAGTCTGTTGCGGGGTAAAACTTTAATTTTAGACGAAAAGCTCGAGACGACTAATTCAAAACCACCGGTCAATCCGAGAAGTCATCACAAAGGTGTAATGAAAGTTGTAAAAAGTGAGACGGAGGGATCACCATCAAAAATTCCTAAACGAACTGGAAAGGAGACAACGACTAATGGGGCGACAGATGCTAAAGGTAAAGCAAAGGTGGCGGCGAATGCAAAGAAAACCGGGGCAATAAAAAAAACTACAACACAAGCGGCTGAAGAGAAAAAAGTAAGGGCCGATGGCGAAGCAGACGAAACGGAGGAGGAAGAACAAAAGGATGATGGGAAAGGGAAAGGTGGTGCAAAGGGAAAGGTAGTGACAACCAAAACTGGTAAAAAGCAACTAGCCAGGACCAATTCTAATCTATCGAACAAATCAACAGCGTCGAAAGTCTCGATTTCGAAAAAGTTGGGACCATCCGCCAAGGAAAGTGCTACGAAAGCAGCCTCAGCATTTTCTAAATTCTCGAAAATCGCCAAAAGCAAACTTACCTCGTCGTCAAAATCAGATGCTGAGAAAAAAGCTGAAACAGAATTAAAAGAGAAACAGGAAAATGAGAAGGTGGAAAAAGAGAAAAAGGAAAAAGAGGAAAAGGAAGCAGCAGCTAAAATATCAATGTCGCCCTCGAAAATTCCGGTGCGCCAACCAAGTAATCCAAAAATCGAAATCAGAAAAGAAAGTCCAATACGAATTATGGCGCCACCCGAACCCAAATCACCGACCAAATCGATGCTCTCCGTTAGCATAAAAAAATCATTCGGCTTGAGTTCGGTATCAAAAGCATTGACACGATCGTTTCGACGAAAAAAGAAAGAGGGAAATGATAGTGGCGACACAGACTCGCTAGCATCCGTTTCAACAATGGGCCTCCTCAAACGAACCGATTCAAGTTCGACAATACAAACCAATCCGACCAAACAGGAAAGCGGTAAAAGCAGTGCAAAAGAATTGAAGAAAGATGCCCAATCGACATCGTCGCTATTGGGGCGCGATTCGGCGGGCAGTCAAAAACCGAAAAAAGAACCATCAATATTGAAAAAACAAATTTCGAATCTATCCCGAAAGCTGGGCGACATCGAAACGGCCAAAAAAATAGAACAAAGTCGTATCGATAACGACGAGGTGATAACCGAACCCGTAATGAAAACACATCGTGAAGTGGACGAGGAGAATTTGGCCGCCAACGAAGCGTCCAAGAGTATACGATCGAGAGACGCAAGCGATACGGAGAGTTATAAAAAATTAGTCCCGCTGACCAAATCAAACGTTGTGTCGATGACAACGGCCGCTATAACTGCGCAGCCCGTACAAATTTCAACGACCGTAACAAATCAACTCGGTCAAGTGAAAGAACCGGGCTACGAGGATAACTATTCGGCCAACGATCCGGCCTCATTAATTCTCGAAAAATCGCAACGAACTCTCGAGGATGTACAGAAAACGGTGAAGGCGGCCACGACCGAAATCCAAAATTCAATCAATGAAAATTTAACGAATTTAAAATCACTCGAGCAAGAGGTTAACAAAAATTTAATGCCACCGACCGATCATCACACAAGTTCTGGTGGAACTACCGGTGGTGGTGGTCTTGGTGGTGGCGGTGGTGGTGGTTATATGCTCGAAACAATACAAGAATCATCGCCGAAAAGTAGTTTAAGCGGCCAATCAATGATTCAGTCAATACCACAACAACCCATCTCGAAAACAACAACCCTTTTGAATATCAGCAGGCCAAATACAACCCAATCGAATAATCCCGTCGAAGCCTCGGTTTCGGTGATAAACGAGAAGTTGAGTCGGGGCACAACACCGAATTCTCTTCAACGGGCGGATGGTGATGCCGATCGACTACGACCACCCGGCTACAATAGTAGTAACAACAACAATAATGATGATAACAACAACAACAATAATAATAAAAGTGATAAGAAATCGATTTTGGTGACGCGCAAGAGTGACTCAACAATGAAAATTGATGATTTGGATGCAACCGGCCATTCCGATGTGTTCGTGGAAGGTGAACAGGCACAATTCGTTTATGATGATGAGTAAGTCGACATTCTTATATTACAATGTTACTTGTTAGCTGGAAAACCCTAATTTCCACCATACAATTTTTCTATTTATGATTAATGATTTCGCTGACCCAATTCACGGAATATAATTTCGAAAATGAAAATTACAAAGATTCCACACCTCAATTGCGGAACGTCGATTAGACTGAAATGAAATTGATTTGCAGTATTAGAGACGAGCCCATATATGTTCATATGCATAGTGTGATTCGATCAACCTACCCCTATATAGAGTCATTATATAGTTTGAGTGTTAATTTTCACTCAAACCGAATTTCACTCAAATGGGAAAACGGAAAATAATTAATCATTAGACATCATAATACATAAATTAGCATAATATAATCGTAATACGTGTGACCTCAAAACTAACGTATACACCAACATGTACATAAGGCGTGGGTTGTCGTGACGTCGGCACCCCTCAATAATATAGAAATACGTTTTATGTTATTACGCACAAACATTCAAACCAACGCACATATACGCAAATGAACCGACGTGTTTATGACATTTAATGTCGATGAAAAGTATGTCAGATTGGAAGCCTATGTCATTTTGGGGAGGAAGGTGGTGGATTTGAATCTTTTTAAAAATTTTGAACTTGATAAGTCCTTTCGTCAACTTTAAATAAGCTTTTTACCGCCATATGATTTGACACGGCGAACCTCAGTCATACGTTTCGTTCGCTCACCAACACATCGATTGTGAGTTGTGGCACTCCTCCCTAACACGAACGCTTCATTTACAGAATTTGTTTGTCCTCCGATTGAAGGCCATGAGTTTTTGGAGTGAATATGCAGGGCAGGGGCACAAAAATCGGTGCCCAGAGGCTCAGCCGGTTTTGCCTATCTTAGAACGGCAAGATAGGTACAATTATTTTGAACATATTAGAGTGCTTAAAGCAGGCCATTTGTGCCTTAATATTCTCAGCATAGAATAATAGAATCAGTTGGGGACATTAGTATTACGGTGCGAGAGTGATCAGATACCGCCCCAGTTCTAACCATAAACGATGCCAGCTATAACATTTGGATGGAGCTACATATATGGCCTTTTTCCGTCGCCTTCCGGGAAGTATGGTGGCAAAGTTGAATCATTAAGGAATTGACGGAAGAGCACTACCAGGAGTGGAGCCTGGGACTTAATTTGACTCAAGACGGAGAAACTTACCAGGTCCGAACATATAAATGAGTAAGACAGATTAATACTTCTTTCTCGAATCTATGGGTGGTGGCCGTTCTTAGTTCGTGGAGTGATTATAATCTGGTTAGTTTTAATAACGAACGATACTCAAATTTTTTAACTAGATTCTGGCAGGGTTATGTTGTAGAAGCTTTGCAGACTTTTTTGCCTATATATAATCCATGTTTCTAACGGGATGTGGTTTTAATACGTAAAAGTTGTCTTCGAGTGGAGTCCTACATGGTGGTTTGTCTGAATGAGACACTTGCTTCTTAAATAGACAAATTGTGTCTAGCAATAATGAGATAGAGGAATAACAGATCTGTTATGCTCTTAAATGCCCTGGACTGCATGCACGCTACAATGAAGGTATCAATGTGTCGTCCTAGTCTAAAAAGGCCGGGTAAACCGCTGAACCACCGTGGACTGAACCTGTTCACATAAACCAGGAATTCCCAGTAAGTACGGGTCATAAGCTCACATTGATTACGTCTATGCTCTTAATACACACCGCCCGTCGCTACTACCGATTGAATATGTTATTGAGGTCCTCAGAGGTGATGACCGTAATGCTTCTTGTGTTGCGGTTGTTTTACCAAAGTTGACTATACTTGTATATTTAGAATTCACCAGTTGCATTGTTATTAACAGTTGGATGTGGGATAGCCTGCAAGGCTTTAACAGTAACGTCTATCATAGTTGAAGAAGAACTGGGATTTTTGGCGATTTATTGTTCCAGATCTTGAATAAGCGACATGACATGAGGTTGTTCCATCGCTCGTGGTGCAGACCGTTAAAAGAATTGTCGAAATTTATCTTAAAAGATAGCAACGTCACGTCTATGAGGCTGGCTAAGATTTTACAAAAATTATAGAAGCGCCCGGCTGAGCCAAGTTATCGACCAACACGTTTTCTTTGATATCTTTGATGAGTTTCGAGGACACAGCAGCTATCAGAAAATATGTAGATATGAATTACTGGTGTACCTATAGCATGTATAACTCAGGACCATCCAGATTAGATCATGCTGATTAGATCATGCTGATGCATAGGTATTTATGTAATCGTTCACATCCCTTCAAGTAAATATTGCCTCTTTCCGTCAGATGAGTGTCAGATGGATGCTACAAGCATTCTAATCCAAAAATTCATACGCCACCATGAGTACACTTCTCGAACAAATAAGTCTTTACAGGTGGTTTAAAAAACGTGCAGTCAGGACACGGTTTAAGGTTTTAAGCTCTATGATTCTGAGAAACACTTCACTTCATTCCACTTTGCTTTATTCCATTTCTCTTCAACATCTTAACTGTGAGGTACGGATTATTTATTTTATAAAAACCCACTCATGGCCCATTGTGACACTCTTCTTCATTTTCAGTAAGTAGTGCCTTCTACATACCAATATGAAGTGTCATTTGATGGCGTGTAGACTATGAAGGAGTTCCACTTTTTTTCATTTACAGGCTTAAAGCACTGCGGTATATTGCGTCGAGTTATGACCCCGCTGAATTCAATATGATATTATGATTTCTCCGAGCTAGGATTACACAATAAATCCGAATATTCAGTTTAAGAAAAGTCGATTGGGGCTTTTCAGAAATCCATATCCAGTGGCTCATCTAAACCTACACTAGGGTTTAGACCTTAAGGCTTAGAAGACCCACCACCTACAAATTGACAACCAACTCGTTATCGATTTGAGAGGCTGTTTCGTAAAACCATTTACTGACGAAAACTTGTAAACGAAGCCGTAACCAAAAAGATAGAACCCAAACATTTCAGAACACACCCTGATATCTTCACAGTGGCCAACACATAACGATTGATTTCTAACTAGAACAATTCCAGGTTGATGTCTTCATCTTTCACTGTCAGCTATGTGGATAAAGCCAGTTTATTTTTATTGGCCTAAATTTCAACAAAGCCAACAAGAGAACAACAATCGTGTTAAGTGTTTGGCATAGTCGAAACCTACACAGATAAAACGGAACACATCAGTATGACTTGTGTTAATGACAGTATAACTCGGTATTTTGTCCATATAAAAGATTCGGTCCAGTTCTTGACAAAACTTTTTACTAAATTTAGTCTTAAGATTATATTCATCGCTAGCTAGCTTCTAGAAGCACCTTTGTCTTACAGCTGGCTTGTATTTTTTAAAGATTCTTCTGTCAAAGTAACGAAGTGTTCACTGATAATCGATATATAGTTAGTTATACATTCCAACGACCCATCACTATTCTCTGACTTTTTTCTGACATATTGGCAGATGCTGGTTAAAAATGAAGATATTGATAAAGTTTGCCCAAGAGAACTACATATTTATATACAAGCACCGAAAAGCCCATCTTCTTATGGATGAAATGCACCTCATACATTTGAAAGGAACACACAATTAATTAAATGAACAATCCCATACGCAATCATCAAAATCACCGCCTGGAGAAGATCTTATTGTTCCCAAAAGTCAAAACCTAAAATCTGTTACGGTTTGGGCGGGACCCTTGAACCGTAATCAATTAAAAGGTAGTTATGACATCGGGAGCATGACTCTATAGTTCTCCGTCTGGAACAAACTTTTCGAATACTTAACAAGGCCAAATTAGCACAGTTTCCGATACTTCATCATTAAGAAGAAATAGCATCAAATATAAATCGAAGAAATGACAAATTAAATAATTTAATTAACCGAATAAGAAGGACATTTATTCAACCGAACAATTGCCAGAAAAAAAATGCTTCAATGGTTGTGTCTCGTATCGAAATATTGTGAAATGAAAATTAATTTTCGTCTGGAAGAGTAATCACGAAGTAAAGATTTGCTTTATAAAATTTTCTATAAGTTCAGGTCATCGACCTTTCAACCGAAAACTGACTGAAATATTGTCCTAATTCACTCGAAAGTTACAAAAATACCAGTAATATACTCCATAAGTATTTTAGGGTATCTGCTTTGCTCCAGATTAACCGTCAAACACAGTGATACCAATTATCTGGGCGCCAATGTACAAATCATATTTTTAACGTCCTACCTTACGACTTGAGACTATCTGCACATTACATAATTGTATCCAGCCGCTATCGTGATTCAACTGCAGCAGTTTTACCCATGTCACCTTAGACTATAAGAATGTGATTGTAGTCCAGCTGGAATTAACATAGATCTTGGGTTTATGTTTTTATTACGAAATTGTTTACTCAAAAAGCAGATCACATTGCTCAGCTTTTTTTGGTAACTCCCTGCACCTAATTCTTCAAATTCTTTGCGTTAATCTTGTATTGTTAGAGGCACTTCTTTAAGAACTACTGAGTCATTCAGTCTTAGGAGTTTGGAATCTACTGAGTCATTTAAATACAAATGTTTGTGTAACTGCTTCAAGTGCTTCGTGAGAATGAAAATGAGGACTAGTTCGGTTAAGCAAGACTACTTAATTATGTAAATAGGTTCTGTGGAACTTCACTATACTTTTCGATATTGCTGCAGCATTTGATACCACTCCTTTTAATATATTCGTTACTGTTTCGACTTATTTTGGACCAAAATTACAGAATACACAAAATACTGTTTGATTCTGCACCTTCGCTGTCAATCAATGCTACTATGACGGTCACACATAACTCCCATCATTGTCACTGTCACATATCCTAAAAATCAAGTGAATAAGATCTATTCTCAAACCTAGAATTGCTAAGCTTGAGCTAGATAACTTTTTCATCTCAGTTAAAGTCACCAATGACCTTGATAAGTCTAACTTAATTGTCTTAACCGAGCTAGTTAAAATGATTTGCTTATTCCTTTAGATCTGGCTACGTAGAACAGCTTGAACTCATTTTCTTTTACTTCTGTAAGAATAACTACCTCCACGTCTAAACTTAATAGTTTACAATAGAGTTGTACTAGACTTAATAGTTTACATTAGATCTATCACTAGATTTATGAGCTCTACACTACAATTTACCATAAAATCCACTCTCTCATTTCCTACAGTACAGACTTTTATTTAAGCTATTGCATGTTCTGATGCGGCTGGACGTCTGTGTGTTCGAACATGGAATGGAAATGCACCAAATGCAGAAATTATTCGTCGCATTGGAGACCGAAAAAATGTATGAATGCTTCTTTGTTCTAGAAATACCTTACGGTCATTTGGTTAACGGCTCATTACAATACTGAAGGTAGCAAGATAGCTTACAAAACTGTGTCATGATTAAAATGTGTCGGTCTCAAGTTTAAGAACACCAAGAAAGCTATCACAAACCTTGCATTAAACGCTTTAAAACCAAATTGGACTAATTCTCTTGCCAACTCTTTACTGGGAATCCAAACCAAAGATCAACCAAATTTGCTTTATTTTTTAACAACGAACGGTTCAGAAGTTAGTAGCACTTATCATTGGTTATGGTCTCTTCAATGACCGTCTAGATCGTCTAGGCCTAGCTCGAAAGGAATATGTGCTTACGGTTACAAATATTTAACTCTATCTCTACAATCTGTTTCGGGGCTCGATGCACTTCCAACTTTTTCGCGGTTCGCTTATTTACGTCCTTACCTTATGCCATTACAGCCAAATCGAGGAAGTACGGCTGTAGGTCCGATTTACGTAGAACCATCTGCACATTGCATAGCTCCATGACAGTCTATAGTACTGACATGGAAGATGGGTTGGCCCATGAATTCTGCGCTCCAACAGGGGGTCATAGATGTGTTCAATTACATCGCCGATCGAAATCGTATGGTGAAAAATCCCTTTTGCATCCTGTCCCTATCGCGATTCGAACCCGGTACCTCCCGCTCCAACTGCCGCTGCTTTAACCACTGCGCCATCTGGGCAAATATTTAACTCATCATCTGTGAACACTGATCAGCTTACATCTGCCCCATGGTTTAGACTGCTAAAGTTTGTCAGTTCTGCAACTCACTAATTGCAATGAGTATTCACCATTTACATGGTGGCAGCTAGACAAGGGGTACAGAGAACTCTAACAAAGAGTGCATCATTAAAAGTAACGCATATATCAAAGTTGAAAAAATCGTTGAAGCGGACCAACACATTGAAAACCCGATAAACTAAATATACCGTGTTACAAAGATATATGAATTCTGTAACAGTAGTCTTTAAGCGTTTAACCATCCTCTAAGACAAGCACAGGTCAGTGGTCACTATAGTGAAATGAGAAGACAAAAATATGTATTCGTGTGAAACCGCATAAAATTAATTAAATGCAAATTATTGATGTTGTGCCTGGAATCTGGGATGGGCGAAGTAGACTACGTCCATAAGCTGTGCGGTTATCGACACGTAAACAATTCGAATCCCAAGAAGGACAGGATGTGTAAAAAAGATTTTTCACCATTTGATTACCATCGGAGTTGTAACTGAACACGCATCCATGCCTACGGTTGGAGTACAGAATTCAAAGGCCAACTCATCTTTCATGTCAGTTCTATGATGATATGCAATGTGCAGAAGGTTGTACATAAATCGGACCTATAACCAGTCGTGCAGCCTCGTTTTGGCTGTAATGGCGTAAAGTAATGCGTAAATTACGAACCACAAAAGAGTTGGGAGTGCCTTGAGCCCCAAAACATATTGCAAAGATATTAAGAACCCACATCCTCGTTTGTGATCTTAACAGGAACATTCAAGCCTAATATAATTCACTGTCTCTCTCCATAATCAAAAATCTTTTTCGGTTAACATACTGTTAATGTGATGATGTGACGCAGAGATGATCATTGAGATTAAAGAAA
The DNA here is from genome assembly GCA_963932295.1 of Tipula lateralis. Taxonomy (NCBI): domain Eukaryota; kingdom Metazoa; phylum Arthropoda; class Insecta; order Diptera; family Tipulidae; genus Tipula; species Tipula lateralis. Next base: position 43,753,570 of record OZ010737.1, on the reverse strand, counting down.
AATCTCCAGTTCACCAGGAATTGATTACATTAATTTTTTGAGGAACTGACTTTTCGACCTTGTTCGATTGGTATGGCAAATAGAAATTATGCCTGAAGAATGAAAAGTGACCGCGTTATGGCCAATGTTCATCGCGGTATAGCTCTTCTTTGCCGAGAAAACAAATAACATTATATCAAGAATTACTCCTATGGCGGAGAAAATTATCGGAGACAGTCAGTCACTGATCAAATTTTTTCACTACGGATGATTGTTTCCAAGTACTACGAAACATCTCGCGATGACTGAATCAAGCGAGAGAGACTATGGTATGCGCTTGAATATCACGGAATACCAAACAAATACGTACCTCTGTGTAGAATGACCGTAACACAGTCTCAATGTGCATACAGCGATTTGTGAAGGGAGAGCATTCTTTCGGAAGGCGAAGAGGTCGCTCTCGGTGACGATGTCTCCACGGCATAGAGATCGAAATTGCGTCTTCTAACTGCTTGGAACAGTATGAAGCGATAAAGTTTGTGATCGACATCAATGGAGTTACATTTTTGACATGGTACGGGCCAACAATGGCCTATAAAAGCCATAAACAAAATATCATAATTATATTGACCTTATTATAAAACATGCTTTCTTAGTATATAGATACGAGTTATATTTATAATGAAACTTATATAAGTACTTCTTAATGTCTTAACAAATCATAAAATACCATATACGATAATGAACTGAACCATCGTCATGTTTACTGCAGTCATAATTACATTTATAGTTACCCATAAAACTACCACACCTTCGTTAAACTTTCATACACACATACATACTCGAAACACTTACAAAAATCTACCAAAATGCTTTAAGAAACTCCAATTACATGAATCAGCAAAATTGGGACTAAAACGATCTATTAAGCACTTAAGAAGGTGTGCGGTATAATAGCGAGGCATAACATCCTTACATACACAATCCTTTTTCGAAAACCGTTGTGTCATGTAAATTATGATGGTCGTCGCAAATTGTCATGTATGTAGTTGTAGTACATGGTTTGTACGATAATTTGGCTCGTTTCAAGGATTCGTCATTACACCGCAGATATTCGATAATAAAAGTATCCTTGAAGATATATTTCTTGAAGGTAAATCGACTTTGTGTGTCTAAGACACATACCATATATAACGGCACATACATATAAGCCACTAACCTATTGTTACCCTATATAAGGCGAGAGTGGGTCAAACATAGAGTTAAACCGATACAACTTTTTCGAAAACTTCTCAAACCACACAACAAATCTTAACTCAATTCTTAACGTGTTTTGGCTTTTTCCCATTTTCTTGTGTTTTGTTTTTATAGACGAAAAGGAAAATAAGATGTAAAAAATAAAACGAAGAAAACAAAAATGGATAAACACGCGATATTCTTGGACTTTAAACGGTTTGCTGTTTATTATAAAAAATTTCCGTTTTATAGAGGTTTTTAGTACATTGCACACTAGGCAAAATATATCAACTACTTGGTAGGTGGTTACACATATGACGGCTAGTTACTAGTGTGTTGAAGTGAACCCGAGGATGGGGCAGAATTGAAGCATTGGTATCGTCTTGGTGCGGGAAGGGGAGATTTACAAAATTAGTACAAAGCGAGAGAATTTGTGGAGTCCGAATTCGTCATTGTTCATTCGTCATTATTTTGTAAAAGATTCCACTGGAGGAAACATTTTTAACGAATGCTGATTAGCGCATCAAAATCATTGCAATCACTCACTTTCGTTGATTGCAAATGCTCCATACCAGAAAGGTTTTGAAGGGCATCCACAAAATGTTGATGAAATTTTGCGTAGCCTCGACCAAAGGGTTAAATGGACTTTATTCTCTACCACGTCGGCATTTATCTATCACGCCTGGCTTTTGCAACATTACATGTGCTCAAATTTGTTCACAAGTTAGATGTAAAAGGCCGATAACCATATCGTGAACATAGACAAAACGACGACAGTGACAAAAGTCCGGCATAAACAGAAGAACGACATAGACATTTGGTCGCCATTGACAAAAGGAATTGTTGTGGTATTTGTTCATATCAATACCGATAATTTCAGTGGAGTGCTGGAATAAGGCCCTGTTTAACGAAACTACCCCATTTCACAAATATGATGAGTTTTTAGTATTGTAGCAGAATGTCGCAGATTGAGACTCCGATAAACCTATACTGTGCTTTACGGTGACTTTAACACGTCTTATCCCAAGGTCATCAAGATCAATTTTAGTTAAGATTGGTCCTGAACTAACTATAATTCGGCTGACTGTATGAGATACATGCCTCGATCTTACATTGTTTGGAACATCATCACTGAGACCTGCCACAACCTAACAGTTTTTGTCTAGACATACAAATTAACAGAAAAGGTCTAGCCTACATCACCTTCTACACTACATTTCAAGAAGATATTCTTAAGCACACATGTGTTTCTTAGATTTTTTGAGATGCAAACAACTTTATACAGTGTCTCTTTGAAACAATAATTTACAGATGTTTTAACGCCTTTCAATACCTCCCATCTTCAAGTTGTACGGCATCCATTTTACCTGCTTTTGAATATTTCGAAAGAACTTTAAACATCTGAAATCTTCGATTGACCAACATTTAGTGATTTCTTTGAAAATAAGATGTAACGTCATCCTGTTGAAATCACATATCCTCCAGATCAATATTATTCAATATAAGGGTCACAAATTGCACTTATCATCACAGTTACAGCCCGACTAGAACCTTTCGTAAAACAAGCCTTGTTATGGTTTTACTACGTGGGCTAATATAGACCTTTCAGGGTCTTTAGACAGAATCACTTTGACCTAGTCTTTCATGGACCTAGTCTTTAAATGGACGATTATAATGATCGTAAACATCAATGTGACAAGATCTAGACAAATTCACAATACCATTACAGTGTTTTTGAAATTGGATCCCTCATAACGAATGTAATAATGTGACAGATGATATAGTTATGACTCACAGGTGGGTTTTGTTGCCATTTTGTTCGAAAATTACACAAACTTCTTCTGGGCAAAGTTCTTCTCGATTCGAGCTAGTTTATGAAATAGTTTATGAATTCTGTTCTACTGGTTCTAAGCGATCATTTAAATATTAGAAGTCTTGCGAGAGAAAGGTCAGCGTCGATACCTTGATTCCCGATTATCTCTCTCGAAAGTTTTGAGAAATGACCTCTATTTACGAAGATAATAAGGATTTTCGATGAGATCTCACAATTTTGTAAAATTGCGCTTGGACCTCAATTTCCGGAGATATTACGAATTTTCGGTGGGATCTCAAAATTTTGTTAATATTAGGTTAGAACCTCTATTTACGGATATATTAAGGATTTTTGATGAGATTTTATCATATTTTAAAATTACGCTAGGACCTCTATTTATGGAGAAATTAATGATTTTCGATGAAATCTCTAAATATTGTTAAAATAACGATAGGACCTCTATTAACGGATATATTAAGGATTATAAATGGAATCTCAAAATATTGTTAAATTTGCGCTAGAAATTGTTAAGGATATTCAATGGGATCAAAAAATGTTGATATTAATGATTTGCGATGGGATCTCTTAATTTTATTAAAGTTACGATAGGACCTCTATTTACGGAAGAATTAAGGATATTATGATTTTGTAAAATTTCGATAGGATCTAAAATTTTTGTAAAATTGCGCTTGGAGATATTAAGAATTTTCAATGGGATTTCCAAATTTTGTTAATGTTACGATAAGACCTCTATTTAGGGAGATATTAAGGATTTTATGATTTAGTTCCAATTTCCATGGGATCTTTAAATATTGTTTAAATTGCATTAGGACCTATATTTATGTAGATACCTACTAAGGATTTGCGATGGGATCTCAAAATTTTGATAGAATTAGGATAGGACCTCAATTTACGGAGATATAACGGATTTTCGCTAGGATCTCAAAATTATGTTAAAATTAGGTTAGGACCTCTATTTACGGATATATAAAGGATTTTGAATGAGACCTCACCATATTTTTAAATTGCCCTAGGACCTCTATTTAAGGAGATATTAAGGATTTCGATGGGTACTCTAAGTTTTGTTAAAATAATTACGGAGATATTAAACATCGATGGGATGTTTAATATTTAATCGATGGGATCTCTTAATTTAATTAAAGTTACGATAGGACCTCTATTTACCGAAGAATTAAGGATATTATGATTTTGTAAAATTTCGATAGGATCTAAAATTTTTGTAAAATTGCGCTAGAAGATAAGAATTTTCAATGGGATCTTTAAATTTTGTTAATGTTACGATAAGACCTCTATTTAGGGAGATATTAAGGATTATATGATTTAGTTCCAATTTCCATGGGATCTTAAATTTCGATGGGTTTTAGTTGCACTAGGACCTCTATTTTCGTAGATATTAAGGTTTTGCGGTGGGATCTCAAAATTTTGTAAAAAATACGATAGGTATTAAGGATTTTCGGTGGAATCTTTAAATATTCTAATTTGTTAAAATTTCGATGGGATCTGAAAATTTTGTAAAATTGCGCTAGAACCTCTTTTTTAATAGGATCTCTAATGTGTTGTTAAAGTTACGATAAGACCTCTATTTACGGATATATTAAGGATTTTATGATTTTGTTCAAATTTCGATGGGATCTCAAAATTTTGTAAAAATGACGATAGGACCTCTATTACGGAGGTATAAAGAATTTTCGATAGAATCCCTAAATTTTCGATCGAATCTCTAAATCTTCTAATTTGTTAAAATTTCGGTGAGATCTCAAAATGATTTTGTTAAATTGCGCTAAGACACCTAATTACAGAGATATTAAGGATTTTGCTTATGGAATCTCAAAATTTTGATAGAATTAGGATAGGACATCTATTTACGGAGATACTAAGCATTTTATTTTATGGGATCTTAAAATGTAGTTGAAATTGCACTAGGACCTCTATTTACGGAGATATTAAAGATTTTTTTTTCAAATTTTGATGAGATCTCAAAACCTCTATTCGTACCTCGATTGTTACCTCTATTCACAGAGTAATTAAGAATTTTTGATAGGATCTCAACTTTTTGTTTAAATTGCGATAGGACCTCTATTGACGAGGATATTAAGGATTTTAGGATTTTGTTAGAATTTCGATAGGATCTCAAAATTTTGTAAAATGCACTAGGACCTCCATTTACGGATATATTAAGGATATTAATGATAAAATTGCGACAGGACATCGTGTGTTACGCAAGCCAAAACCATTGTATAGAATGTACTAATCGTTTGCTATACTGGTCGACTATATACCTTAATCTCAATGCCATATAAAATATAAAATTTTATTTAATGTTTGAAAATTATTACATTTAAAAATGTAAAGAAATCAAATCAAAAATTTGTAAAATTTTCCATATTTCCTTTCGAACGACAACAACGAAAATAAATAATTACCTTTATAACGATAATTATATGACAAACCGGCCACCATATACATACACACACAACCACCAAATAGTTACCAAATACTTTACTGTATCGTTGTTATCCAATTGATCAAATCTACGAGTATAACATTGCCGACCTCCCCTCCAACACGAAATACTCGCCAAAATAGAAGAAAATTTCATTTTCACCACCAACTTAACGAGCACCTCAATATTCACACTATATGTGTATACACGACACCAAACTCGAACCAACCAAGAAAACTATATCTTATGTGTGTATTCAATACAATTGCGTCAAGAAATAGGAAAATGAAAGAAAATTGTGGAAAATACGTTAATTCAAAAAAAAAACCGAAAAGGATTGAACAAATTTTAAGGATTTTAAAAAAGTTTTAGTTTTCAGTTTTCAGTTGAGAGTGATAATTCGGTTGTTAATAAGTGTAGTGTTGAAAAAAATAGTTGAATGTGGATGTGAGTGTTTGTGGCTAAGAAAATTATTTATCATGTCGAAGGATCAGCTGAACACGTCAAGGTATATTATTATGGACTTTAAGTGTTTAAACGAAAATTTATTTGTTGTTTCACGTATTTGGGGTCAATCAATACAACGATTTTATTTGGAGAACATCAGTTGGTGTAAATACTTGATTAAATCTATCGGTGGTGGTCTGAGTGTAATGTCTGCCTGTCTTATTTATCTCGATATGACACTCAATACTGTTGTGGTGGTCCTTATATCTGGCAAGCAGGAATAAATTCGCTATGAGCTCTCAGAATGCACCAAAATACATTTTAGACCTGAGTCAATCCTACATTTAGCTTTTTATGAATTATCTTGTTTCATTGTAAGGAGGGTTCAGAGATTTTGAGTTGAGGACAGCTCCACCAAATCTAATAAAAAGTGCGAGGAGTGAATTTCTTAGTGAATTCTTTAAAAGAGTGAATTGGTGGATATAGGATGGGTTTTTGCAGCTGCTCTCAACATACACTTGTGATTTCGTTCCATGGGTGGGGGAGATCTCAGTATAAAGAAGCCTCATAAATAGCTCATACTAAGCTGTATTGTGAAGAGATCAGACGATGATCTATAGCTTTTTAAAGTACCCGTACATAGCGTTAGCTTTCAAAATATTTTAACCATTATTTTCAGTTTATGTGGAATTTGTCACTCCCATCCTGTACACGCTTCTGGGTTTCAAGCTCTATAACAAACAAAATGACTTTTAGGATTTGCATTAAATGTTGCGTGCATTAGTTCATCAACTAGACGGCTAGTGGAAATAATCAGTCTGTGCAAATAGAGGCACTGTAAATATAGACATGCTAATTGATCCAGAAGATGTCTGTCTACGAGTCCTAGTTTAGAACTAAGACTCAGCTTGTTCGACATGGAACGGTTGGCAGCGTATTCTGGCCTAACTATTTTCCATGGTAGTTTAGCCTTACTAACCAGTTAAAGTAGTCAGATTGTTGTTCAGTGTTTAAGGATACAGAGTTGTCCGCCATTACCCGCTTAGTTCCTACAGACAGCTTCTTCCTTTTTAAATTTAGTCAGGGGATCAGTCTTTTTGAGGTGACACAGGACGTAAACTAATGAGATTAAATAATCGATCACCGTTTAATAAATAAATTTGAAGAAGTAATATTTTCATGGGGAAATATGCTCATACAATTCTGAAGCTTCCCCTTTTCGCTGATTAACACTTAATCCTTATTTAGCTGATGTGGTTAAACTTGTGACAATTGAAGCTATAAAGGTACCGGGTTTTCGAATCCAAATAGAGACTGGCTGAAAAACACAGTGTTCATCATTCGAATACAATCGGTGATGTAACTGAATATATATGAGCCGCCCTTGAATTGGTTTTGGTGTAAGGTAGGACGATAGTTAAATCGAACTCCAATGCCAAAGAAATTAACAACTTGCCAGAATCATTCTCTAAAATGTTTTTTTTTCATTTATTTCTATGCTATCTGTTTTAGGGCTCAAGGCACTCCCAACTCTTTCGTGGTTCGCTTAGTTACGTCCTTACCTTACGCTTTGCAGCCAAATCGAGGACGTACGGCTATAGGTCCGATTTACCTAACCATCTGCACATTGCATAGCTCCATGCCAACCTATAGTACTAACATGGAAGATGGGTCTCGACCAATGGATTCTGCACTCCAACAGGAGGTCATAGTTGCGTTCATTCACACCACCGATCGTAATCAAGTGGTGAAAAATCCCTTTTGCAACCTGCCCCTATTGGGATTCGAACCCGGTACCTCCCGCTCCAACTGCTGCAGCTTTAACCACTGCGCCACCTGATACGTAACACTTATCTGTGTGGTTATTCGTCTAGCCAATTTGTGAATGGAGGAACATCACAGGTGGAGTTATGCCTGCCTCTTCTCTGAAATGTGATCTTTAATGATCTCTTTCTCTATACCTGGATGGGTTAAAATTTGAAATGAAAGCTTACGCCGTTGACAGTGTTGGGTAAATATCCTTATACTTGAGTGAAAATATGCAATGTGCGCTCAACACCGTCTTCAATTGGGCCACCAGTTTTGGATTAAATGTATAAATAAAACAGAGTTAATCCTAGAGAATAGAAATTTTAACTTCCCCAGGTCGACATTATAACCCTAATACTATACAGCTCTCTCTTGTAGAACCCCATTCTTTAAAGATGGTTGAGACCCCACAATTAACATTGGCTCTACACTTTAGCCTTTCGGCCCATTCTTTTGTATACGATCACTGTTTGATGTCAATCGGTAACAATCAAAAGGCCAATGGATTCAGTTCAGATTACAGATTATTCTTTGTTATTCTCTCTTAAATATTCTAGGTGAATTTTCCTGAGGAAATGCCGGCATATAGAACACTCATTCATCTTACGCAACACTATAGTATCCCTATTCCAACTTCGATCATAATATCTCGTCATCGTCATTTGTGACTGGCATACTCTCCAGAGAGGACTAGTCGCATGTTGTGGTTTTAAACTCTAAGATTCGTAACCCCTTTATTGATTTAAATGTGCGAGAAGGTCGTATGTAGGCTTTTGCGTCTACTCGAATATCCGGTAGTGATATTGCCAGTCAACTTTCCAATAAAACGCTTCAATTATACTTCTTAACGTCGATGGTAGTTCAGGACTGTTTATTACCTATAAACAAGATGACAGATCAGTTCAACAGGCATCCTTTGTTGGTACCAGAGCACTTCAGTTCAGCCGGAAATGAAAACCCGGCCAAACTTGTTCGTCAGGTCACAACATTCCATCCCTTACTAAGCAAAATGAATATTGATTCGTTTATATGCATCCTAGTCATGTGTGTGGAAGACGAAATATTTGGAAGCGCTTTTGCTAAATATTTTGACTTCCATCAGTATCAAAAGCTCAAGATCATTCTAGTAGAATGAGAAAGAAAGAAATACGTATAGTATGACTGCGGACCAAAATATCACCGGTCCTTTAGGGCAACCACTCTAACCTATTCCGAGTTGGAACAATAATTTGAATTGAGTTCTAGCTCTACTCGACTCCACAATAGTAATTGTTTACTTTATTCGATGTTTTTAGGGGCAGCATCGAGAACCGTGTACTTCTATTTTTGATTTAATTTTATCAGACTGCTAACCAGCTCACATAATGTTACTGACTACTGCTTTTTGATATTTCGGTGATGTGGGTTCCTGCCCATTATGACATTGAGAACAACGAAACTGCAGACTGTTTGGCTCAAACTGGTTCTTGCTTATATTTCGCAGGTCCTGAACTAGCTGCTCCTCTAACTCCTCACATAGTGAAAAAACAATTAAAGGTTTTGTGGCCCTATCGAACCTAAAGCTGGCATGGTCAGACAGGGTAACGTGCTCTTTGATAAAATCCTATTCGAATATAGCAAATACTTCAAAGTACCAATTCAGCCTGTTTTACGTATCAATGCGATATGCTTCACCAAGATGGACGAAGCAGGCGCCACTGTGTAAAATTGTATAGTCTTAAGACCCAGTTTTAGTAGATCCATTTGTTTGTAGAGCACCATGCTGATAGTTTCCGTTTTATTGTGCCTTATAACACGTCACACCCCATTAAACCAAAAGCATACTGTTACAACCCATCAAATTGTATAATTTGCGTGTTTGTGCAATTATAAACATTCCATAACCATACGTATGCATTACAGAAATGTTTCAGTATACAATAACAACACAATAACCGTCATGTTTAGGTATATGTTAAAACTACGAGCGAAGAAAATTCCAGGAAATTTATTTTCCCAGCAGTACATAAATCTGTATGTACATACTATGTGTCGAAAGCACGTAAGTCTAACGTAACCGCGTACATATACAACTTATATTTACTGACCGTGCAAAAGACTGCCTTCGCGAAACTATACACAACAACAATGGCATAGCAGCGACCAAAACCACTAAAATTTATTACATATTCCAGCACGAAAATTTAATTTATGCAAATCTGAAGGATATTCAATTTTTAATTCGAATACATTATATCGTATACGGGTAGTTATCGACATCGACTGCTTCACTATATATGTACATATATAGAATGCAATATGTGTGATATAAGATTTCAATTTCGACTGCAACGAAACTACTTTATATTGAAAGCTTGATTGCATGCGGATATGCATGCACAAATTGCGTATCGATTAATTAATCGCGTACATGGGTATGTCAGAGTGACAGGCGGTATTTATAGCGAATTGTGGTATAAAAATAAAATTTTAATTAACTCGAGGCTGAGCTTTTATCGCGAGCGTTATAAGAGGATGTATATACTCAACGTACAGGGTGATTGATTATCGTTAGCTCACAAGAATCGAACATGGTGATGTTGAATAATGGCCCATATTGGGCCTATAAATCGAGAGGGTACATAAAGCATATCGCCTGTTGTAGCTTAATGGCTAAGATTTCTCATCAGCGGTCTCGAGTTCGATTCTCGCCGTTGACATAAAAATCGGTTGTGTTTAAAAGCATTCGTTGGGCTGACCACCTGCATTGTGCACCAATACGTTAAAATGGTTCGTAGGTTGAGACGCGTTAAGAGTCTTTTATGCCTTTAAGCCATAGATTATTACATATAGCAAACCTCGCTATGGTTTTTCCGCTTACAACGAATCTCGGTAAAACTGGATCTTCGTCAACCCCAACCTTTAAATTGGCAATCAACGGTTGGCTTGTGCAGATGAACGACTAATCGATGGCCGATTTTTACAAATATAAATGGACAATTTGGTATAGCATTGTATTCATAACGATTTGTCAGAGTATACTGATAATAAATATGAGGCAGAGATTTTTTTTATTAATCCTATAAAAAAAACAGGGCGGGCAAACGTCTTGGAACATGATTTGACAATTTCTTACCTTTATAATGAACTCCACTGTATTTCAATAACAGATCCATGCGATAGAGATATATGCGAAGGTTGGTTGAGCTAAAGGCCTCATAAAAAAAAGGCTCTCTAGATAACCACCTGCTGGTCTAAGCTTGTTTGGGACTTGTTTAACTCAATAAAGCAACTGGCAACAGGGAATAAGATAACTTTTATGTGTCGAGGTATCATGTCGAATATGAAAGAATTGAGGCCGCTGATGTTCTAACTCGTGCTGATGCAGTACAATTATGCGTTAGACCTGAATCCTTTTAGGAGTCACTCGAAAGTACCCCAAAAATGTGATGAACTTTCGGGTTATAAGAAATTTAAAAATTCTCTCTCTCTCTCTTTCTCTTTCTCTCTCTCCATCTTGGCCGATAGAACCAAGAAGCTTCTTGTCATCAGTAAATCCGAGTTAAAGCTACACACTGGTTAATGGCTTTCTCACAGTGCCAATAATAACTTATGATTATGAGACCATTCGACAGCTACCAGCTTTACGATTCGGAAGCGGAATCTGCAAAACATATATACGACTGGATCACCTTGCCACTTTTGAAGAATATCACAAAAACAATCGAGACAAGTTCAATCCGAGGATCGAGTCCACATCGTCCTATCCGTTGACCATTGAAATCGCTATCCATCAACATATGGTATCTCTTGATCTAACCAGTTATCAAGTATTTGCAGCCAATCCTCGTCTAAATGGAGACAACTAGGGTTTTTCAACTATATATCCAAACCAAACTTTGCTGGTAAAGATTTTCCATAAAGTACGTTACACTATAGTTTGTCCAAAACCAGTATACCCTAGTAAAAGCTACGTTTTAAATTAAAGCTTCCACCATGATGGGAAACATCATGGTGGAAGCCTTTCGTAACCTTGAATCTTGTTCCGAAATGTCACCATACGAAACAATTTTAAAGTATTACTGTGGAAGAAACAATCTCTGTGTTTGTGATGGCTCGTCAGTGTAATTATTCGTTATGATGACATAGAATTATCATCCGAATCAGTCGTTAAAACAAGAATTGGTTTTACTAATCGAACACTTATCGACGAAATAGCCCATTGATTAAAGCTTTTATCTTTGAAGCAGGAGGAATCAGATTTCAGTATTTGAACCTGCTGGTTACAATCAGTAATGAAGTATAAACAGAACTATCTGATCCCCTCGTTTAGCCACTACAAGTTGGTATATGCAGATGGGGTAATATACTGTAGTTGGGGAGGATGCCACAATAAGCATTGGCTGGACCCTGCATGATCTTAAGACACCAAATGGGAAATCACGAGATAACCAAATGGTGCAGTGCAACCATGATGAGTTCGATTCACCATTAGGAGCTAATTCATTTATCTGGCAATGGCAAGGAAAACGTTAAAAGCCAGTTGCGAAACATAAGAGAGTGATTTGGCCTTAAAACAGAAGGCCAAATAGCAAACGTATAATTCCAGATTTAAGTAGTAGTCTATCGAAGACTAACTGATGAATACTCATTACATCCTCGTTAAACACATTTTTAACAGCGACCTCTTCGGCCTCAAACGGTATAACTCAAATTTAAGCAATTACTGTTTCGGATTAACAACACACAGAACGTATAACCAATATCGAGTACTCGCTATATTTTAATGTGACGATTGAAAATAACGTCACGTTTTGGGCCATCTCAGTACTTATTGAATTATGATCGACGCACTACCTTTAAGTATCTTACTGGGAATGAAACTTCAGAACATAGCAAACTGCGAACAGGTTGGGGGGTGGAGTAAAAGAAACTGTTCAGCAGTTCTTGTGCTCCTGTTCGTTAGTTTACTGCTCAATAGATATCTCAATATCGCCATGTCTCGAGTACCTCATCGATGATAAAATAAAAGTTAACTCACTTAGGAAAATCACCAAAAGTCTTATTTTTCGTTTTCAAATTTGCTTGCTAGCTTAAACCATGTTTGAACTACCGAATTTGGGCTATATGGGGTTGCTCAATGACGATATTTCTCATCAAACCAATCTATTTTGTGTTTATTTTTCACTATACAACAACCGAAACTTACTTCTTGAAACCGGTAACTATATCGTCTCCTTATTTATCAGACCTTTACAGGAGGGTCATTATGTATATTTCCTGTCGTGCTTCCTAAAATATATGGGAAAATTTCCAAGGTCATATTCACTGTGTTTCACTGTAAAAGTGTTTAGAACACATTTTTCCGTCACTCAGGCTATATTGGCCAATTGTGACATCCCACTTTATTACTTTACGTTCCGGCTATAGGTCCGATTTACGTAGATACCACCTGCACATTGTAACTCCATGCCAGCCATAGTACTGACATGGAAAATGGGACGGCACACAGATTCTAACCTGAACTGGGTCTCAGATGAGTTCATTCGCACCACCGATCGCACCGCCCAAATGCAATCGATGGTGAAAATTCCATTTCGCATCCTGCCCCTATCGGGATTCAAACCCGGTACCTCCCGCTCCACGACGCAGTGTTTTAACCACTGCGCATCCTGGGCGGCTTAGGACACATGGTCCGCTACTCTTTCATACATGTGATTCAAAAGCTCTGGTTACTCTGATGCTATAATATACGTATATACTTCATAAACCAAGAATAGTGGGTTTATAGAAAAACCCAACACGTGCGGTCAACTATAACCTTGAGCATCAAAGCGATAACGTAAAAACCATTGTCTTAATTAAAATGTTTCTTTGTGCCAAAAGTTATGTCCAGACATAATCACGTGCTCAATTCATAATAACTCATATCACCACTAATTTATAGTCTCCTAATTAATTGTTAATTAAGAAATAAACTTTTTACATTCATACATGGATCATAAATCATAACCATAAGCAATAAAACGTCACAAAAGACAAACACATGTATGAAAGGATGCTATCTTACCTTAAATCACGTCACGCGACACATCTTCACGATACACGTATAATATTCTTGAGTTAAACACGCGCGCATTAATTATTTTTTTTTTTATATTTAATTTTTTAGTTTGGAGAGTAACCTGGACGAATCGACATCTCAAGTGTCGGACACCTCGTCGACCGGCTGCTGTGGCAATCGAAAATGTTGCAGCTGTTGCCGGAAAATGTGCATGCCATGTAAAAAAATTTGTCGAGTACCAAAATGTTGTCGTCGTAAAACAAGTCGAAGTAGTAATAACAATAATAACAACAATAATAATAATAATAACAATAATAGTGAAAATTCAACGGGAGAAAAGAAAAATTGTTGTGGCAGTTGTTTAAGAAAATTATATTGCTGTGGACGTAGCGAAGAAAAGGTAAACAAATTTCAAGCGAAATGAAAACGAACAGAAAACTTTTTTATTTTTATTTTTTTTTTTTTTTAATTTAAATTTAATTTAAAATATTTTAACTAAACGAAAAAGTTTAATCAATACGAAAAGCTTTTTGTGAACTTTTGTGTGTGTATGTGGTGGAGGTGAATAGAGTTCGGTTGAATAACATGCCTACATACAAATATACATTTCAGGAAAAAGAACGAAAAATGAAATCGAGTTCGAGACCACCGCCTGCATCCAACTCAGATGACATGAGCGATAGTGGTGGAAAATGCGGAAAATGTTTGGGTAAAATGTTCTGCTGCCGGGCGACGAACAAGGTTGAGGCGACCACCACATATCGAATGAGAAAATGCTGTTTCTGTATACCGTGCGGCAAAAAAATTCTACCAAACGAACAGGATGCACAAATCGCGTGGGCAAATCGACGCGAGAGTATTAATAACGACATGGATCAAAGGTTCGATTTTTGATATAAATAATAATTTAATTTTATTATTATATATATATATTTTATACACAGAAATTGTTGTTCGCGATTCATGTCCAAGCTGAATTGTTGCAAAAAAAAGACCGGTGCCGATGGAGAAAGTCGGCGCACAAGTAAAAATAGTAAAGCACAAAGTATTGCACCGACCCTGCCGCCCGAAGATAATCGGCCTAAATTGGATCTTGTTTTGGTCGAGCACACGTCCAAAATGAAAGCCGCAATTCCAGTACTTCCTATATGTTTAGCATGGTTTTGTGCTGTCTGCAATTTTATAATTCCCGGACTAGGTATGTACAGTAGTATAATTGAATCGAAGTGTTTTGTGTGCGACAATCAATATCCTGATCTGTTTTTATATATAGGTACAATATTCTCGGGAATTTTATGCCTCTGCATCGGTATACCACGATTCTCTCAACACGACAACGCGAAGGGTAGAATCGGATCGTTCATAATAAATCTAATTGTTGGCATATCGCAAGCGTTTTGTTTACTCTTTTGTTTGGTCGGCTATGGTTGGTCAGCATGGTGGGGTGTCATAATGATACGAACAGCCCGTGAGTATAGTTTTAAATAGATCGAGAGATTATAATAACGAGGTGATCTAATTTATGTATTTAATAGGAAAACATCGACGTATCAAAGATGCTGAAAGTCATGAACCGTCTCCCGTTCCCAATCGAGCGACACTAGCACAAGTTGTGTCACAAAATCATCGTGACGTTGAGGCGGGCCGATAGCATTAATTTTTAATTAACTCTTTAACCATTTTTTAAAAAAAAAAAAAACTTTTTAAAATTTTAATTATAGAAATAAAAACTAAAAACCAAAAAAATATTGTTCTCCTTCAGTTGTGCGTGTCTGATTTGTGTTAAAGAAAATTTTAGACTTAATTCTACAACTTTTGGATTTTCCATAATGTAAAAAGGTCACAATGTAAGTAGTTTGCTTACACACATATATACATACATGTTCGTGTAGGTTCACGTGCTAGAAATTATACCTGGTTAATTGACTATGTATAGTAATTTAGAATGTATGTAGGTAAATTGATTTGTAAAGTGACCTGGTAAGTTAATGGAATATATTGCGGCGAACATCAAACGATGGAGATAATTTAATTGGTCGAAAACTAGGTCACAATACATTAGTTACAATTCCTAGCCTTACTCAAATACGGAATGTGTGGCATGATATTAACCAATCACAGTTGTAAACCTTATGAGCTTTTAAATTAACCTTTCGGACACAGTAGGTATGATAATTCATTCCTTGGTTAGCGAAATCTTGTAACACTTTTATCACAAAATTAGCGTAGACATAGTTTCACCACAGTAACCTAAGCTTATCATACATTGGTAAGTTACGACTGTCTGCTCATGCTTACTGCAAGACAGGAACAAAAAAGTACAAATTAATAATTTAGAGTATCTCAAACCAATTTCCGGACAAGTTTCTACTTCTGAATTTTAGACATTCTCATTCACAATCGGTCTCGTTTAGTACACTAGGATTTCCAAAAAAGTAGACGAGATTCATAACCACTTATTGAAGCAAGATAAGTGTTGTCAAGATTCGTAAGTTGCTTCTTGAACGACAATGGTTTACCGAACACACTCTTATTTTAGTTTTTATCACCATACCGAAGATATCAATCGAAAGAAGCTGGATTACATTTTATCCAACATTCTCCTGCAAATTATCTTGTCAAGAGAAAAAGTGCCATTTAGAGTCTGACGGAATCCGCAAACAAAACCACGTCGGTTTAGAACGAGTTGACATCCAGCTTGCCCTTGCTAGCGTATTTTGTGAATGTTGGAAGGAAATTTCTCATTTTCTCCTTATAAATATTTTACTGTAATCATAGTATTTTACTGTAATCATAGTATTTTACTGTAATCATAGTATTCTCCTAGACAGTACGCAATTTTAGACTGTGTCCAGCACATAAGGTCCTCTTTTGCTTGAATGTATAGTCATAGAACCCTAGCACCCTCTAGAAGGTTTCAAGAAAAATGGACTATTCTAGCATTATTTTGATTTCCTTCCATTATGTAGGAAGATGTATCAGCTTTAAACCATCAATGAATATTAATTCATTAACTTAAGAATCATTTACTAACTGTACGTAATCTGTTGTTTGGCTAAAGGCCACTTAATGTTCACAGCAATCATCATTTGCTTAATATATGTATCTCCAAGGATATGTTCCAAGGATTATCCACTTGAAGTTGCCGAGGTACAATTTAATCAAATAATTGGGATGAGTCTCTGGGAGACCATTCTATTTTATCCCAAAACTAGCTCCCTCAAGTCGGAGGTTGGAGAATTATTGAAACCAAACTTTCGCTAAATCGAACAAATATGTAAGCTTAACTTAAAAAATGAAATCAGACCGTAAATCTCTTACAACTAGTTTGATTTCAAATATGACATCAAATCAAAGTGACAGTTGTGCAAGCCTTGATATCGTATAGATGATCATATTCTGATCATTGCTTAGATTCAACTAAAAGTCAATCTAACTGTATCGTATGTACGTATAATAGGCTCATCAACAGTGAGCACGCTGATTTTAAACTCGCTGAATTCCTTCAGTCCATAATTTTTTCTAACCAACTTCATTAGTTTTTGTTCTTGTGAATTTTTTCCTTCTAGTTGAATCAACTTTGCGCGAAAAAGATAGCATGATATTAAAATACAAGACGAAAATAAAATGCTCTCAACTCTAATTTTCTACCCTAAAATTTCATTCATGAAAGAATAATGACAATCACTTAAATTATTTGCCTTTAGATGATATTGCAAACAAAAATAGTCAGAACGAAAGAAGAAAGGAACGCAACACTGTATCCGCCTTTTTAAAGCCTGATTTTCATTATAAAAAAAATACTGATAAAATACTCAAGGCGGGATACAAATACAAAATATAATTTTTCTTAAAGTGCGAAAAAAATAAAAAACAATTCCCGTATTAAAAAATTTATCCATTACTGAATAAATTTTAATGGCTACTGAGAAAATTATTATAGCAGTACTGACAAAATATATCAAGAGAAGTATTTTTATTCAATACTGGGTATAGAACCCATCAGATTCTCCAAATTATTGTAAAATGAGTCTGTGGCGACATTGACACCCTCAACTTCATCGCCGTCAATTTCATAATTAAGTGACCTTTTAGTAACCGCCACATCGATGTAACAGCGCGCGACATTATGAAATAAAAACAAAGTGACGAAAAGAAAAGCGAAATAGAGAGTCAAGTCTTCAGTGAGTTTGGATGTCGAAACCGGGTGTTACTGTTGAGTTGGTTCATAATCGTTTTTCGGACAAGAAACAACATAAAAAGTTATTAATTATTTCATTTAATTCTTCATTATATTACGTGTAATTTCAAATCAATAAAAAATATTAAGTACAATCTTTAATAAAACCAATAAGAAATTTTGGCACGATCTGCTGGTTTTACCCGACTTAGTGAAACCTCCGGCTCAACTGTGGCACCCCCTCAAGTCTTTATCCTGGGGTTGGCTTACATCAGTGGGCACATGTACACAGACAATTGACAGGTTGACTACTCTCATGTGCCAGAGCAAACGAATCTTACACATTTGATTATCGACTGCCTGAAAGTCCAGTACAGATTTTTGTGGCCCAATAAGAAATCCAACTCCAAGATTTCCGAGGTCATCTCCACTGTGTAGTAACGTATAGCCCGGGACACATGGTCTTCAATTTTAGACCATCGAGTTTCTTAAAAGCGAAGGAAGCAATACTTGCGAATCAATTTCCAACGGAATCAGAACACGATGCTTATGATCAATTCAATTTATTATGATTAGACAATTTAAGAATGTTTAGCAGTAATAGAGATAATTCATAATATGTACAAAATATAGTTTTTATTTTAGTTTTGTTTGTCTCGGTATCCTCTTCTCGTCTAGGAAATCGCGTTCACTCGTTGAGTTATTGGTCAGCAAATAGAACATAAGACATCCATCGATTACATTGAAACTGAGAAAATAGCTATGTTTCAATCTGTATCATCGAAATGATAATATTCATACTTACAAGACTTGTTCTGTAATCATTTTGAATGTGTGTGAAGTATCGATTGGATTAACTGTTGCCGTGATACTATTCACATAGTATAAATTTGTATTGTTTGGGTCATGTATGTCTTCCGGATCGTTAACCAATAGCTCAATGTACAGCTCATTTAAAAAATCGGCAAATATTACATTTTCATCGATAAACCGGTGAATATCACATGTTAAAGATTCTGGAAACAAAATTATTATCGGCCAAAGTAAACTTCCCGTAGAACTTAATGAAACTGGATAATAACATAAGAAATCTAATTTGGGCCGTATCCATGCTTCCGAAAGATTTTCGAGTGATACATTTTCAAATCTAATATTTCTTGATTTGAGTGTGTCCAAAAGTTTGTTGAGTGCATCATCACGTTCCTTTTGTTCCAAAGCCAATCGGCGTTGATCACGCTCTTCTTTTAAAATCTTCTCACATTCTTTTCGCATATCGAGAACTTTTTTATTGTCGTTTTCTTCTTGAAGGATTTCGTCACATATTTGCATGCACAACTCAAATTTATTTAATGCATATGCGCACTGAGAAGCACGAAGTCGTGGTTTCATGTAGTCCGGTTTCAATTGATAAGCCTTTTGCGCATCCCAAAGTGAAAACCGATAATTTTTTAAAAAAAATTGTGCTGCGCTTCGATTATTATACAAAACAGCATTGAGCTCAGTATTTGGACACTTAAGTTTAATTGCTTCTGTATAATTCATTACTGCAATCTCAAACTTTTTGAGTTTTACATTAAAATTTCCATGCTCCCGGTAATTTGAAGCAATTTCTTCAGAAAGATTAATCTTTTGCAAAAATTTAATTGTATGATCCTTTAACATTGGATTTTTTATGCAAAATGGTTCTTCTTCCAAAGTGTCTTCTGAAAATCTTTCTATATACATCTCCTTCTCTAAATTATCGATAACATCAACCAGCTCCATATCTAGTTTTTTGGCAAGGACTAGTCTCTCCTCGTCCATCATTTTTTTAATGTCTTCGAAACTTTCCATTTTTTTTTTCTTTTATATTTTAGTTTATTTGTTTGGTTTGAGCGTATAACAAAATTATTTCATT
This sequence comes from Tipula lateralis, assembly GCA_963932295.1. NCBI lineage: Eukaryota > Metazoa > Arthropoda > Insecta > Diptera > Tipulidae > Tipula > Tipula lateralis. The sequence continues at coordinate 43,733,702 of OZ010737.1, read as the reverse complement.
TGACGTATACGTTAGATTTTATATCTAGTCTACTATAATAATGGCGTCCTTTCGCCCTAAAGCTATTTTATATTTGTTATTCTTTAAAATAATTATTTCTTTAATTTTTTAATATGAAACTAAACTATAATATTTTCAGAAATCCTTTCTATCTCTTTTAAGAAATTCGTTTAATTTAATTCATTATCTTTCACAACTGCTAGTATTTGCTCTAAACTGCTACTTTTTATGACCGTTTCCACACGAGTCGTATTCATGATATCATTGTGCCATTTTACACTGGCACTCTTATAAAAAAAAACTTATTTATTTATTGATATTATTATGTTTCTTTAATGAGAAACTAATTTATTAATTTATATAATTATGTTTCTTTATAGTAAGAAACTAACTTATTTAATTTAATATTGATTTTTTAAATTACTTAATACAACGTCCAAAAACAATCTGATTAACTAAAACTAATTATCTTATAAGAAAAGAAAAAATTGTCTTTATATGTTGTATATACAATATACAACATATATAAATTCTTTAAGACCACCCTTAACATTATTTTTCCATATTACGCTTACTGCATTAATGCAGTTTACTATCTTGTTATGACTATTTATTAATAAAGATACAATTGAAATAAAACGAAGATAAAAGAATTTATAACAATGACGCAACTTTTTGTTATATGCTACTTATGTAGTACCACAACTTTTAACGTACGCAACTTGTCAGAACTGTTGCATATGTTGACGTCGCATCGGTAGATGGATGACGTAGCTCGCGCACGATATGACATCCGTGCAAATAATAGAGGATTTGAAGAAGGGCAGTTAGTCTGGCTTCACAACTTACAACGGAAAAGAGGCTTATCTCACCAAAACTGCAACCTAGCTGGGAAGGACCATACAAGATGATTACGAAAATCAATGATGTAATCTACCGAATTCAGAAGGGCATCGGAGGAAAACCAAAGGTTGTACATTGGAAAGGTTGGCTCTCTATAGAGGAAAATAATTGGATCCTGCGACCTCTTCACCTAGCAATAGGTGGTTACCTAGCAATAGGTGGTTCTTTCTTCAAAGATCGCTGTATCATTCGCTTTGTATCATTCGCTCTCGTTGAATTTACATTAAATTCCTGATCTCATCATTAACGTCGTGTTTTGGGCCATATATAACACGCATGATTCTTCTCTCGAATGTTACAAGCTATCTCTCGTACTCATCTGTCAAAGTCCAACTCTCACATGACAACGGGTCTGATCAACACTCTGTACAGTCTTGTACAGCACTCTGTTCAGCAGTGGACATAGAGGATATAAAGCCTGATTACCATCGGCAACTCTCCCACACTACTATCGTGAGTAATCAGAGATCCATGATACTTGAATCTTATTATTCCTTCAAAAGTGTGGTTACCCACTACTGAAATCAGTTGCGTCTTGGTATCTAAAACCAGAGATTAGATATTTTGTTTTGGACTCATTGATTTTGAGACCAACGGAAGCTGAACACTGTTTCAGTGGATCAAGTATCTCTTTCACTCCGTTGCCATTCAATCCAATCACACAGATATCATCTGCATATGCTAAAAGTTGATTGGATTGTCGGAATAAGATGTTGTCTTGAGCTGTTTCATTTTAACGAAGGATGTATTCCAAAGTTCTCAACTTTAACACAGCATTGTGATTGCGTTACTATCATTTTACACAGATGTACGTATTTATTTGATCGAGTCATAGGCTTGCTTCAAATCTAGGAATACCTGGTGTCCGATTCTCGCACTTCAGGCGATCACCCTTTGTTTTAATATTGAACATAACGTGGCCACTTTCCGTTCTTCAGGCATAACTTCATTTCACCATGCCAATCGAACAAAGTAGAAAAGACAATTCCACAGAGCTAGTCCTCCGAATATTAAGAGCTCTGAATTAATGCAATCAACTCGCGGTGAACGATTTTTCTTTAGTCTCTTCATGACCGTGGTGAATTCCTAATAGGATGGATCCTCAATGAACATCTCTACGGTCTGTATTTGAGGATATTCAACTACAGCTTGTGATATATGTGAACATTAAGTAGGTCAGAAAAATGTTCACGCCATGTATCGAGTACCGCATCGACGTTAACACAGAGGTTTCCATCCTGGTCCCGAATGGCAGTTGACCGAGATCTTAAAGTATGGTGCAATTCAGTTAATCCTTTAATGAAAACCACGCGAATTGTGCTCATTGCTGAGTTGTTGTACTCTTAGCCTTCCACCATTCGCGCTTATTCTGTTTACAAATGCGTTTAGCTGTCCTCCTAGCAAGAACTGTTTTGTTTTTTCTTGCAATTGTAAACCGAGTCTGCGTTTCATTGTGGGCTATATTTTGTTGCTGAACAGCAAGACGACACTCCTCATCAAACAATCATTTTTGGGCTTAGTTTTCACTATACCGAGAACGTGCTGGGCAGCATCGGCCATCGAGGTTTTCAATACTTTTCAGACACTATACACATCATCAGGTTGGTAATTGGATTGCATAATGCTATTGCTGACAAGATCTTGATATTTTCGTTGCGTTTCTTCATTTATCATACCTTCACAGGAGAATCGCGTTGTATATTCTCCTGTCCTCCCTGGCTTGTACGAACATTTTCATCGTAGATTTGCACGGAGAAATTTATAGGAAAATAAAGATTGATGATTTTTTATGATCAATTCATAATTTTAACATTTCGTTTTGTGCCATTCATCTTAATTCATTGTGAAAATAATTGAAATAATGAAGAATTATGTTAAGTTTATTTGTTTTTAATTTATTGTTTTAGATTTAAAGTGTATTTTGTTTTATTTTTCAAAAACAAAAAAAATTTGAAATTTATTGGTTATGTTACACGCATCTGTCAAAATATATTCACTATAAAAACAGAAAAAAGGAAAAAACGATCTCTGTCACTCTAATGGCATTTTTAATTTTTTCTCGCTTTGGTTATTTCAGTAAAACATACTGAATTTTTTTTTTCATAATGGAAATCAGACTTAATGGAAATCATGCTTAAGTGTCGCTGTGGTTTGTCAGAGTACCAACAAACCCTTAACTGTGAATAGACACTTAAATGTAAAGCCTGATTTCCATTATGAAAAAATACTGACAAAATAGTCAAGGCGGGATAAAAAATTAATTTTTTCTTAAAGTGCGAGTGAAATAAAAAATATTTCCAGTACAAAAAATTTAGTCAGTACTGAATAAATTTTTATGGTTACTGAGAAAATAATTATAGCAGTACTGACAAAATATATCAAGAGAAGTATTTTTATTCAGTACTGGAGAAATATCTTATAGGAAAAATAAAGATGGCTGATTTTTTGTGGTCAATGAATAATTTTAACATTTCGTTTTCTCTCATTCGTCTTAATTCATTGTGAAAATAATTGAAATAATGAATACTTATGTTTAGTTTATTTTTTTTTAATTTATTGTTGTAGATTTAAAGAGTATTTTGTTCTTTTTTATTAAAAACCAAAAAAAAATTGAAATTTATTGGTTATGTTACACGCATCTGTCAAAATAAAAAAAAGAAAAAAGGAAAAAACGATCTCAGTCACTCTAATGGCATTTTTAATTTTTTTCTCGCTCTTGCTTTTTCAGTAAAAAATACTGACAAAATTTTTTTCATAATGGAAATCAGCCTTAAATGGAACGATATGGTATCTTCTCGCTATTTCCATCAGTATGAGTAACTAACTAATGAACGAAATTAGTAGATCTGGATTAGTCACAAGGTTTATTAAAACATTTTATTAATTTTATGTTTTTAACCCTATATGTGTTATTAAATTGAGATTAAACTGAGTCAACAACGAACAATTATATACTTGAGACAAATCGAACTATTTAGTCTGGTGTGAGTATATAATGAACTGTGCTTGTCAGTTAAAAAAAATTGTTTATTTATTTAAATCACATTTTTTGTTCTTTGGGCACACTAGTGTTAGGACCACTCACCAGGCCTCTCATGGTCGGTTTGAAGAATATAAATGTCAAATTGATGTTTTCCCAATCCCCAATCAGTTTGTATTGTATTTTACAGTACACGACACAGACGTTAATGTTGTCTCACAATTTATTAATTTAATTGTTTTTAATCTCAATAAAATTCAATTTAAACAATGGGTGGTCATAGACGTAAAAACAAAGTGAATCCCTTTGCCCAAAAGAAACGAATCCGCAAAGAAAATGTAAGTAATTCATAAAGAAATGTGCGAGACAAAATCGTGTTTGTTTGAGGTTATGGTATGACATGTAATCCACGTTTGTTTTATTTTAGGCCGAAATCAAACAGCAAAGGGCCCAAGAACCATATGAAGAAATTGTACGGGAGAATGAAAATTTTATAAAGTATTATAAAATGCAAAATATTTGCCCAGAAGATGAATGGGAAAGCTTTTTGAAAGCTATACGTAGTAATTTGCCGGTAACATTCCGAGTTACAGGCTCGAGGGGCGAATCCCAAGCTTTATTGGACATAATTAAACATGAATTCTTTGACGATTATATAAATGGGGCTAAGGAGCTACAAAGTGATGAACAAGAGTTCGAAAAACCCCAATGTCTTCCATGGTATCCAAACGAGTTAGCTTGGCAATTACAACTGACCCGTAAAGATATTCGCCGTTCCGAATCATTGTTTCGATTACATAACTTTTTAATTGCTGAAACTAGTGCGGGTGGAATAAGCCGGCAAGAAGCAGTCTCAATGATACCACCAATCGTGCTCGATGTGAAACCACATCACAAAGTTTTGGATATGTGTGCTGCGCCAGGATCTAAAACAGCCCAATTAATTGAATCACTTCATGCGACAGACGAAATACCAACCGGATTTGTCATTGCCAACGATCTTGATAATAATCGTTGTTACATGTTGGTGCATCAAGCAAAACGATTGAATTCACCGTGTTTCCTGGTCACAAATCACGACAGCACACAATTGCCCAATTTTCGAATTGGGCCAAATGATGAAATTCTTAAATTTGATCGTGTATTGTGTGATGTGCCCTGCTCCGGCGATGGAACTATGAGAAAGAATCCCGATATATGGAAAAAGTGGAATGCAGCTCAAGCATTGAATTTACATGGGATTCAGTATCGAGTGGCTAAACGAGGTGCTGAGCTACTTGCCGTTGGAGGAAGATTGGTGTATTCAACGTGCTCGTTGAATCCGATTGAAAACGAGGCTGTAATTTATCGCTTAGTAAAAGAGTCTGAGGGTGCGTTAGAAATCGTTGATGCCTCGGAACTTGTACCCGGTTTAAAGTATCACAAAGGTATGACGAGTTGGAGACCAGCCGACCGCGATATCGAATTTTATGATAAATTTGAAGATGTGCCTGAGCGATGGATTACCTCAATTCGACCACAAATGTTTGCCGATGATCCAGAGGATATTAAGAAACATGGCATTGAAAAGTGTATACGAATACTTCCCCACCTTCAGAACACAGGCGCATTTTTCGTTGTTGCGTTGGTAAAAAAGAAGCTGTTACCTTGGGAAAAAGATGAATCACTCAAAACGAAACAACCGGCAACTGAAACCACGGAATCGGGTGAGAATAGTGAAAATGCTCCTAAACTCGATGAAAAATCAGTTCCATGGGGCCCACAGCGAAAGAAACGTCGTCTTCATGGATACAAAGAAGATCCGTTCGTATTTTTCGAACCAAACGACGAGACATGGCCAACGATCAAAGAATATTATCAAATAAGCGATAAATTTGATTCGAAGTGTCTTCTAACACGTTGCTTGGGTGGCAAAAAGAAAAATATATATTACTGCACCGAACCGATACGACAAATTGTACAAAAGAATGAACATGCTGTTAAAATAATAAACACCGGTGTCAAAGCGTTCGCCCGTTGCGACAATAAAAATATGAAATGTGCATTCCGATTGGCGCAAGAGGGTTTACCGACAACAAACTTATTTATCGGCGATTCGAGACGTGTACTAATCGAACGAGACGATCTAATAATATTGCTACAAAATAACGATCCAATGAATCCACCAGCGATAACATCGTTATCTGAAACAACACAGGGACGAATAGAGAATTTGGGACCAGGCAGTTGTGTCCTCTATTACAAAGATGAGAAGTTTTCGTTGACATTGGTGGGGTGGCGTGGTATGCAAAGTTTACGAGCGTACATCGATACAAATGAAACGATACATATGTTGAGATTACTGAGGGCCGATATATCCAAGTTCGGTAAGTTAATCATAAGCTTAGATGTCTGGGGATGCGGGTCTAAACTTTTTTTTCTCGTTTATTATATAGATAAGAACAAATATAAAAAGGTGGATGAAAACGCAGAAGAATCTGAAGTATTAGATAATCCGGAACCGTCAGAAGAGCCCGATGATATCGCTGGAGAAGGGGTAGTTGATAATGAAGATAAGATGGAAGTTACTATTGAAGCAGATGCTTAGAACCTATAAATATAATTTTCACAAATAATTTTGTTTAATTTTTCCAATTGTCCCAAAATTGAATTATATCTCGTTCCAATGAAGTTTGCGAATGATTGAATGTTTTGATATTAGTGTTGGATATACTTAGATCCAATCTGCCATCAGTATCCCATTTAAAGACCATTGTGACCCATATTACAGAATGATCTATGACGTTAGAAGATGGTGGTTGTGATGGGAGGAATAAAAACGAATGGATTGAATATTTGGCTTCGTTAACTATTGCAGTACTCACATCTTGTATGCTGTGCTGGTTACATTTTATGCAGCAGACATAAATGTGGGTCAAATTAGGTGTGACCTCGTTGCGATACTGCTAGTATCTACAGTGAAACAGCCCGTAAGTCAAAAGAATTATCATTAATGTGAATCTAATCGAAAAAAGCCAGGTGTCCTACCGTCGTATTCGCTATGATGGTCCTGATTATTTGGGTAAAGACGTTTCATCCTCTGTAAAGTTGAAAAGGGAGCAAGGTTTCCTTAAGACAAAATCTGGCTGGTGAAGCCTACCACTCTCTAAAAGATACTGTTACGGATAAGCCTACGAAGAAGAATTAAGTCTCCTCTATTGAAATAATGTGAGACAGTGTGAAATATCTAAAACACCTGAGCAAAAAAGGAAGAACAAGGATCTCTCTTCGAGGCGGAAGGGACGGGGTTAAACCGGTATAGAACCTCGCACAATTCCCTAACGTAATGTCTGAAACATTATGTGGCCAGATAGTTTAAGTAGGTGGCAATATAATTATAGAGCTCCCAAAACAGGAGAGAAAGTTAATTTACGATAACGAAATAGTAGTAGCTACTTCACCTCCAGATTAAGTTATTGTGATTGTAAAGGGGCAAAAGGGAAATGTGAAAACGGACAAGCAGCCAGGTTACATCACTCTCGATGAAAGACAATCGGCTACAAGCAGAAAGGACAAAGCTTAATCATCGGATGTGATGCGAATGCTCATCATACTGAAAATATTGAGGTAACTAACAGGGAGAGTAAATCACACTTTGTAAATGCCACCAGAGAAACGATTCTTAACCTATCATTGGCTGATCACATGTATATCAGATTAGATTTGCAGATCATAAAAATGTAGCCACAGGTAATCAAAGCTCCCATACTTACGAAATGGAGCCTATAAAGCATAATCTGAAATGTAGTTAGCTATGAGTAAAAGTTTCGCACCAGTTGCGCATAACATATCCGTTCAGCTTATTTTGAAACGAAAAGAATCTATCAAAAAAATTACGAATTGGAACGAGGCACTAGATTGATGCTTAAGAAGTAACGAAGGATAATACGACCTAACGAAATACATAAAGAATATTCTGTGAGAAAATCAATGCTAACAGCAGGCAGATCTCAAAAAGCAATCTCAAAGGATCATACAGCAGGAATCGTCCTGCTTCAAAAGACAGATGAAACCTTAACTAAAAATGCTATTGAAGTACTTCTTGAGACCCAATTTTCTGTATTTTAAATGGCGCTACCGATTGTATCCTTTATACCAAACGACAGAGGACGTTCTGATACCCAACCCATAACATATAGACTAATTAGCCTTATCCTGTTTCTCTTGATGGCTATATGATGTTGCACAGCATGTGACGGATTTAAACAGTCTCGTTTCTAGAAATCGCTTTCTGCGTTGTTCCACATCACTAACTGTAATCTTATATTGAAAAATCTTACAACATATCGTCATCCGGTAACTTCTCTCCATCTGTCTTAATTTTAACCTCTGCGACTGCAATTGTGAAGAGTTCTGTTGTTATGACTCATATAAGTTGATATTCTCGCTTCCAAAAGTAAGCTGACCAAAAGTCGGTTTATCTCATCTATCCCTTCGTTTTATGCTTCAAAAGGGATATGAAGATTACTATCCCTACCCAAACTCGGTATATCTTTCAGATACCAAAAAATGTTAGTTTGGTTCAAATATTACCACTCTATGAAGACAAACCAAACGGTTTATGTACCTATTTATTATATCGAGAGCTTATTATTATTTAGAAAAGCTAGGGGCGTACCAGAGTAAAACGGTGTTATGTGTTGTCTTCCTATAACCTAGCCGTACATTCTATATTCAGGTTATTGTAGTCATCAATTTATTCAGACTTATTGTCCTACCGAAGCTTCCGATTAATATTAACCAAGCGACAGATAATAAGTGGCCCAATTTTTAGCCACTCAGCACTTCGCCATCTCTTTGTGTAGTCTTCTTATAACTACTCAAATAATTTCAGGGCCTTATACAGGGCTAAGTCATGTTCAAATAATTCGCACGTGCACTACCAAACCATCTTCCATCTTTTATCAAAACTTACATCATACTATAGCCTCCTATTTCAATGAGGGTTATTCTCGGGCCCTCTTATACAGTCTTAAGGGATTATATGTTTTAGATCACAGCAGCGTCATTTTTGATATGAAAGGGCTGTGGAGACAACCCTAACAAAGCCTTGATGCCTGCAGTCGTTTATGTTAATCTTCTGATAATATGTCTGATAATAGCTTAGTTCCAAATGAGAGCCAGGAAAGAGCAAAGGTTTACATCTCCAATATATAGATATATCCCTACCTGGTGGTGAACAATCCAAGCTGATTAACCTTGTTAATCCGAGAATAAATTAAACGCCACACTTTTGTAGTTTAAATTATCATCATAATTTCACCTCTTTGTTTTATTGTTGCAATATCATGTTTTGCTTTCTAGAGTTCTTTCGTGCTACAAAGACATTACACAATTAATACAGTTTTCTTGTTTTTATTAAATAAATTAAGATTGAAACACAAAAAAACGTTAACACAACGCACTGTTAGGAGTGCACTGTAGCTGGACGAGATTGGTCGAGCGCGATTTCAACTTATAGTCTAATATAATGTTACAACAATTTAACTTAGCGTATAACGATTACATATTTATGTGGGAGAAGCAACAGTTTATATAGGTTATCTGGATGTGTTTCTTAAAGATATACAATCATATTTACTTGGTCATATTTATAACCTCTAACATGGCAGTTGAATATATGTATATAAATTTATATCCTGAGTTCTGAATGTAGGTTTGAGTTATTTATCTAGATTAGGCCTATCGTGATACAGGTTTGTAATACACATATTATATACATGCAAAGTGAACATGGTTTGAGTGATTTATTTTTCCTAATTAATTTCAGTCAAGAGTTTCAAACTCATCCAATTTTATAATTTTTTGTTTTAACTTGCACAGCCCCAAAATATTAGATGTCGGTTTATTGTTTGAAATGAGGGAGCCCGTAAATTCTACTAAATTCAAACAATTACCGACGAATATTGAAATACACTTGATACACGATTATCTGGGAACCAATCTTGTGAACTCTCAGTCTCTTCTTTTATTTATCCGGACTCTGGAGTTTTATATGAGGAGTTTTTGTATTACTTAAAGTAAGAGTTCAAGAGTTCAGGCGCTTCTGATATTCATCATGGTGGTCACTTCGTCTTTCATCCATAATTGTAATGAAAGTGAGGTCTTCAGTTGTCCTGAAAGCTTATTTGTATGTTACTCTAAAGCCCTATTTCTAGCCAATGTATAACAACACTATTTCAACGGATAATTTAGAAAATCACTAAAATGTATTCAAAACGGACAAAATAATTCGGGGATTATGCTAAAACTCCCAGCATCCGAACGGTTTATATCTTCGTAAGAACGGCAAGTAAGTTGTTTGCCAACTAAACTACTATCTGAAGCAGTTCTTAAGCAGGCATGGTTGGTTTGATGACCTTTAGGCCTAGCAGACATTACAAATTACATAAAAATCAATTTCTCCATTATCAAAGTTGATATGATCTTATGCTAAATTGTATCATACGACATACTCCTGATTCGATTCAAGCGATATAGTTAGAATGATGCCACAACGCAATATTGGTACTGAAAGAGTTCAAAACATTACGACTGTGAATTGTTATTGAGAAACTGGTAAAAATAATGATTATATTCTACGATTCAAAGTAATGTCTAACGAAAGCTACACATCAAGGATATGATCGTTAATTTTTAGATAGTAAAAAATTCATCAATTGCTGAGATGTTTGCCTTAACCCGAGTTCATATTGAATATTTTACTGACTTTATCAATAACCAAGGAAAATTATTATAATAAATGAAAGCGACTACCGAACACTCATAACCCGCCCGTACAAAATAAATAAAACAAAATTTGTTATGGCACAGCGTCTCAGTTACATCAGTGGATGCATCAGGGAGTGATTTGAGCTATTATCGTATTATAAAAAAATATAATAAATTTCATATATTCTAGTGCTTGTGATGTTACACTGAAAAAGCAGTAAATCGAACGCCCACTCGACTTTGTGGTAAACAACTGAAATCGGTTAAATAAGCTTTTGATACCACTTAATTGAGAATACAAATGAAACACTGAAAATTATACAGGAGAAGTCTAATTATTTTAAGGTTAGCCCCAGATTAGGCGCTAACATTCATATAGGAATAGCCTTCCAAATCAATGAATTTAACAATCGAGTTAACCCGGTTAAAAATTAAACCAAATTAGGGCACGGTGCTTCATAAATAAATTATGGGTAAGGCAAATATTATTCGATATACTGTGAAATAACTATCAGCCAAATACGATGGACAACTCAACACCAGATACAAACGTATACGGACAAATTATACAAAAATGTACGAACACTCTGTAAAGATTATTTATAGACCTGTCTCGACCTATCTCAATAGAAACACTAGGAAATAAACGATGTATGTTGATAGTTGTGGATAAATATCCAAAAAGGTATTTTATAGCACTTTTATAAAGCAAAGACGAAATATACCAGAGCTGGGGGCAACTTAATATCAAATTATACATGAGGCAGATTCGAAAGCTATGCGACGATGTGTATAGTCACACAAACAACTAACCTCGAAAGCTGCTTAAAAGTAATTTATTTAGAATCAAAATTGATAACAATTGTGAAAATGTTGATCCAAACGATCAGAAATATCAGATCACTACTTGAGTAACGATTACCAGGAAGTTGGTGCTTATTGCGAGGTTCCATTTCATGTTGAAGTTGAGGATAGTATAAATGGTAATTCAAGTAATATTGTCATTAACAAACCACCTGTTAATGGCAATATTGCTCACAAATAATTTCCGCTCATTAGAATTCATTGAATCCCAAACTTGCGATCCAAATTTATTTGCTGTAATGGTAGTTGCAAAATGCCAAACGGATCCGAAGCTAACATCACATCAAAAACAAAACATGATCGAATGTTCTTTGCTGATATCGGTGTTATAACCATTGGAGTAACCTTTGATAGTTTGGTTATACCTTAGTTCGTGAACTAGGCTGTGATAATTCTTCTTAGTCTTTTCTATACATAATTCAATCAAGATTAGGAAGAAATAGGAACTTCATACAAACGCTTTTAAACCCATGTACAACTATTACGCTAACTAAACCAAGTCTATTACGCTAACTAAACGTAACAGATTCGTTTTCTTACTACATTTTCAGTGTGTAACTTAAGTCTATATTTTGTGGATTAGGGCAATCATGCATACAATTTTAAAAATCCACCAAGTACTCTTTCTCTTGGGAATCTATAAAGATGAATTTTATTTTGAAGCCCAACTATTTACCATAATATTAGGCTGGGGTATTTTCAATAAACTCGCTTGTGACACTATAACAGCTACTAATTTACGAAAATCATTTGGTTGTTATAAATTTTAAATACTTTGCCATATTAATAAAAATATTTATTTATTTATAACAATTTTGTAAACTGCACATCCTATGTTGAGCTTAATGCCTAGTTTATATTCAACGATTTTCGCAGAAGCAGACAAATAAAACGAGTAGGCGCAATTTAATTGTCTGTGTACAAATAAGAGACAACATGAAGAGAAAAAAATATTTTTAAATTTTATTGTTGTCCTACAGTTACGCAGGAGGCTTTGAATCAGTCTATCCCGTTTTAATTGTCTGCTTCTGCAAAAGTCGTTGAATGTAAACCAGGCTTTAAGCTCATTCTTAATAGAATGTACAGTTTATTAATTTTCAGGAAATACAAAAAATTAAAGTTGCGAAACTTTTCTTATCGGACATCTCCTGTATTCGGCATTTTTGAACTATTGGTACCACAGTTTCTTCGATGTTCCATGAAGATCTTCGACCGAACCTTTTTGCTAGTGTTGCATATTTAAATACATCTTTTGGTGTACTGCAGAACGATTCAGTACAGCTAAATGATACAGTACAACTGGGACGAATTTTATTTTAATTAGGTTATTTTCTTTGAATTACACATATTTAAATTTATTTGTTGAAAAAATCGCTTGACCTGACATCAAAGTCAAAGCCTCTAAAATACCCGACAACCCATTCCTAGATTCTCGAACCCATTCCTTTTCGAAATACATTTCGGTTGTAATATAAGTTAAAATCGGCAACTTCATTCCGAATGCCTTTTTTAGAATTATTACTACGCCTATGGCATATCTCTGTCTTTCTTTAAATTTGAAACGCTTGACGTTGACATCCCTATTCCTATCGTCGCATCATTTCATGTGATGTGATATTCATATGGCGATAGTTATCACATCATATAATATTCATCACACGTTTGATAATACGGGTGTTATCAACATACAATATGGCGCTACAGCAAAACCTCACCAGTTAAACCATACCTAAATACTCTTTTAAACTGTCAAACATTATATGCAAAACACTATGAACGGTTCGATTGAATGTCTTCATCAACGAACAAAGCAAAATATGAAAAATGTAGGAAACCGGTGCTATACGATACAAAACGAAATATACTATCGTTTTATAACGGGATATTGAAAATTTGAGATGTAGTAGTAGTGTGGATGATGGGTATTTGCGTTTCAATAATTAAAAATGCACATACAATCGACATGGTGACATATACAAAATAAATACAATTATAGGGGAATTAAATAAAATTATTGAAATCGTACTTATCTAAATATATAGATCTTATATATTTAATCCTTTTTCACTATTGTTATTTATTTAATTAAACATTTTAAACTATTATTAATACAATTAAATCACTGAGCAGAAAAAACACGTCTGCTCTGTGTGACGATCAACACTCGTTTCACGAAAGCAGTGATGTAGAGCGTTTTTATTAAAAACGAGCATTTATTGGTATTCGAGGCTAAGCCAACTGGTGGATTTAAACGACTTTAAGTCGACCAATACGTATATATATTTGAAAGAAAGGTGAATGTGTTCCTAGGGGTCGAAAGTGACAAGAAACTTTTCAAACGGCTACTAGAATATATATAGTTTGTGTCTTCAATTCATAACTGACGAACGAATCGATTAAGAGAATACCAATATTTGTCTGTCGCTAGAAGTGATACAACTAAGAGAATCGGGGTGTAAGACTAAGTGGCAAAATTGGAGGTTGATGTGATGTGCATTGGGGCATATGTACATCAAAATACAATTTTATTAGTGGCGAAAGGGAAATTTTGTACCTCATACTGTTGTAAACAATTAGATGTCAGATCGCTATCTATGTAAAGAAAAAAGCGGCTCTCCCTTTAAAGATTACGGTATCCAATTGTTTCATTGTTCTTTAATTCGCAATAAATTCCTGATCACGTGATTGAAAAGAACTCGTTATATGCCATAAAAGTCTCATATTGGGCCATATATTACACGAATAATTCTTATCTCAAATGTTAGAACCCGTTTCTCGTACTCATCCATCAAGGTTAACCATTCAGATTCATACATATCAACACTCTGTACAATGTCAGGTCCGAAAGTGGGGGATAAAAAGCCCGAACACTGTTATCATGAGTAATGGGAGATCTAAGATATTTGAAGACACTCCTTCAAACGAGTGGCTACCACTACTGAAATCAATTGCGTCTTGGTTTCTAAATCAAACATCATATTTTTGGTTTTGGGCTAGTTAAGTATGAGACCAACGAAACAAATCAAAGGGAAACTGAAGAAATCAGTCAGACATAGAGACTGAAATTGGAAATAGATTGGCCATACTCCGACGAATTCATCAAGTTACATAACATGCCATTGGATTGAAATGCGCAAGCGAAATGGAAAGACAAGCGATAACATGGAAGAACAATGCGAACTGAAGCGAAACAACTTGGGAAATTTTGCTAAGAGATAAAGCTGTAGGCCTCACTAGAGAAAGATGGTCCAGCCTTACAATAAAATCTATCAATATTGGTATGGTTTATGTACAGTAGTAGCCACATCGGCCAACTATTTCAGTCAACTACTGAAATCGAACTAGATCAATACATAGATTTTAAGACATGTATCGGGACAGATGGGGTCTATATAGTAAACTATGTTGACCATCCCACGAATGAAATTGTGCAACGCGTTGCTCGTTAATAAATTATTACGAACGAACGCTGAAGATCTATATTTTTAAAATCACTTTTAACTGATGATGCCTGGGATTTCAAACCACTATTAATATAACTGTTTATTTGTACAGATTATTTGAGTTTTTGAACCAAACTTCATCGTTCTTCACACCGTGGAAGTGGAACAACCGTCGTCGATAGTGATATCTTCGTTTGCCGACTTTTGGTTCTCCTTTTGACACTCCCCTACCAGTTTCGAGCTAGTTCGAGGATTGTTCAAAGAGTTAAGGACAGTTTTACTGTCCGTACAAAATATAATCTCTTTGTCTACGGCAGCAAGATTAAAAGCTGAAAAAACGCATTGAGCAACCGCAATTAATTCCGCTTGATGAATATTACAGTAGGACCCCAAACTACTAGAGATTCTCAAATCATGCGATGGACATTAGTAACCAAATCGAGTACCCTGTTCAGAGACAGAGCCATCTGAAAAGAATACAAGCGATTCGGATATCTGTTTGAGCAAGTCTGGTGAAAACCAGACAAAGTTTGAGCAAGTCTGGATGGATAAACCACCTCATATGATCTGTAGAAATTAAACACAGGCAGAAGCCAATTAGTTATCATGTTGATTTCTGGCATAGCTCGTGTAAATTCAGTAAGAATTGATCTATGACCTGAAGTAGTGCCAAAAGCATTCAAAGCACAGTTACAGCCCGACAAGCGATATTTTGCAAATAGTTGAGTTTGACAAATGAAGATTTTACTTTAACCACTGGCCACCAAACAATAGATGCATAAGTTAGCATTGGCAGTACCAGTGACTTGCCAACTCAGGAGTGGAAAACTGGGAGTTACTGAAGTTGAATCCCGATTTTCGATCGATGATGTGGATGGGTCTAACTATCTTCCAACTATGACTTGGTATGGAGTAACGCAATTTGAACATTCCAGGTTCAAATCGAATTTATAGCCATTGTAGGCAAAAGTAAACTGCGAAACAATAGTTCTCGCATTTCCAACGATCATCTATCTAAAGCCACTTTCCATTCCTCGGTCGTAACTTATATGGTAAAGTTAAGTTATTGATTTAAGTAGAAACTCTCCGTCTTTCAACTGTTTTGTTAGTTCAAATGGCTTTTGGGAATACTTCACTTGGATGAATATTCAATGGTTATCTCAATGGTGAAGAAAATATACTTATTGTTAATGCACTCTTAAGACCTGTAGGTATTCCAATAATCTTACATTCTAGGCGCTCTATGCTCCTAAAATTGGAGATACAGGGAAAAGTACAACAGTCACTATGTGCAGGAATAAATTTAAAAAGGAGAGAATTGTTATTAAGCATCAATTTGGATTCTGCAGCACACATTCTACAATTGACTAAGAATTCTGAATTGCAAATATTACTGAAAATGCACTTGGATGTGGGCACAATGCCTTTTTGACATAGTTTGGTGTGATTAATCCGATCTAGATAAATACTCCAGAGTTAAACTGTTCCGAAATGGACACATATAATGTAGAATTAAACCCGGTTGCCAATCATCCCGGATAATCGAGTTTCAAGTGTACATATACGATTAAGAATCACTCAAACGACAACAATATCTCACATTTACGCTTAACTTAAATATATTAAATGAAATGATAATTATGATGTTTCAATTTTTAAGCACACATTAGAAAACACATGTATTAATTAACAATCATATATGCATCTTTTGGAATCGTTATAATTTTTTTTTTGTTTTATAAAGATCATCTCTCTTATTTTGTAATTTGATAAAATTCTATAATTTTTCATTCTTAATATCCTTATCATCTATATGGACGTATATTATATAATTTTTTGTTTTTGTATTTAATTTTTAATTTATATAAATAATAATTAAATTATTATTGATGGACATACACAATAAGGTTTTTTGATTGAGTTAATTTTTTGTTTATATAAATATTTAATCAATTTAAAGTATAAATTAAAAAAAAAATGTTTTTAAATAAAAAATAAAAATATATATTTTATTATTAATTAATTATGGGTGTTGTTGTTTTTTTTTTTTAAATAAATCTAAAATATTTGTATAATGTATATAATATAAAATAAAATATTGGTTTGTTTAAATCATAATTTATAAATTAATTTTATTATAAGGAACATGTTAATTCGAAAGGGGCGCTTATCTATCTCTACTGGATGATACATTTATCTTTTGGATGAATGTCAACATGTTCCAACTCTCGGACTATTTCGTCATCTACTTCAATACTGTAAAATTTCGGAAACAATTATATAAGTATATTGGATTAACGTAAAACTATATAATCAACTTACGCTTGTTCTTGAGTATGCAAATGTTGTACCAATTCATTTCGACGATCGACTATTTTAACTAGTTCGGCTAATAGTAACGCTTCGCGTTCTCGTTGCTCTTCAGTTTTGCGCCAATCCTCGACCGATAGAGCGGCACGCAGCTCATTATTTAGATACGATGTTTTAGTTTCCAAATCGTTTTCCTGTTCCAATATGTTCAATTGCATTTGTCGTCGTAGCAACGCGTTCTTTTTATTGACTAGAGTAAACCATTGGGCTAGGAGTTGTTCTTCCGTTTCCTCGCCACCTTATTAAAAAAAAAATTAATTATTAGCGTTCTGATTATTGTCTAGTATAATAAATATGATTGTGTACTTGTATTATTTCCGCCCATTACTGAACGTAATTTTTTCTCCAATGCGCTTGCCTTTTGATCGATCGCTTCTTGCTCCCGTTCCAGTGCATCTAATTCGCTTTGGATGTATGTCATTGTATCGCCCTGGAATTATATTAAAAATAAAATTTATAAATAAATACATTTGGTGGAGTTAATATTCGAGCCGAATTTATTCTTAACGCTACCGTAACCAGTTCGAACCGAAAATTCAACTTAACACCTTTGTGCAATACAAACAGAAATTGGCACAGTTTCGATCGCCTTATACCAATAAACGAGTTGTACTTCGTTCTGTGACTTTAAACCGAGTAAGTTATATCAGAAACTAAAGAATTTAGAATCTGATTCACTGTCTGCTCCATCTGCCGGATTTATGTAGCGAACATCTTAAAAATACACGGTATAATCGATACGGCGGTATAATCGCAGAAAATATATTGATACAGCTCGACAAGTAATGAAAATGATCAGCAAGGAGTTACCTTATTTTCACATTGGTGTAATGTGCGCATATTCTATTTGATGTCGCTGCCGACTCAGCGGCAGCAAATAGAAATATGTGCACATTATACCAATGTGTAAGAAAAGTCACCGGAAAATTTACAAATGCACCACCAATAAAGGATTCACATGGACAAGTCCTAATTACATACGACCAATAACTAAATAGATGGAAAGAGTTATTCGAGGACAATTGCATTGATAGATAACTAATTGAGGAGCTTCCAGATGAAAACTATAACGAAACCAGAAATCCCCGTCCACCAAAGGGGCAGGAAGTTTTAAGTGTCATAATGAAGCTGGAAAATAACAAATGAAAACGCTGGAACCGACAACATATCAGCTGAATTACTAGATGGAAACGCATTTACAACTGCAGGAGCACTAGCACCACTATTAGTAGATACCTGGAATACTGGGAGAATTTCGCAAAAAAGGAAAGAGGGCTTTACCATAACAATACCAAAGAAAGGCGACTTAAGAGAATGAAGTATAAGCAATGTTTTAGCAATGGTCATCCTGGAACCAATCTCACCAACAGTGAACCAATACATAAGAAACGAAAAAGCTGGTTTCAGAGCAGTAAAATCTGTACAGACCACATCAACACAGCCCGAAATATCGTCGAACAATTCAACGAATGGAACTCACCACTATATCTACTCTTTGTGGACTTCGAACGCGCATTCAATTCCGTCAGTAGAAACGCAATCTGAAAAGCACTGTGAAATAGGCATCCCGAGGAAAATAACCGCTCATCCGAGAAATGTACCGGGATGCTGGAAACAAAGTTCAGCACAAAGGAAAGCTGAGTGGCACATACTACAATACACGAGGAGTTAGACAAGGATGTGTACTATCTCCACTACTGTTCCTCATAGTACTGGATAAATGTCATGCGCAAGCTAGACATCACATCACCAAATGAAATTCAGTGGGATCCAATTAGAAAACTCAGTGATCTCGACTACGCAGCTGACACACAAATTCACAGACATGCAGTAAAAGCTACAAAATTTATCAGAAATAGCGCAAGATGTCGGGCTCAAAATAAACATAGAAAGTCAAAGGCTCTAAGACAATGCTTGCGTTGTCTTAGACACCACTTCTCATCAACCAAGAGACAATAGAAGATGTCGAAAAATTCGTATACCTTGGCTGTACCATATCAACAACAGGCGGAAAGGAAGAAGACATTAACCAACGCATCAATAAAGCGAGAAACACTTTCAACATGCTCCATAAGATTTGGAATGCATCCAGCATCCGTCCTATCAAGAAACACGGAGATACGAATGTTCGATGCCTGTGTAAAATCAGTACTATGCTGTATGGCTGTGAAACGTGGAAACATACGTAGAAAGTCACAAAAAGACTCCAAGTGTTTGTGAATAAATGCTTGGCGATTAATCAAATGCTACTGGCCGGACAAGATCACAAATGAAGAATTTTACTGCGACATACAAACTAAGTGGACATTGAGAAGGAGATCAGGAAGTGGAAATGGAGATGAATAGGACACACGCTGAGAGACACCACATGACATTTCCAGGATTCATTAGAATGGAATCCGCAAGGAGAAAGAAAAGTTAGAAGGCAACCAGTGACTTAGAAAAGAACGTCGCTGGGGGAAACTAAAGAGAATAGCCCCAAATAGAGTTCGATGGTTCAGTCTAGTAGACGAAAAAATCTCTATGACGGATCGATTATGCGATTTAGCTCGGCAGGCAACTAAAACCCATCGGTAATTAAATTATTCGCAACAAATACTGAATGTGGACCTTGGATTACGATGTGACTTCAACAACAATCGTCGGCTCCGATTTGATGAGACGTTTGATAATCAAACTCAGTGGCATAAATTCAAATTGCATAGTAAACGACAGAGACCAATTAAATTTGATTAGTTTTTCTTGAACAGCAAGGAATCAACATTCTTTACTCGATATTGATGTTTTAACCTAGTGTAACTCGGAATGGCTAAAAAAGGATTGGCATTTGTTCGAAAGATTGTGAGATCATGGCGCCTGTGCGATATTTATCGCAATTTAAGTGCCATCACGGTTCCAGGTCGATAAAAATATAATTTGGTGATAAATATTTGGAAGTGCAAATTCAGAAAACAAGAAATTGTCGATGGCACCTACCGTTTTCGTCTTCCAACGATGAATAACTTAACTTTCCTGGCAACACTAGTTCGGAACGAAATGAACGATCGATCGCTGCTAACAGTATGAACGAATCAAAAAATGCATTTGAAAAATGCAGTTTCAAAGAATTTTTTCTTTATAGGGGACGCTGCCGACATGACTGCTGTCGCAGTATTTCATCCAGTAATCGATAATTCTCTACAATCGTTTGGTTTTTTTTAAAAATCCGACAAACAGGATAAGGTCATGCTGTACGGACAAACATGCCAGACCTCCCACTTAAAAGTTCGAAAAACCCAATGACCGTCAACTGAGGTAACTTCCCATCGGAAACCATCGATAACTGAGAGAAACTGAGCTTGTGACTTATCTATCGTTACGAATTTATTATCGTTACGAATCTATTGTTACGAATCGTAGACATACATTCAACCGCAAAGATTGAGAACGAAAAATTTGGAATCGAGTTTACTCAGGGAATTCACGATAATCGTTTAGGTTTCGAAAATCAGTCTATTATTACAAAATATGTCCGAAGCAGCTTGAAATGGTAACGTGCAAAAATAGCGCATTTACTGTTAGAGAAATTCAATACACCAAGTAAACGCTCACATAAATATTGTTCTGATTGGATCGACAATCGATCGTTACACTCGCTGGCCAGAAACGATTCCGATTCACAATACGGTGTGGCAAAAGCAATTACAAGACATCGAGGCGCTGCATTTGAATCCCATCTCTTCATGATGAGATCAGCTCATGCGTACGTTCGGAACTCGTCATTTCAGAATTCTTCAAATTGAAGTTTAAGCTGACATTATAGACCCTTTCGATTGAATTTTATTCGCGCGTATCGTTTACAAGTTCAATTTAGCTATCCTACTAGCGTCACGTTCAGCTTTATTTGTCCTTGCAACTGTAAACCAAGTGTGTGCTTCATTATAGCCTATTTCGAAGTTCAACATTAAAACGACACTCCTCATCATACCATTCATTTTTGGGTTTCACTATTTCGTTTTTTTATTCCCCTGCTCTCCCTGACTAGCCGTAAACATGTGTGGTCTCCAGGACGTATCGTAACATCAAACTGGAACCACTATTGTTTCTCCAAAGTTTTATGAACTCTGAACCAACAATTAAACTACACATAGACTCACCTTTTTCTCATTCTTTGGTGAAATTTTATCAAACACCGACGTGAACGACTGCAACGGCGAACTATCATTGTTCTTTCGATTCGGACTACTATTCCGATTGCTGTCATGAGTATCGAAAAATTTCTTCGGCGAATTATTGTAGTCGCGCGGCGGTGTTATTCGATCATTGTTCAATGTGTTTTTGATCGGTGAACCCTCCTTACTGTTCGAGCTATTCTTTTGAAAGAAACCCTCCATATTATTGATCGGGGATATTGTTCGCTCCGGTGACAATGTTATACGATGCGTTATCGCTTTAATTGGTGACGATGGCGAATCTAGATTTAATGATTTTGTTCGTGTTTCGGCAATAAGTCGTCGTGCTTGTTCGCGTAGTCGTGCCTGTCGTTCCTCGTCGGTGTCGTTCGGTTGTTTTGGACTATCGACCGATGTAGTACGATTTATTTTCTCCATCATTATTTTAGCCTTTTCGCTCAGCTCTTTGTGTCGAGCCAATAATATCTAAAAATATAAAAAAGAAAATTATATTTATAATTCACAAACAATTTATCAATTTTCCAACTAACATTTGCCTTATTTGGATCGAGTGTCGGCATTTTAGCATTGTTTGCATTCTCATTGACATTTTTCAAATTTTTATTATTCTGCTCGTTCACATTTGCCGCATTATTGTTCGACGTTGGTTCTTCATCCTCGTCGTCCGAACCGAATGGATCGTTTAATTGACGCCTGGTCATTAGTATAGGCTTCTCTTTAGTATTCGTTGTCTCGGTTGTACTATTGTTCACTAAATTATTTGAATGAATGTTTATCACATTGGTCGCGGATGTCGATGTTGGAAACGCAGACGACTCGTTATTATTAAGTTTTACGCTACTATTATTATTAATGTTATTGTTGTTGTTATTATTAATATTATTGTTATTACTATTATGAGTACTAATGTTGTTATTATTATTGTTATGATTATTAAAGTGTATTGGCTTATCTTTTGTCGGCGACAGGACCTTGCCCAATAAATTCTTCGAACTAGATAAAATTAAATTTTTAACATCTTTCTTATCACGTGGTGATTTATCGTCATTCTCATCGTTGACGGTTTGATTGTTTAAGTGCATCTTGAGTTGATCGATATTGAATAGATTTGCCGATATATTATCCGACTTATAATTACCGATTATATAGCTCGATTCATCGGACGTTGGCCCAATTTGTTCAATCTCCAGTTGATGGCCGGTAAAGTGGGCCCTCAACTGATGTAAATATGTGATGACGGCTAGTTTATCGGGAACCGCAAGTAAACTCATGTCACGCGGTTCAATAACCCGATGTATATTCAATGATTCGGCTGCGTCGAATGCCACTCGACAATTTCCTACTACATCGTGTGGATCCAATTTATCCATGTCGATGAGATCGGGCCGAAAGTGATGTATAACCGCACAAAATGCCATACCATTTCGCCAACTGGTTGTTAAATTTGTTACCTTAACGCCTGGATAATCTTTTGTAATTTCTTTGCACCATTCGAGCAGATCTTGACCTGGTGTACGATCCTTTAAATCTATTTTGGTGATTTGTTGCGTTTTCTGGTTGATTCCATTTTCGTAGTTTTTCTTTAATTTAAGCGGTGGCAGTTCAGGTCGCTGCTTATTCTCCACTTTTTCTACGGCTGGCGTGCTTGTCGTGATCGTCGGAGTTGTAGGTTTTATATCATTATTGATTAAGTTTTGCGTCTTTAAGTTATCTTGTTCTTTGTGAATTTTATTTTCTTGAACAACGTTATTTAATTTTGCTACACTATCTAGCTCGGTAACTACAGCGGATGGTCCAGTTTGTTTCTCTTCACTCATTGGTAAAGGTTCAACATAAAATTTATCAAACAAATTTGAACCCTTTGACTGTTCAAATTTATTTCGTTCTGGTTCGGTTGTCGTCACATTATTATTATTTCGACTTGTTGGTTCACTCACTTTATACGTTCCGGGTGATGTATTGGCAGCTGAAGGTGCTGGTAGTGGCCGGGGTAAATCTTTTTTATCCGGTTCTTTTGTTTTTTCTTCTTTTTCCAATTCGGGCAGTTTATTGTAATTTTCGGCGAGAGGGGTACGATCATCGGACAGAGATGGTACACTCATTGGTGTTTCTATATCGGAACCTGTTAAACTTGATGTTAACTGTTCCAATTGTTGATTCATATCGACCACAAAATCTATATCATTTTCCAAATCTGGAATATCTTCTAGATCGTCTAAGGGTGCTATGTCGGAATTATTAACAGACATCAAAGATATGATACTTTGCATATCTTCGTCTCTGCAAAAAAAAGAAAATATTAAACATATTTCATATATTAATCTTGAACTGAACCAAAACTTACGTGGCTTTTCCTTCTCGAACAAAAACACAGCTCAGTGTCAGTTCTAATTCAGCAGACGTAATTTTTTTTGATACAGGTCGTAAACATAGTATAAATGATTGTTGTGTACTTTCAATGCTGGCATATTTCCTCATGTTTATACTTGCTGATGCTAAAATTCGCTTTTTGCCCATTTGGGATATCTAGAAAAGGAAAACAGATAACATTGTTTAAATCAAATGTTATGTATTTATATCGATCGGATTTAATTGTTTTAAGCTAGTGGAAATGAAAATCTGGCTCGCCTGTGGTGTGATTGAGTGAATCATGAATCAAAGAGCGGACACCATGTAGAGTTGGCAATTACAATACTTCTGTTTATTCAACATATTGCGGAGAAACCCAATGGTGTTTAATATGCAATTTGGCGAGGGCATTTCAATATCACGTTTGCATCTCATAGTTATGAAATTCTTCACAAATTTGTTTATAATTTAATGTAACATTAAAATCACCAAGCCCCACATTGGGCGCCGAAAAACAACTCATAGTTTACTCCCCCATGTTGGGCGTCACAAATCATATGGTTTCCTATCTCATGTTTCCAAATATAAAAAAGCTTTATAACCTAAATTATGAGTAAGAATCGGTTCTGCACAATAATATTCTCAGGTTAAAATTGATACTATAGGACTAAGATAGTAGAGCAATCGATTGAAGCATGAGATGGAAAACGATTAGCACATTTTTTAATAGTAGGTGATTAACAGAATGTCAACATCTGATCTAGGTAGTAGTATCGTCCATTTAATAATGCTTTATTATAAAATAGTTCAGATTCTAATTGATGATCATCACTGTTTATCGATTACGAGTGATCAATGCATACTAACCTATGAACTCTTACGGAAGAGCGGTCGATATCAAAGGTCTAGCCACTTTTCAGCACCGTACTGTTGAAACCATCAGTTGTTAAGATTCAGAACAAAACACCAGTGATAGTAACTGAGTTACCAACAAATAGAGCCTTTTCCTTACTGTCGATGCTATACACTAATAACAGTGTCCATTGGTTAAACTGATGTTATCTAATATTACTCTATTCTATATAGATAATAGCTGATATCCTCTACAGATACTTTATCCAGTTTATGGATACTCTTATTCCAGTATGCGCTAGCAGTGTAGAAGTTCTAAAATTCCTAGAGATTCACAACTATTTATCGCCCTCTTCCGAAGAAATAAAAAGCCTTGAACTATTCTTTAAAAGGAGTGGTCTTGAAGGTATAGTCCTCTTGGAAATTAGCTTGTTACCTTCGATAGATGAGTGTCCCAAATTACAGGTCCATAGAGAAATAGATTAGAGTCTTAGATACCTACTTGCAGCTATTGGTTTGCTAGGCTTCCAAGGAAGATAAGATGGAAGAGAATGTGCTGCGATTTTAATTGATATTTTACTCATAGCCCCACTAATACAGCAGGAGTCTAAATTCCGAATTTAGATCTTAGTAGGTGTGCAATTGTATTTCCGGGTATCACACATAGATGGTGTTAGCGACATATGTATTTGAAATCTATGCCAGAAGTTTGCCTGATGAGGCCTACGGTGAACTGACACCATCGAAAAATACCTCTGAAGTTTGGTTTACACGCTTCAGAAGTAGCGATTTCGACATTGAGGATAAGAAGCGCTCAAGAACATCAAAAACATTTGACCACACCGAGATACACAAACTCAAAATCAACTTGCAGAGGCATTAAACATGACTCGCCAAGGTATTTCAAAACGTTTACATGCTATATGGGAAAAAATAAAAACAAAAGGGTAAATGGGTGCCGATTGAGTTGACTAAGAGACAGATGGAAAGTCGAAGAGACCGAAATTTTGTTTTACGGTATGAAAGAAAGAGCTTCGTGCATCTATATGTTATGGGAGATGAGAAGTCGATCTTTTTTAAGAATTTCAAACGCCCAAGGGCAAGGCTTTCACCTCGCTTAGAATCGCTTCAAAAAGAAGACAATGCGCTTGGTGGAACCAGCAAGGAATCGTGTACTCTATGAGCTGCTGAAATCAAGCGAAACTGACAATGCACAACGCAACAAACAACAACTCATCAATCTGAATCATGCATTGCTCGAAAAACGGCCAGAATGAGACACGATACACCAACAAATGATATTGCTTCGGACAAGGCTCCATCCAATCGTTCTGCTATTGCCCAGGATACCATTAAATATAGAACACTATAGAGTGAGGACACCAGTATGATTACGGGAAGAGGTTTACATAATTTTCGAGCCCTCTGTGTAAAGATTAAAACTCTTAGATTATAATTTTTCCTGCCATTCAGTCCTCTTGGATAGAGTAATAGCTAGACAATATTTTTTAAAAGATTGTTTCGGAAACATACTCGTATATTCAGTATAGTCTTAGAAATATCCTGACTTATAGATTTTATTACAGGCCTACATAATAAGAAGAAACAAAACCTGTATTGAGTGGATGTATTCGACAGAGGACGGATAATACACGCTTTTTGATAGATATTTAGAGCTTTGTACCAAAAAACAACCACAAAAAATAACCCTATACATTAGAAAGGGTTCACTACATAGGTTTTTGCCAACGCTAGAATGTTTATGACATGCAAACTTACTCTGTGAAGAGTAGCTGTATTTGAACTGAAGTTTGGGGTTCTTTATGACCTTAGATTGGATCAAATAAACCAGTAATCCTGTGATTGTCTCTAGTCTTACAATGTTTTAGACCTTTCTGTTAGCAATTTCATGATGAGAAAAATCAGTTTC
This sequence comes from Tipula lateralis, assembly GCA_963932295.1. Taxonomy (NCBI): domain Eukaryota; kingdom Metazoa; phylum Arthropoda; class Insecta; order Diptera; family Tipulidae; genus Tipula; species Tipula lateralis. The sequence goes on along the minus strand of OZ010737.1, from coordinate 43,707,089 downwards.
CAATAGAAGCAGATACCTCGGATAAGCTCTGATCCATCAACGATTATTGGTGATAGCGTGGGATGCTTGATAGTCTAGATGTTGCATCTCATGTATATTACCACAGGAGCTTTTATAGAAATTTTAGCCCACATAAGCTCTTATTCTTGACTTAATAAAGGATTATTGAAAGGAGCCTCAGAAAGTTTTTTTTTGTAAAAACGCCTTCTTTGTCATTTGGTTTATTTCAATGTTTGCCATTTATCGCTTTCGAGTTCTATTCGATTGAAGAGCGTGTTAAAATTATCCAAGAGAGTTGGAGTTGGAGGTACCAGGTTCGAATTCCAATACGGGCAGGATGAAAAATGGATTTTTCGCTATCTGAATATTATTGGTGGTGTGAACACATCTATGAATCCTTGCTGGAAGAGAGAATTCATGAGCTGACCCATATTACATGTCAGTCAGTATCTATAGGCGGGCATGGAGCTTTGCGATGTGTAGATCTGATGGGTTCTTTGGTCGATTGGTTTGTTTTGTGGTCAAAAGACAACACCGAAACTTACTTTTTTGAAAATGGCGACAGTATTAAAATCAAAACTTCGCGATGCCATATGCTTAATGAACTCGACTGGCGAACAATGAGAATATCGCAAATTGTAAAGTTTCTCATAAATCAGTTACTTGTGCGTCGCGGAAATGTGAACTGCCCAGCAAACTTATGCTATTTAACACCAATATAGTTTTTATGGAGATATTTGAAGGGCATATAGCGGACGTTGAAAGTCAGCCACCATCCAAGGCCTATCATTGCCGAGGTGATGCTAGACAATATTATTACCGAGGTAAATGAGAATCCTGTCCCTTTCAGGATTCGCACCCGGTACCTCCCGCTCCAACTGCCACAGCTTTAAATACTGCGCCATCTTCCTTCTCTAGTAGAAACTATATAGGAAGGACACTTCAATGGTTATGGGAAAAGGTTTACATAATTATGTTCTTTATAGAACCTACTTTCTGCCCTCCACACAAATTTTCGAGCCCTCTGTGTTAAGCTCAAAATTTCTAGATTCTTAGTTGTCTTGTCATCTAGTTCTCTTTGAAGAGAATAATTGCCTCAAGTTTAACACTTGTTTTAGCTTTTTCTGTTAGCAATTTCATGATGTGAGTCTATTATTGTTAGGCTATTGCAATAATCTGTTTTTAGTAGAAGCAGATGCTTCGGATAAGTTATGGTCCAACCGATTATTGGAGATAGCGTAGGATGCTTGGTGGTCTGGAAACTGCAGCTCATGTATATTACCACAGGAGCTTTTATAAAGGTTTTCTTGCTTTTATTCTTGACTTAATAAAGGGTTCTCCAAAGGAGCCACAGGAAAACATAATACTGCAAAAACGCCATCTTTGTTTTCTATTATTTCATGTCATTTGATTTATTTCAATGCTTGCCTCCATTTATCGCTACGGGGTCCTATTCGATTGACGAGCGTATTAAAGTTATCCAAGAGAGTTGGAGTTGGAGGTACCAGGTTCGAATTCCAATACGGGAAGGATGAAAAATGGATTTTTCACTATCTGAATATTATTGGTGGTGTGAACACATCTATGAATCCTTGCTGGAAGAGAAAATTCATGAACTGACCCATATATCATGTCAGTCAGTATCTATAGGCGGGCATGGAGCTTTGCGATGTGTAGATTTGACGGACTCTTTGGTCGGTTGGTGTGTTTTGTGGTCAAAAGACAACATCGAAACTTACTTTTTTGAAAATGGCGACGGTATTAAAATAAAAACTTCGCGATCCCATGACTATTTTTTACCCCACCTTGCTGGACATTTCTCATAAATCAGTAACTTGTGCGTCGCAGAAATGTGAATTGCCCTGCAAAATTATGCAATTTAACGCCAATATACTTTTTATAAAGTAATTTGAGGCATAGTGGACGTTGGAAGTCAGCCATAATGCAAGACCTATCATTGCTGAGATAAATGCCAGAATACATCATTGCCAAATTTTGACCATCTACGCCAGGAAATCCATCGTTCATTTTCCTGTATCTCAATTGAGACAACCCTATAAGCCTAATCACCGGCCTCGCCATAAATGTATTCAATACTTACATCTTCAATCACAAACGTCCAATCCTTATCTTCTAGTTCATGCGTTCGAGGATCTTTAAACAATGTCACTGTTATCGTATGATTATCAGGTACTGGCCACGATATCCGTCCGGCCAAGGGATTCACTAGATCCGGTTCCCATCGCAACGGTATCGATGCAACACGACGTGATCGTCGTGTCCATACAATTGATAAATTTGTCGGCCGCCTAAAAATAGAAAATAAAAACAAACCAAATTAGATTACCAATTTCAGAGAATATATTTACCTAAATAATATAAGTTGTTGTTAATGTTCACTTCCGCCAATGTCTATACAGTTCACGTTTATACTATAATGAGGGGGTTTATGTGTATTTTCATTATATATGTAAACAAACCGTATGTATTGTTTCTTGAACTATGTATACAGTAAGCATATACGATAAATAAGATATACGAGTATCAAATGTCATGCATACACTATCGATTTTGGGCATAATGTAAATTTATGTGTAGTTCATCGTCACTCATGTTAATTTACTTACTGTGAGTAAATAGTAATAATTCATTGTGCCCTTATATATTCTTAAACTTTACTGCACAAGGCGACAACAAACGTGATATTAACTAATTGGACCGACCAAATGGCGCAGCGGGAGGTATCCCGATATGGGCCAACCCATCTTTCAGTACTATATAGGCTGGCATGGAGCTTTACAGTGTGCAGATGGTTTTATGTTAATCGAACCAATAGCCTTTGTGATGAACACAATTTGGCTATATAATGGCGTAAGATGGCAGAGATAGAACCAGACAGACAGATAGTAGCTAATTTGGGTTTAAAATAAGAAAATATTTCCCATAGATTATGCGGGTTTGCTACTCCCCAACTCTTTGATCGACACATATATTTAGTTTCATAAATATTGCCACATCCCGCATCTGACGATATATAAATCAATAAAAAAGTGATATTTTCCAAATGTTCTCAACATGCGTTTGTAACGACTTCACAAATAAACATTTATTTTATTATTAATGTTATTGCAAAATCATATTATAAACAAATATATTGTATATCCATCGTGCACGCAAGACGATATCCACCTGTCTTAGTGATTAAACATCGCAACAATCGCCAAGTGGTATGAATGTAAGACACACAACTCGACTATGCGGATAAAATTGCTTTGTGATCCAATTTGACAATTATTTTCGGTATTGGTGCCGTGAATAGAAACGAAAAGTTCTATTACTTATTGTTCCACAAGCGCAAAATATGGGTAAAAAGTGAAAAATTGTAACAATAGACTTAGATTAGAGATAGATCAAAGATTAACTCTTACAAAGAAAGTCTTATATTTTTTTTGTGTCTATAATTTTTGCTATACAAACGGTCTAGTGAATTCCCAAATGGAATGATTCACAGCAACAACAACAATAACAAGAGGAAAATACGTTCAACATAATTTTCTTTTTCCATTCGATAAATTTTATGATTTTCATCATTAACATCGAGTCGTTTTAATTATTAGCGTAACAATGAAATTACGTAAATCGCGTAACGCCCGATAAATATAAGTAAATCGAATTAGTTTAATAGTTAAACGATGGAAGATGGTACAAAGATGATGAGCAAAATTAACATCTGCGATTAAGATTTTACGGATAATTATTATTGAGTATAAATCTGATAAAAATTTGACCCTCTCATCGGGGTTGACGGTTTTATCTTAAACAGAAAACTGGGTTAGAATTCCAATCGTGTAACCAGCTTTAAGTACAAAAGTTAACCAAAAACTTTTGGTCCTCTAATCAGGCACCACAAATTCTATTTTATCTCATTCCTCTTGATATCTTAGCATATCGCGGTTTCACAAGCTGGTTCATTACGCTTTCAGTTCCCTTACTCGTACCCAATTTGCCTATTTATCGGTCATCGTTGAAATTTCCGTTTGTTTATTATTTCCCATGACTATACTCAGTACATGCCAATTTTGATCATAAACAATTTAGTTAGTCTACTGACCCAGAGATGTCACCTGTGCTCGTAACACCACCGTCTGCTCAAACCTTTTCGTTGTATAACCACCGAACCCTTTCCATTGGTTGTAACTACAGTTATAAAGCTCTCTTTCATTGCAGGGTGTGAAGCCAGGACTTCCCTCCTGGTGTAGGAACTACTGCAAATCTCAGGTTTCCAGATACGACCAAATTATTATGCTGGCCATGGATCCTGTAGCACCACAAATAAATACGATTTATCATATTGGGACTTATACAAAATCGCACGATCCTAAATTCTAATACAGAAGCTACATCTCATAACCTTGGTCACCTTCTAGAACTTTCTTGATTGTTTGCCAGTGTTGAAGTATTCGATATACTTCAGATTGTCATCATCATCACTGGAACTGGTTCTTTTATACAGAAAGTATAAAGCGACGGAGTTGACGGTTCTATCTTAAACAGTAAAATGGACTAACCGGAATCCCAATAGCGTAACCAGCTTCAATTACAAAAGCCAATCAAAACTCTTGATGAAAATTTAGAAAACCAATTCTGTACTAGTGGCGCTCTAACGAGTGGCGCTAGACTCACTAATTCACTGCAGATTCTCTTTTATCTCATTTATTTTGATATCTTAGCTTATCGCGATTTAAATTCCAGAATCTGATTCAATACGTTTTCAGTTTGCTAACTCATACCCAATTTACCTATTTCTGGGTCATCATTGAATTTTCCATTTTTTTATTATTTCCCATTACTAGTGAGTTCATGCTGATTTTGATCGTAAACATTTTAGTTATTACGCTGACCTTTCCATTGTATAACCAACGGAATTTCGACCCTTCTATCCTGGTTGTAACTTCGGTCATAAACCTCTCTTTCATTGCAAGGTGTGAAGCCTGGCTAACTTTCCTTCCTCAAATCTTCTATTATTTGGCCATATCACATCAAGCTTCCATTCGATGCATGACAAGTTTCCCTGACGAATTTATTTATTTTAGCCACTTATAAGTTTGCTAACAAAAGCTGATGTAGGAACTGCTATAAATCTCAAGTTTCCAGGTATTCTCAAATTATGATGGCCATGGGTCCTGCTAACCAAAAATAAATCGGATACATAATATTGTTTTATACAGAATTTTGATCGCAAAACAGAAGCTACATCTCATGACCTTGAATGTCTTCTTAAACTTTCATAATTGAGGTTTATAATTTTATCGAACTATCCTCTTGACCTTATTCGATTGGCAAGGCGAAAGGAATGCTCGAAGACTGTTAGGTTGTGAGCAAGTTTAATCTTAAAACAAATGATCGATACACAAGAACTGTATCGTCCCTTTATAGGAAGAATTTGTGGTGTTCAACAAGGACTAATGATTGGAAAAAGTGATACGACCGTTGATCCGTACAGATCATTTTGTTCGAGACGCTGAAATATGTTCAGTGAAGCAGAGTATGCTGATATCTATTATATATGCTAATTATATCTTTTCTATATGGTGATGGTTTGATCTGATCTCTGGTAGTTTGGTCTGACCATAATAAACACTGACGGCTAGTGAACACTTAAGATATTTTGTAACTGTTGCAAAATACCAAATATAACAATAGGTATTTCTGAGCTCCAATATAATGTGCTAGTTCGTGCGCGGAGTGCAGCATTAAGTTACCGATTGAAACGTTCAACCATACTAGTTGCGGAGGGTGTTGTTAGTTTGGATTCGAATTGTGTTCTTTGGTCAGTTGTGATATTGAATGGAACGTTAAATCGGAATTTATAGGCAATAGTCTGTGTTGATATATCAGTCATGGGATATGCTTCGGGCCAACTAGTAAATTCGGTTGAAATGCTACTATGTTCAAATGAATATTCGACCAGGTGAAATCTCGGACTGCCCTTTATGTTTTGAAAAATTTACGACGTCTATTTCGCAGTATATTTGAAAGCCACATAGACATTTTAAAAAGCTCCAGTCCACAATTTTTCTAACTTGCGGGACGTCCAGCCAGAACCCAAAAATATTTTCTGTAGCTCTTTTTTTTTAACTAATCTCTAATCTGTTTTGGGGCTCAAGGCACTCCCTATACTTGTTCGCGGTTCGCTTATTAACGTCCTTACTTTTACGCCATTACAGCCAATTCGAGGACGTACGGATATAGGTCCGATTTTCCTAACCATCTGCACATTGCATAGCTCCATGCCAGCCTATAGTGCTGACATGGAAGATGGGTCGGCCCATGAGTTCTGCACTCCAACAGGGGGTCATAGTTGTGTTCATTTACACCACAGATCGTAATCTCATGGTGAAAAATCCCTTTTGCATCCTGCCCCTATCGGGATTTGAACCCGGTACCTCCCGATTCAAATGCCGCAGCTTTAACCACTGCGCCACCTGGGCGGTGTCGTTCGGGATACCATTCACCAGTCGAATATCCGTAGTAAATTGGCCGATATAATCTAAATGGCTTAGTTGTCTAGGATTACGTTCAGTTTTAGTCAGAATTATGCTGGTGGTTTCTTTGGTTGGTTATAGATAGTGCAGTCTAGGCGTTCTACAAAATATATGAAGTGTTTTTTTAACACATAAATCCAAGTAGCTGCACAATGTGTAGTTGAGTTGTTGCAACACTGATCCGACAGCAACATTTGAAGCATCGTAAACTTAGCGGTATTCAGCGGATGTCTCAATAATGTGATATTTCCAACAATTATAGTACAACTACAGCCTAATTTGGAGGGAGTGGATTGCACGCATTCACCGACTGGTAATAGGTGATATTAAGTTGAAAAGACGACGGAACTCCTGTGTGATAACGGAGCAATGTTTGTTGATAAGATGAACGTTAAAATTTAACTTTCAAATGAGTAACTGGTGAGCGTGCGGAAATAAAGAGAAAGAACGAAGTACTCATATGAAATGGTAAAATGCAGTTCTGTCATGAAGTTATGGTAGCGGACATTGTTGATGAGGTAATTTTGCGAGAACTCCATGAAAAGAAACGAATTATATGTTGGACGAGATACATTAAGCTATGGTAAAGTGAATACCGAAGGCCTACCGAAAAGATGAATACTTGATTCAAACTTATTCAGTGTTGAGACCCGAATGTAGAATTGAGTACACTACAGGATTTTGTGACATAAATTGAGAGGTTAATGGATATCGTACACTACAACAATGCAATTATACAGATCAGATTAAAATCCTGAAACAAGACGAACAATACGATCTGTTTTCAAAATCAACATTTGCGGAAATTATCGCGAGCACGCTAATAAATGAGACGGCGGGTAACAAAATTATTTGGTATTAAGTATTTGGTCAGTCGAGAGATAGGTTGGGTTGGGTTGTTGTGGCTGCTATCGCACACTTAGACCGGCGATCGGTCCGTTGTGATACCATATTGTACGGCTATAGGTCCGAGTTTTTTAGTAGTACCATCTGCGCATTGAGACTATTGATGTCAGCCTATAGTACTGGGTCGGCCCATGGATTCTTAACACGGCAGGGGATCAAGATGTATGCTCATTTTTCACACCGATCTCACCGCCCAAACGATCGAAGGTGAAAAACCCATTTGAATCTTGCCTCGAATCGAGATTCGAACCCGGTACCTCCCGCTTCAACTGCCAGCTTTAACCACTGGGCCACCTGGGCGTTCCAGTCGAGAGATACTGCATGAAAATAATATGGATAACCTTCCATGGCAATAGTAACTCGATACCCTATGTAGTACCAACGAGACTAGTATAACAGAAGATTATATAACTATAGATACGCCTTTTTCCAGACAAATGTCATGAGGAGACAAGTGGCCGTCGGAAAAAGAGCGAAAAAGAAAACCCTAGCAAAGATCTACGCAATAGTTCAAGAAATGAAGTAGATTTTGGCAAAGGTGCATAGTCGGACTGCAACTGAATATACGAACAAAATGCAAGGTTTCACATAGTATCAAGAGAAGACATGTTAATCAGCAGAACTACATTTCAGATGAGAGGTACTATGAACTAGTTTCTGTGTGTGTGTTCACTATCCAGTGATCGAACCGAATTATTTGGGATTCAAACTCGGAACAATATTGGCTAACGATCTACAAGCAAATATACGATAGATCGGTATCATAATTTCAGCATTTAGAATATTACTCAAACCGATATACATATAATGTAATATATGTGAGTAATGTAAAGACACTTAAAATAGTTTTGATCAAATCAAATTTAAACATATTTAATCAAATTCTGTTGTAGTAATTATTTCTGGGTTAAGAAAGTGGGATATGATTCAATTTGCAATTTAATACTTTCAAATACTATTCCACTTGGAAGAATTTATGATTTATACTCAAATCCAATTAAATTGCAATGTTAAACGAATTTTAGTTCGTTTTATCGATTTGGTTCAGTTTCTTATTAAAATTTTATTGTTTTCGATTTAATATTTCATAAACTATAAAACATAGAACTTCTTAGCATTGCTCTATTAATTGAGGTTGGATGAAATGGTTTTTTGATTGCTGATTGAAATGTTACAAAAAATTGTCAGCTTCCAATTTTAATCGAATTATTAATTACAATCTGTTATGAGGTCGAAGTACTCCCTAATCCGTTTCAGTTCCTTTTTATCGTCTTAAAGACAACTCGACGATGTATGGCTATAAGCCATATTACATTGGTTCATACCAGCGTATAGTTCTGACATGGAACAAGAATGATTCAGCTCATGAGTTCTGCGATTTAACGGAAGGTCAAAAAATTAGTCATCTATACAGAAAAATCTTTTTGCCTGGCCTTATTCGTATTCGATACTTTCCACTCAAATTATTGCAGATTTAACCACTATGCCAAAATCTAACTATCTTTCAATAGTATGGAATTGCAATCTTTCAGACAATATGTTTAAAATCTAACAAACACAGAACTTCCTTCTAAGATATTGTATTTCAACGCTTTAGTTATATGTGAACCGTTTGGCTAATTAATTGATATGCTGATGCCGTATCTGACGATGCTTTACTGTCGGAGATCAGGTTTGATACAAAGAGCTTAAAAATGTAACTAACAGAAATAGGCACTGCCAGACCAATGAACTGAGGTCTATATAATAGGCTCTACTCGTAACTGAAATGCCTTTAGATAGGAGGAGCATTGAGTAACAAGAGAGAACTAGTTTGGAGCTAGTTTCTTATTAGCTGCATAGTATATTCCACTTAGCATAAGAGAACAGCTGCCCTATGAAACAGACGAAATAATGAAACAGACCTCCTTTAGAAAGATAATGAAAAAATTACTGAGTGGCAGGAAGAAACTATTAGAGTGCTTCTTGAGATCCGCTTTCCCAGGATACATAGAGCCTCTGAACTCGAAACTTTAAACCTAATAATAGAATACAGAGACAGTCGGGGTCGGGGATAATTTTTAAATCCAACATTTCTTGTAAGTGGAGTAAGTAGATAGTATCGTTTATTTCCAAAGACAGGGGACTTCTCGGGGAAGACACAAATAAATAAATTATTCTCTATGACTTAATTGACATTGAAGAAGGTTTCGAAGATAAGTTTTGTAAGGTAAGAGGTGTTATCTTGCGACTCTATTAAAAAATGACAGAGGAAAAAAGGAGTGATACATTCGGTTGCAGCAAAAATGTTTCTTTTCAAGAGGAGAAATGTTACCTAAATTGGGAGAAGAGCCGGTAGTTATTACGACCGTGAAGATATATGTAGTCTCTAGTGATTGACGAGCTCTTATCGAGCCTTATCAATTATCGATTTAATGCCCAGAGTTATGCAAACTATATGGTTATAATCATTAGGAGCAAATGGTGTTCTATCAGATCCAATGCAAGAAGCTATTGAGACGGTGTGTCAATGATGCACACAGATAGAAATTAACGTCAACCCTAATCAAACCAAAATAGTCTTGAATAGAACGCGCGAATTTATTTATCGATCTAGGAAGTGGAATTCGTTATCCGGTTTTCAGTTTCCGTTGGAGTATAAAATGCAGAAGTTTAAGGCAGCTATCAAACTTTATTTGAAGGATCACGCGTTGGGCGCAGGAGCTCTAACAGGTACAAGGAGCTAGGACAAACTAAAAGTCCGTCCTGCACCCAATTAAAACTAATTAAATATTATCTATTATTCATATCTAACCATTATCAGTCATGGCTAAGTATGTCGACCAAGGAAAACAGGCGGTTTAGTGGATAATCTAAAAATTCTGGTGAAATTTCAAGACCGCCCATCTGGGGTACGTTTTGACTGTATACGAAGAAAAATCGAATTCCAAAAACCTTTTATTATAGTATTTCCAGGTCGGGATGGGTAGTCGGAAGAACCCCTCGTCTATAGTATACTGTGCGTCTTTCGGATCAAAGCTGGTTTGGGTCACTTTAATGTCTATAATGTGAACTGGCAGCCAGGAATAATATACCTCTTTATGCTGAAATTGAGCAAATTAAAGCTGCCAATTGCTAGCCTCCTGCTTGTTGGTCTGGAATCGATATATGGCTTCAGAACAGAACACATATTGACACAAGCTCTAAATACAACGAAACAATTAACAAGTCGTAATTTAATAGATTATGCTATTCGACAAATATGAGCCACTGCTTTTCTTAATTAGTACCTGCACCTTAGTACCGCACCCGTGTACCAAATATTCTGCAGCCTTGACTGGATGTGGAATGGAAATTACACTTAAAGGAAAACTAAAAATAGCCAGCTTAGTTGATCATCTAAAAATTCTGATGCAATTTCAAGACCATCTAGGCTTGGACTGCCTTTTAACTATAGACCGACCAATATAGTATTCCACAAACCTTTATATATGGTATTCTCTGATCAGGATATTGGAGTAGACAAAGTCTCTCATTCGAATAAGACTCCATAGTATATGCCACCTGGGGGTCAAAGCTGCGTTGGGGCTGTTTGCTGATGCGGTCAGAAGCACTGGCTTCAAAATAGACGCACTGGCTGGCTTCAAATATTGGCGCAACGTTTCACTTGAAACCAAAAGTGCGAGCAAAACCTAGTTCTGGCTTCCATCATTTTTCTAGTATTTCAGCTCTAAATACAACCAAAAAACTACTAAGTCGGAATTTATAGGGATGATTAAATATCTCACTGCGCTTCATTCAACAGATCATCAAAAACTGTCCATCGTAGGTGCATGTATTCTGATATGTAATATTCCCAACTTATTTGGATTAAGTCATCAATAACGAAATAATCGAATTCGGCTGGACAAATATGAGCCCCTTTCCAGACCAACTGCTTTTCTTAATTAATTATTTGCGGTGCCATACGATCATTGAATGTGTACATTATGGTCACCCTAATTTAAACTTTTTTAAATGTTAATTTTGAACATACTGTCCATTTCATAAAGTACCAGCACGTATTGTGCTGCCCTACTAACATTATTTATAATTAAGATTTTAAACTAACATTAAAGACAAATGGTATGATATTATATCGAGGCTTTGTTTAATTAGTACAAATAATCATTTTTAATTGCATTCTTTCGAGCTATAAATATATAAGCTCACGACCGAATTTGGTTGGCACATATTGTAAACTCGTATACGAGTAACATAAAAATGTTTTCATTGTGACTCATCATTCATTTCACCCATTTCGAATCTCGTCCATATAACAAGTAAACAAACTCATGAAATCTTTATTTAAGATTTTGAGGGAGTGATGTGCCTAAATTCATCCATCTCAAAAAACTGTAAAAATTTTAATCGTTTGTTGACACATCAATTATGTCTTGAAATTAATTCTTGTTCTAAAACGCCAGTAATTCATGCTACATCATCGTGTCGACATGAGAATAGGGGAACCCATGTTTTCGAGAAGAATACAAACAATGTTCACTTTAACACGAGCGTGCTCATCGAACAACATACATGCACGAAAATCTATTAATCAAACAAATTTTCAAAAATCATTTTTCATGCAAATTTTCCCACTAACAATGTGTTACTTATACGAGGGATGTGCTAAAAGTTCGTCTAGTAGACGACTCTTAATTATTAAAAAAAAAATCTTAAGTACCAAATCCTTTGCAATCGTTTTAAAGGGTTTTAAAATAAGAGGTTTCATTTAGCCTGCTATTTGGACTGTCAATTTTGAAGCTGTCATCTTTTAACATTTGACAATTAAAAACTACGCCATTACTAAAAATTGAAATTGTAAAATTCACTTCAAATGGTGAAACTGGTGGAAAAATTTGAGCTGTTGGGACAACTTAGTTATATGAAGACTCGGAACTACATGCGTCGCTCAATAACAACTGAGAATATTACTGCTATAGACTGAAATGTTGAAGAAAATCCAGGTTTGTTGATTCCTCGTCGATCTTTGGAATTAGACATTCCACAAACGCATTACACCGTATTTTGCATAAAGGCTTAGGACTTAAGGCTTTTAAAGTTCAGTTAAGACAATAACTCAAGCCGGTTGATCACCATGAATGTCGTATCTTCATTGGTTGGATCCTTCAAATGCATTTAAATGATCCGGATTTTCATCGAAAAATCATCTTCAGTGATGAGACCCATTTTCACCTCGGAGGCTACGTTAATAGGCATTTTGAGCTCAGAAAATCCAAAAATGATTGTTGAAAAGTGTCACTGTTTTGTGCATTTTTTGGGCTGGCGGTGTGTGGATAAAACAAGTTTCCTGATTGTGTTATTTCTCGAAGAGGTGAAAACAATTGGCCATCGATACCTTGTGATTTAACACCTTTGGACTTTTCTTTGAGGCCAAGTGAAAAATATGATATATGCCAATGCTCCATAATCGATTCAAGGCCTTAAAGATGGAATTCGTGAAGTTATCGAGGACATGCAGTCGCTAATGTGCGAATTGGTCATGGAAAATTTCATGAAAAGGATATGATTTCGAAAGAGAAGCCGTGGAGGTCATTTGACTGCGACATCGTTTTTATATGTTAATGGCATACCTTCCTCTTTCCAGTAAAATAAACATTTATTGCTTTCTCTTAAAAATACTTCATTTAAATATCAAAATGAAACCTCTTATGGGAAAACCTTTAATGAGACTTCTTTCTAAAATTCAGAACGAGCGGTTTAAATGGAGGCGAGAAAACGCAAAATAGCTGAAGAGGCATCAGACGAAATGCCACCAACAACGCAAACAGAAAGTCGCTAACTCTTCAGTTTTCGGCATAAACTAAAAACCCTACAAATATTCAATGAATGCCTATGTAGAAGACGAGCCCCGACAAGGTCATCCAAAATCTAACATTACCCACTAAAGACTACCCACAAATTTAAGATTACCCACTAAAGACGTAGCTCTGGTGAAGTCCAACGTTGACTAAGATCCTCGGTTGACACAAGAAATGTTTGCTGATGAATTGGTCTTGAATGCCATGTATCATGAATAATTGGGATAATCGGCTCGTTGGGTTCCACGAATTTTAAATGAGGCCTAACTAAATTCGAAAATGAGCAATTTACCATCTTTAGTAAAGTCTTTGCTGATGACTTGTAAAAGCTAGGCAGCAAAAGTAATGAAGTCAGCTTACTTCACTCGATCAAAAATTGTAGCTGCTATTCCACTGGAAAGGATCAGACGGTAACTGCAAAATGGTATATAGAAGACTGCTAACCAAAAGTTTTCAAAAATTTGTTGGACAGCCGGAAGTACGAGGATTTGCGGCGCTATTTTTTACATCATAACAACGTGCCAGCTCAGACTGCAATAACGAGTTTCAGACTGAAATAATGAGTAACTTTATATCTCTGTGGTATCGAATAAATGCAACCAGCACCATATTCTCCTGATCTAGAACCTTGTGATTTCTGGTTATTTCGAAAAATTAAAACAAATTTAAGGGAAAAGGTTTTTAACAGTAACGCGGAGATAATTGACGCACTTAGTGCTGAACTTGATAATCTTAAACAGCAAGAATTGCGACTGTTTTGAGAAGTGGCTCTATTTAAGAAATGCATTAAAATCAATCGAGATTAAAGACATCTTTTTGCTGGCCAACTAAGCGAACTTTTGTTACTCCCCTCGTATGTGTATAATACAAGAGCACATACTACAATAGATGGTAGTCACATGTTTCATTTCGTATTGTTTTTCCAATTTTCCCTCATTTTCATCATACTCGTATATTATATGAAAACATTTTAAAGATGGGTTGGTTATATGGAAAAACACAAACGGAAAATGCATTATAAATAATATCTAAGTGTTATGTGGGTGTATATTAGTCATCAGCGTGCACGGCTATCCACTTATATACGAGTATCGTAGCACCCACCACCGATTTATACAAAATATATTATCGAACAGCCAGACAATAATATCGATCGGCTATATGTGAAATATTATGAACGTAATTACGACTTAAATGAAAATAGATGTATATTTTCTCGTCTATTTCCATCGAGATATTTTCTAATAATATTTTTCACGATGATTGACGTCAACAATTTTTGGGGTTTTGCAAACAATGCGACAGAAACCGCATAACAACGTATTGTTGACTATATCTAAAAATATGAAAATTTCGACTATCATGGAAAACAAGAAAATTTTGGTATACATTTTCATTTATATATCACTTTTGAAGGATCGAAATTATTGTTTACGCTTGAGGTAAGCAACAATTTTTCGTTAGTGATTAATTTTAATATAATTTCATATATAAATCGAGTGGAAATGAGTTTTCTTTTGGGGAAGAAAAACTTGATTGTTTATCAACAGTAAAATATATTTTTTAGGTATAAATTATTGTTGGTTATGTTGTGGCAATATTTATATGAAAAACTGACACATATTGGATTGGTTGAATGTCATAATCATAATGTAAGGCTAAAGGTCGCCAAAATGACTCCGTCGATTTCGGTTACGAGCCAGCTGTTGTGAACAACCAGATGATGCTAGATTGCTCTCTAAATCGTGGAGCCATCAGCGATGTCTTTACCTATACCGAAAGCCGACTATGCCATAAAACACCAGTACACAAAACGTGACAGAACCAGCTGCACACTGTCCATTGATTTCAAGCACGATATTAGGAGTTTGCATTAAATAACGAGTCGAAAGACTCGTACAAAATTATCTGTGTTCCAATGAATCAATCAAATTACTAAGGAAAAATGAAATGAGTGACTTTTAGAGAACTGCGGCAGTCTGATTTAGTCGTTTACAGGACCAATCAGCCTAGGTGCTTATAGATAGCTAAGATGCTAAACCACATACGCAAAATCGCTCGATACACTTCACAAGTACGCCCTAATATAATTTAACTATCGCCTATATATTTAAACCCATATAAAGGGTCCGCCATCTAAAGTTTTTTTTTCAACTAGTGCTTATTTCGTGAATGGTAACACTAAGCTCATGTCTGATTTGACAGATAATTAGTTTTATCCTTCCGCTGAACGAATATGGTTGTGTATACGCTTGAACAATGCTGGGAAATATTGCGACATTACTTTGAAAATCATGGTAATGTTGCAGAATGTGTGCGAAAATTGCGTACGGATTTTGGAAGAAGAGAAGCACCGTCAGCTCCGTATGTTCGTTATCTTGTGAAAAAAGTGAAAGAAACTGGCATCATTATCGATAAACCAAAGCGTGAAAAGCCAAAAACAGTGTGTACACCCGAGAATATTGATACTGTGGCAGAAAGTGTGTGTGATGCGCCATCAACATCAATTCACCGTCGTTCTCAACAATTGAACATTTCGGAGACATCATTGAGACGAATTTTGCATAAAGACCGTGGTATGCCACGGCGTCCATACAACGTCCAATTGGTTCAGGAATTGAGGCCAACTGACCATCCAATGCGTTTTCGCTTCGCTGAGTGGGCCTGCGATCGACTTACAGAAGATGCCGATTTTGCCAAAAAAATCATCTTTTCGAATGAAGCTCATTTTGATCTTGGCGGGTATATAAACAAGTAAAATTGTCGCATTTGGGGCACAGAAAACCCGCACGCATACATTGAAAAGCCGGTACACCCAAAACGAGTCACTGTTTGGTGCGGATTTTGGTCCAGAGGCATAATAGGGCCATTATGGAGTGACCGCTACAGTCAATGGCGATCGTTATCGGGCCATTTTGAACGAATTTTTGTTCACAAAAATTGAAGAGGAGGATATTGGCAACATTTGGTTTCAACAGGACGGCGCTACGTGCCACACAGCTGAAGCTACACTCGATGTTTTGCGCCCTGTTTTTGAAGATCGCATTATCAGCCGCAGAGCTGATGTCGTTTGGCCACCTCGGAGCTGCGATTTGACACCGTTTGACTATTATTTGTGGGGTTCCCTCAAAGATAAGTGTTACGCCGACAAGCCAGAGACAATTGACGCTTTAAAGGAAAATATTCGTGAAGCCATTGGTGAAATACAGCTGCACACAATCGATAGTGTGCTTAAAAATTGGACAGATCGTGTAGGCTACTGCATGGCCAGCCGAGGCAGCTATTTGAATGAAATTATTTTGCATTATTAACCGGAAGGATTGTACTTTTAAATAAAAAAAGAAATTTGAGAAAATATTCAGTAGTTTTTTTTATAGCATTTTCAAAAAAAAAAAGTTATTTGGCGGACCCTTTATTTAAACCCATCCACCATTTACAAAGCGTACATCATGTATAAAATATGATATCGACCAAGTTGTTGTTTCAGGCCGTGGCGCAAAAACTTGTACTTTTAAGTATACTTTTCATAACCTTTTTAACAGACTTCTGGTGTTATTTAATTTAAAAAATTGGGTTTTGAATTTTGTCCTAAAGCATCGAGGTCATGATTGCCACATTAGTGTACACCTTTTCATCCAAAATGTCTCTTTAGAGAAAAAATCGGGAGTGGTACAACCAGAGAATCGTGGGGCACAAGAAAAATTTCTAACATATCCACTGACGAGGCATACATTGATCAAGACAATGATCCCATCGGTTTCAAATGGCGCACCATACAGTTACTCTATGAGGGTGTATTGGTGTTTGGTATATAAAGTGATAGATTTCAGTGTCCCAATAGCGAGCGGTTATTATATTTATTAACAAAGCCAGCCAATTCGAAATGTGCTTCGTCGCTCATAATGATTTTGACCCACAAATATTGATCGTCTTCACCGACTATCACGTTGGCACTCCAAGTTAACGACCGTTCATGTAGCAGTTTAATCTCTTTATGCACAACGTTGATGAGAGGTACTACGTCATGCAACATTTTTCAATTGAACTGGAAGTTTTTTTCCGCCCTTCTAAGCTCTAATGTCATACATCAAGTATAATATTCCCGGTAAACGAAAAGTTAATTATTATTTTCAAAATAGTGAGCCGACTATGTGAACAAGCAAAATTGTAGTATTTGGGGCACAAAAAATCCACACGTGACATTTAAAACCAATCCAACGAAACCAAAACGAATATCCAAATATATATGAAACGAGTGAACAGTAGATATAGAATATATATGGTCCAAAGCCATAATAGGACCGCGCTAGCCGTTATTGTGCCATATAATTTGGTTTAAACAGAACGGCGATACTACTCACACATCCATCGATACAATCGAAGTTATGCGTACTTTTTTCGAAAACCTCATATATAATCATCCGAAATGATGATATTAAGTTGGCTGCCTAGACGCTACGGTTGGACTCCGTTCGGTTGTGTTTCTGGGGATCCGTCAGAGACAAATGTTTTATTAATCGGTCCGAGAGTATTGAATCAGGTAACCGCTTTTATTGGTAACGTCTTATGTGACTTTACATAGATTATGGCCAAAATTTATTTTCATGTTTTGAGAGTTACTTATGCCTATCCAGAGGAGCCTCTTTTTTTTTGGTTGCTACCGCACACTTAGACCGGCGATGGTCTGTTGTGATACCATTTTTATGTACGGTTATATGTTCGATTTTCGTAGAACCATCTGCGCATGGCATAACTCAATGGCAGCTTATAGTACTGACATGAATGATGGAACGGCCCATGGATCCTAAACTCGACAGGGGATCCTGATGTGTTTATTCACACCACCGATTGCACCGCCCGAACGATCGATGATGATAAATCCCGTTTTGCATCTTGCCCGGGATCGGGATTCGAACCCGGTACCTCCGACTCCAACGAAATGTCTAGAACAGTTTACTCACTTTATTTTTCAGAAATTCTGTATTCATTCAGATTGAATTAAATTTTACATACTGTGAGATACTCTCACAGTATGTAAAATTTACTAGCAGAGTCAATACCACTCTGGATAGCTGGAAATGTAAGAAAAGTTATTATTCTAACAAGTACTGTTCATTCTACGTTCTTTATGAGAACCGCAAATATATTGAGTGAAACCCACGTTATTGGTGATGATATGGCCACTCCAAATTGGATCAATTTTTAAGTGATGTGATGAGGACGTATTCTACATACACTCGCCCAATTGCCTCAATGCTTCTGGTAAAACCATTAAGCCATCACTGTAAAATTTCTGGGATTTCTGATCGTAAAACTGAACCATTTTCAAATGCCTCTTTAGACCAATAAGAAAATTTTACAGAGCGTAAAACAAATTGTATAGTCGGTTGTGGCAAGGTGCGGATTGTACAATGAATGGAACAAAAACTTTCCATCAAGAAAACTAACTAAAATTTCACCGTCATTAAATATTTGTGTAGTATGGAACTGTCGTCATGGGAGAATGCTTTGTAATGGGCGCAAAGTGCTAATTTTGATACAGCATCTTCACCATAAATACTCGCACCATAGTACATGCCTACAACAAGGAACTGGTTCGGTATGCATTAAGCCAATTAAATTCTTAGGTTTCGTATGGTATGGTATCATGTTATGGTTTGCTGTTTAAATAAAAATTATAAAACCGAAGCCGGATCAAACTTTAAGTATATTTTAACTGTCGTCAGTGGATAATGTAAGATTTAGACAATTAACCAGACACAAACATTATCTAGGGTGTTATTAACAATAAGCTAACATTCTTCAAGGAACTTGCTCAGTTTGATTTCGCAATTTGTGCCAAATTGGGTGTTTGGAGTCAAAATCTTATATTATAATTTAAGCAATGGCTCACTCCCTACATTTTGTCATGCGTTGTTTGGTTGCTACAGTAGATCATTTGGGTAATCTGATAGGCTCTATACTACAGCACGATGTTAGTTTATGGTGAATTTCTCCTATAGATCTGACAGAAATCAATTCCGACACAAAACTGCGACCGACAAGAGAGAATGAATGATGTTCTTTGCAATCGCCCATGATCTTAAAGTGGCAAGTACTAAGCCCAAAACAGATTGGTTTGATGAGGTGCGTCGTTTTACTATTGAGCAACGAAATACAGCCTATAATGAAACGGTCTAAGAGCGGTAATCTTAAGACAAATTAGAGGTATTTTTACTAGGAGAACAGCTAAATTACTTCGTATTCTGACCCAATCTTCTTAGACTCATAAATCTACCCAATCTTCAAAAAGGGACATAAAATATATTTCATCTGAAGGAGCTCAAAGGCTACCATATTTGAAAGACTTATTAACAGGCGACGCTGCTGTATGAGTTAGACATATTGAAATCATATAGATGCTTGGAGTCTAATAAAGGATCGTTATGATAACAAGCATTCAAATTTATTAAAGCGATTTGTCAATCAACCAACCATTTTACAAGCTTCAGCTCTTATATTAGACTATGGCGAAAATATTACTTTGAAGGTGAGAACCCGAAGTACCATGTTTGGCTGAATTTAAGGAGGATGTTTGTCTGGGTGAATCAAAGTGACACCCAAACAAATTTTTTGAGCAATATCTTTTGTACAAACGTCCAAGCTTGCTATAGGATAATGGAAATATGCGGTATAAATTGTCAAACCTTAGATCACTTCAAGAAGTTCCTAAAGAGACGTGTCTAAGCTTAAAGTAACTGTGAAGCCGAGTAGCCTCGTCAAATGGTAGACAGCAAGATCAAAAATTTTGGACGAGGAATCATTGTAAAAAAATTGGGTTTTAATTGTTTGAAATCCAATAATCAAGCAGGCGTATGCAGACCTCGGTTTAGATGTAGCATTTGCGACGCAAAACACTACACCAGTTTACACAAGGACGTAGTCAGAAAAACAACAGCAAGAAATGAATGAATATCTAGTTCCAGCATACAGAGTTCAGTTCAAGCGATTCCCCTGGTGAGATTCAAGTATCTTGAATATTTCATAACTCACGATATAAGTGTATAGGAGAAGATATCAAGATCTGTCTTGTAACTGCCAATCGGGCTTTTATCGTCTACGTCCATTTCAGAAATCATAATATCTTGCAAATGAGGATAAACTGAAATTGTAAAGAGTGTTGGTCAGACCCGTTGTGTTGATGGACCTTGAGTACGAGAGAAGGCTTCTACCATTCGAGAGAAGCGAGTGTAATATATAGCCCAAAATGCAACGTTGATGAGTTCTTTACAATCACGAGATCAGAAGTAAAATGCATTCCTAATATCGTGCATAAAACGTAGAGAAAGCGAGTTTGGGTCTGTGGTGACCAGCATGTTGATCTAGTCCGAATGATATACAGCAATCTAATAAGGGTCGCTGTTGATAACGAAATGGCTCGTGGAGTCAGTTTATTGACACGATACAGACCAATAATGGCCTTTAAAACCCGTTTAAAAAAAATACATCATAAACGCCACTTAATCATAAACGATACAAATTTTGAACCCATTTCAACTGTACATATATACATGCTATATATATATATATGTCCATTTATGTCACACCTTCATCATTTTCCACACGATAAAATTATCTTTCAAATCACTCTGTTTGATTTTCCTTGTTGGTGAATTCAGATTTTTAATGCTATTTGTTCTTAGACCATATTTTTTGATTAATGATGGAATGACTCATCGCTATTAAATATCTTGATGTATAAAACATACATACATATCTATGTATGTATATAGTTTTGTAATCATGTCATTAAACTTTCAAATTGATCAGCATATTTTATATATTTTGTACATTTAGCTATAAACAAACGCAAATTGTATATTACATCGTGAATTTACGAATAATTTTGAATGGATGACTCGCACTTATTACACGAGCATCGTATATATAGTATATACGAGTATAAGGCCGGTTCATAACGAAAAAATGAAAGTTCATTTATATATAGTTTACCCTTGAAGGTGGTTATCTTGCCGGTTTTCTGTACAGTGTAGACTACATATTCCAATTTTTTTTTAATGATGTTGAATGTTTTACGATTTTTTCGAACACCAAATCACTTTAAATTTTTTGGAATGAACTTGAAAACTATTACAATTATCAAGTATTAAGATACTGAAGGCTATGGTCAGTATAAATATGTGATAATTGGTTGGTTGTATAACCTTAAAGTTGTACCAGTTACCAAACATTACTAAACAACTTCCCCAATAAATCATCGAATTCATATTAGGTAGCTTAGGATGTCCAGTAGACTGGACCATCTGACTCTATAGAAGGCTATTGTTTTCAGCTCTCTACATATTTTATTATGTTCTCTCGCTTTGGCTAGCACCATAATCTTCCAGGTCATTGCTGGCCTTCTGACTTTTTTTTCTTTCCTTATATCATCCATCTTGACTTGTACTTTCTGATTTCGGTGTGTTTGTCGTTCTCCCATTAACTACCATTTGCGAATTTGTATCGTTTGTGCATGATACTACAAAGCGTTATTATTGCCTTACTCCTCGCAAGTTAAAGAATTTTTCGTTTTGTTTTCCTTGCCTTCCGGCATCCCGGAACATCTTATGGTCTTCAGTAAGAAACCAAATAATATAATTCGTACAGATATACAATATTCATCACGCCACAATCACAAATAATTAATACATTGCGATTTCGAGTAAAGTATCTTGTAATTCGCTACTGTCGTGACACGATTGAACACTACAGTAAAAGAATCGGATAGTATACATACAATTCAAAATCATAAATCACCCTGCCTGTAGGTGTACCTTTCAGTCCTATTTAAGAAATATATGTCGCGAATTATTACCTTCTGACACAACCTTTCAAACATTTCACACTACCTGCTGCCTAATCCCAAATACGGCAAAAATAACTTCTCATAATTGAATTTGTCTGCCTTCTCAATGGTGGTAGTTCGATTTACGCTTCTCAAGGCACAGATATTTCCAGGAAGTTAGTCATGCTGCAACAAAACCAAACAACCACTAAGGTGGGCGAATGCGGGTACCCACAAACACAGCATAAAGTCCGGATCGTTACGGCTATCTAATTAAATCGCAAAGCGCTATTAAGAGTGCGTGCGACCAATTAAGTTAAATGCACGTTCGAAATCTAAGAAGAGCAGTACAACGATGAAGTCCATTCGTTTGACTATTCTATGATGATACGTGTAGTGTTGATATAATTTGTACAGCTCCTCCCTAACCTAAAGCCAGCTTTCTTTGGAATCGTTCTAATTTACCCTCATTTCTACGGAATTTTCCCAGTATTTCATACTCCAATATCTGTACTTATATTTTTCCTGCCTTATATTTTTCAGTTTCTATATGACAGTTCTAAACTCTCTTTGTGGATGTTTCGATATAGAAACTATCTGTAAGTTTGTAATCCTGCTCACTCATGCATTTGTCCCGAGAACATTCTTTCTTTTAAAGTTATTGCGCGTTGGTGGTTACGATTTGACCGCCCAGAAAGTTTATTAAGGGAATGTTTGTGAATTGGTGTAACACGGGCATATCTCTTCGTCTTGAGAATATCTTCTGTGTATATTTTCTACGTTCATTCCTTGTCATCATATCTTCACTTCTGTTGATGTCCCCATATTTTTGTATGCTTTATTTAGCAGGACTGCTGAATAAGGCATACTGGCATGCAGGTGGCGGAGGTAAGGGGAAAAAAGATTTCGTTATTATAGATTTTAAGCGGTCACCCAAATTTGTACTAACCTAAGTAAATGTTGCTTGGGTTAGTACAAGTAAAACTGTAGTCGCCGTGTCTCTTACTGACTTCCACTCGACCCCGCCTCTTATATGTTCTTTAACGCAAATAAAATATATTGCAACGTAATTTTTTGTTAGTAATTTCTAACAATAAACAAATAATTAATTTATATTTAAAATTTCTAATGCATTCTTCTCATCTTTTTGCGTATAGTCTAAATTTTAGTTCAAAGTTATTTATAAACTGCAACTCTACAAAATACAGACTCATTTTTCTATTTCTTTCTTTCTAAATTATTTAATTAAATAAAAATAATAAAATTTTATTATTAGGTTAAGAAAACAGACCACAATCGCCCAGTTTCTTTAAACTGCGTAGTGTAGTACACGTCATTCTGAGCGACATATAGGCCGACCAAATGCAATGTGGTTTTCGTTAGTCAAACCCATATTGCCTTAGGCCGTGGTAAAAGAAAAGTAGAACATAATTACAGGGGTAGGCACTCTAAGTGTTACCAACACTGATGTATCCACTCCAAAAGATAATTTAGACTAGCGAATTGCTTAGCGAAAGCCAGCACCTGCATTGTGGTGGTTGTTCCGCGGTTACTGCATCAGGAGGTTAACAAATCGTTTTGATTGAAGAGGCCCTAAAGGTAAATAAATGGATTTTTTTCCAAAGTATTAAATTAAACATATGAGACGGTCAACGTTTGAAACATTGCTCTTCACCGGGGATGGGGTGATATACCATCACACCAAATTCATTCAGCGTGGGAAGCCTTCTCGTGTAGATTCACTTCCACACTTTTACTGTTCCCTTCTAAAGTCCTGCCTTACACAGTAGTAAACTCAAGGACGTACAGTTAAAGACCCAATTGCTAACAACATCTTCACATTACATTCTGCATGACGGTATACAATACTGATATAAAAGATGGATCGACCCATGAGTTCCACACTTCAGCAGAAGGTTCTGTGTTGATCCATATCAATCGATCGTAATCGACTTGATTGATTCGATTTGACGGCCTTCCAGTCAAATCATCTCTTTTTAATTAATCACGCATCTGGAGCTTGGTTGTACCCTATGCCTCTCTTTTTCCATTTGTGCTTTCATTATTTGGTTTGAACTCATATTTAACATTTCTGCAACCAGTGGTGTAGTTGGATTTTTCTACTTTTGCCAGGAGTACTTCTATTTATACCAAGGGTGAGACGTTTTATCTTAACGTTTCTGACTGATTTGTTTTTTTCTTTTTCTCCATTTAAAATTTGTTCGTGGAGAGTCCCAACTGGCCCTGAATATTAGAATTATAGGAACATTACATGTTTTATTGGCTTAATTCACTCTCAATTCCTTGTGGAATTGGAGGAGTTCTTGTAGATTGTAAGAATTCCACATCTTTTCATTATGTGCTAAATAAATAAACAACTAGAACCGATCGAGTGATTAAAGCTGTGATTGGGTTCAAATCTCTGGGGAGGATGATCATTGAGAAGTGAAGGTATCGAATATATAAAATCGGGCTGCTGTATTGGTATTATTCGAGAAGAATATAAATTTTTGTGGAGGACGAAACGAAGGCTACTGAATCCAGTGTTTTGTCAGTTAACAGTCAACTTTCTCTCTAAAGTCGAAGTTAGACTCCCTATCATGCAGTAATAATTCCACCATCTAACAGTAGAACGCAACCGCTCAATTAAACCTACTAGTTAACTTCACTATTTTTTAAACAAACCATGAAGCTGCTTAGGTCAAAACAACGACATCAAACCTTCCTTCTAATAATGGATAGAATGAAATTTTTAAAATGTATCCTGCTTTAACTGAGGAACCACCCAGGTGGCGCAGTGGTTAAAGCTGCGGCAGTTGGAGCGCGAGGTACCGGGTTCGAATCCGATTCGAGGCAGGATGCAAAATGGGTTTTTCACCTTCGATCGTTTGGGCGGTGCGATCAGTGGTGAAAAATGAACATATCTGGATCCTCTGTCGTGTTTAGAATCCTTGGGCCGACCCATCTTCCATGTCAGTACTATAGGCCTGACATGGAGGTATGCAATGCGCAGATGGTTCTACGAAAAGACTCGGACCTATAGCCGTATAGAGTGGTATCACAACGCATCAAATTGGTCTAGGTGTGCGATAGCAGCCACAACAACTTAACTTTTTTTTTTAACTGAGGAACTGCGTGATTCGACACATTCAGATAAAGCAAAACGTCGCTTGTGCTCTATAAAACACACGATAGCGCTTGCAGAACATATAAAAATAGGCATATGTCGACCGTCATCTTCTCTATTTTACAGAAGGTATACAATTTACCACCTACACTGACCAAAAAGCCTAGAACCACAGCAATAATCTCCATGATTGAAAGAAGTCCACGGCGCACTCTGCACTCAAACTTAAAGGTTAAATAAACAATCGACGTATAATACGTTTTAGGAAAGCACAACGTGGTCGCATACCCATTGTTAATAGACCAAATTTCAAAGCTAATATTTTCTTAATTAGCTAATACTCCGGAGTCTGATGATAATTTGCACTTCATTATAATTCATCTTGTCATCTGTGTTCAAAACTCAAAAATATTCTGACTTTACTTTTACAATCTGAATATTTTGACTTTCAACCGCAAGGTTCGAACATATGTTCATAAAGACGTAATGGAAATTGATCAAGGCAATTTGTTTGGGTTGATTATTTCGCGATACATACATGATTGCTAGGCGTACCTAGTATTCGTACCACTGTCTTGAATACATCTCATGGAATCTTCATGGACGGAATACCGTGTTATTGTTACTGTGTTAGAAGTTCAAACAGCAATTCCCAACAGGGGTCGGATAAACATTATGAATTTGTGACAACTATGGCACCGTGATGGCGTGTGGATCAAATTGGATCGAACCATCGATAACTCACGATGGTTTGTGGAACTTGTGGAACGAATTGTATCGAACATCGAAGTTGGTAAACTTATGTCTCTTAAAACTTTGGTCTCTTTCGGCGAATTGCCAACTTGTCTCTTAAAACTTTGGTCTCTTTCGGCAAATTCACGCCAACGTCTCATAACGCCCAAATAATACTCTTTGTTTACGGTCTGGCCTTCTGGCAAAAGCCATCGACAATATATAACAATATATCGCATGAAATTGAGGTATTTTGGCATCAACATTGCTGCTATGCACGACGGAAGCCGTCATTATCATTAACCAAAATGTCTTGATCTATAGCAATGCTCAAGTCCTCCGCTATCTCTCTGAAGGTTAATTTGCGGTTATTGACCAACAATTCTTTTTTATCAATGTTTTCGTCGGTTTTCGATGTCGATGGTCTGCCACTGCGTTCATCATCTTCGATTGACTCACGACCACTTTTAAACCGCTCGAGCCACTGGTAAACGCCCGTTTTCTTTAGAGAATCGCTACCGAAACACTTTTGCAATATTTCCAACGTTCGCACACACTGAACCAAATATACCACTCAATATGACAAATTTTAGTGAGAAAATATTGATAAATATTTTTCAGTATTTTTATTGTTATTTTGAAAAAATTATTTCATGCTGATAATTTATTTTCATTTCGAATTAAAATATTACAGTTATACCTTAATTTATATTTTTCAACAAAAATATAATTTTTTATTATTCTTAATGAACATTATTCTTAACAATATTTTATCACTATGATAAAAATGTATTCTATATGATAAATTTATCAGTTTTTTTTATATGGTCTAACTGATCAGTTTGCTATCAAAGTGAACATCAATCTTGATCGTTAAGAAAATAGAAATTTGCGAAAATGGCCAATAATTCGAATACATTATTGTAATTCGCTAGCACTGAACGTACTCGACTGAAAGTAACTATATATATATATATAATAATTACACGTCAAATCAGGTAATATACGCCTGAAGAGATGGATTTGATCTATTCGATCGCACAGCTATTTAATATAACGTCATCCAACACATCGAAACCGGTCAAAGCAGAATTACAACATTAAACAAAATGGCAACAACGAATTATATTACAACTCTGGTAAGAAAAACCTACAATAAAAATGAAAATTACATTCATAGGAGATAGATTTTAGAAATAAACCCCAAAATCCCTACTCCCAAACCGGCCTTAAAAACAAAATGAGGAACTCATTATAATAATTGGGGGGAATGATTATAGAGGGAGAAATTCAAAATGAATTGTTCCCTTCCCGGAAAAATGTTCCAAATTAAGAAGGCTTTTTCTTTTATAATATATTTTTAAGCATGAGACATATGAAGTTAGTTTAACAGAAATATTAAATAAGAAATCTATTAAAATCAAAATATAAAATATTCCAATCGATAAATTCTCTTTTCTTATTGATAATATATTGTTGAACTTTTTAGCTAGTTATAAATTCGTAAATCTCATTGATAGGAATCTTTGTCGGTTGTATCTTTGTCGGTTGTATATAAGGAATTTTTCAATGTGAATGTAATTTTGATCAGTTTGTACAATTATTTTTTTCAGTTCACCATTAAATGCGTTTTTTACGCGAAATTGAATACAAGTTCGTTTGCAAATATCAAGCTCTATGACGCTAAGATTTAGACGGAATATCAACAACAGATGTACCAACTTAACCAAAATAAAACAGAACTCAAATCGGTACGATGGGAGCGCCACACGGTGGTTATTCCGGGAACTTTTTCTATCAAGGTGTTATACTTTAAATGGAAAACGATGTCATAATGACTGAAATGAGCCTGAGTGACGGGGTTTAAAAAAATGACTTGATCAGTGAATTGAATAAATATATTGATTAATCTGTTTTGAACTGTAGAAGATACGATATGACCCATCTTCCTTATAAGGTTGGCATGAAGACCGAAAATCGGGTCAAACATAAAATAATTTACTTTTCTACATAAAGATGTGACCGCATAAACCAACGCGTACTATATCTAAAAAAAGACATTAACTAATATAAATATTTAATATATCGATTAAACCCATTCCTCATCCGATTTCACTCCTCGAATATTGTGTATATATATACATTAGCCCTGTTGGCGACAAAAAAAAACATTTTACAAAGGAAATGTATGTTTACGATTTTGGTATTGTTTGAAAGTACTTTCTTGGTATATGTCGATCCAAACCTAACTAATTTACCATATACGAGAATCATATATTGTCGATGGCTTAAAATGGGTTAACATTTAATTATTTTTATTTCAATTAAGTATAGTAGTTTTCCTGTTCATTTCTATATCTATGTACATACATTATTTTCATTTCCATACATGAATTTTTTATGTAGCATGAAAAATGCATTCATATGCTATACGTATACAACCGAGATTAGTTTTCAAAATCTATCAACATACTTACACTCGAAATAAAAACAAAAAAAAAATCTCATTAGATTTAAAAACGAGATACGATGATCTAATATTAAAGATGAAGGCGATGACATTCGAATATAATAAGCATATAATACTAATCTACTGTCTTAAATATATCGTGTACGCCCGCACATATCTTAAATACAACGTATAAGTATTTGTATATGTGGACCATGAAGTATCTGTTTGTTTTGTCTTAAAATCTGTCTACTCGAAAAACTAACCTCATAAAATCGACTCACTTTATACATACATATCTCAATGTTGAATACATAATATTATTTACGTCTTTGGATCGATACCAAAAATTCATGTTATTGATGGAAAGCATCTGTCAAACTTTAAAACAACATCTTACATATATCTTAATTTCGCGTTCGTTTTTTTTTGCGAATCATTAAAAATTAATAAATTTTGATTTAAAGATTTGAAAAGAATAAATTTTTATCTTATTCTTTACACGTTTTCTTAAACAAACGTTTTCTATATGTAGTGTATAAGAGCAGGGTTACTTAACTCTTTTAGGGGTCATACAAGTACACTAACAACTTATTTATATATACACGCACAGGAAGTTGCAATAATGTATTCCCTTTTTGATTGATTGATTGTTTTAAATGGGCACAAAATGGGCAAGTTATCTACGATAAGATTTAACACATGCTCAAAAGGCAGTTGGCCTAGCGAGAAAGTGTGTTCATAAATTCTTGGATGTTGGTCTCAACTAGCGATCATATAAATTTACTATTTTCTGATGATAAAGTGAGAGTGCAAAATTCGGCTGATATTGCAGCTGCTACACTTAACTCTCAAACTGAAGTGGTTATTACCTTAAAGTATTTTTTTTACGATTCCGTTACTCCACCTCCTTCTAAGGATTATACATAATTACTAAGTTGGTGTAAGGTTAAAAACATTCATCACACACAACACTCTCTATTGGGAGTATACTAACGATAACAACAGAGGTTCTGCTCTGCTTAACTATTTAAGTTCTTCTGAGTTGGATATCCTCAATGTTGGAAACTTTTGTTAATACTGCTCGCAGTGAGGTAATTGACATCAGTTTGTGTTCCATGTCCTTCAGTAAATTTATATTAAACTGGAGAGTGACGAATGATATGCTTACCTCTAATCACAAGTGCATTTCCTTTAATGTTAATCTTAAAAGAAAACCGCTTAAACCTTACGGTAATATGAAGCTTACCAACTGGGAAACATTCTCTCTCTAGTTTACATAGAGCTGCAGGCTTCTGCACTGTCTAAAGCTATCACAATCGCGTTTGTGATTTCATGACCAATTATCTCTAACCAAACAACTCGGGCCAACCCTTACTGGCATTTTGGTCTAAGAAGTTAAGGAAAACAACCAGAAAGCTGAAAAATATGGCCAGAAGATCTAATCTTTAGTTTTATTGGGGTAGCTTTTTAGCTACACAAAAGATGTTAACAACATCACAGAGATCATCCTGGGTAATTTTTTGTAATTAATAGTTTACCTGTTGTAGTTAGACTTAACAAATCGCTAAGCTGGAATAATACTTGTAGACTTGATTCACTTTATCTACCTAATGGCAAGCTTACTTCCTCAAAAAATGAAGTAGGTGACCTACTTCTCACTAACCATTTTGCAGGTTTTAAATTCAGTTTAACTGACAATACTGTTGTAGTCGAAAACGATTTGGATGTTATTCCAATTGCGACCTAGTTCTACGTGAGAACCTGTTCTCTTTGAACCATTCAAATCTGCCGGTCTTGGCGGTATGTTTCCTACTGTTTACAGCAAGGATATCTTCTCATTGAGGGACATTTACGGCATCTGTTCCAAGCATGTGTTGCTTTTAGTTTTGTTCCACACTCTTGGAGCAGAAGTAAAGTCATTTTTATCCCACAGTAACTTTTATCCCAACAAAGAGTTTTTTGTGGTCACTTTTCTGGATATCGCAAGAGCCTTTTATCGCAGGTGGATTGAATGCTTGCTTAAATGTCGTATTGTAATATACGAGGTTGAGAATACCGTTATTTCGTTTGAGGTTTCCACAGGATGGCCGCAAAGCTTTCATCTCTGTTGTGGCTTCTGGTTATTGACATACTTCTTGTTATTCTTGGTGAGTCCGGCTTTATCACTCAAAATTATGCTGACGATCTAGTTCTAACGGTTTCAGATAAGCACCTGAATGTGTTATCAAATCTAACTCAACACGCTTTTCTCATTATAGACTAGTGGTGTCTGAATAAGGGTTTACATGTGAACCACTCTAAAACCGATCTGGTTATATTTACAAAGTGTAAGAATACTGCAGCTTTTTCTGTACCATCATTTTTCGGAAGTAAAGTTAATAGGTGAGCCTACGTCAAACACCTTGGTGTTTTCTTGGATAATAAATTTTCGTGGAAGTATCATCTGGATCTTAAACAACAAAAAGCCACTACAATTGTTTGGCAATGCCGCGTACAGCTTTTGATAATTCTTGGAGATTATCTCGTAAAATGCTATATTTTATATACAAATCACTGGCTCTCGCAATGCTAACTTATGCATCCATCTGTTGTTTGATGACAAGTGGTTAAAGTGGTTACAAGTGGTTGCAAAATATTGCATGTCGGGCTGTAACTGAAGGGCTTTGCAGGTCCTAAACCAGCTGCTCCTCTACCTCTTCGCATATAGTGAAAGAAACAATTGAGACCGTTGCCATATCGAATCTAAAGCGGACGTGGTCAGCTACCTCTACTTGTCGTAAGGCGAAATACCTTGTCAGAGAGCTTAACCCGAAGCTGACCAATTACGGTTTTTCATTGAAAAATGTCAACTTGAGAATATTAGTTGCTATATACTTACTAGCCATGGCCGTTAAAAAGTTACTTTTATATGCATGGGACTTCCCAGAGATGTCGTAGGAGACAAATGTCTTTAGGGTGTTGATGATACACTTCCAAGCCGAATAAATGGCTTTCAATCGCATAAGATTCTTTGTGTTCTACTCCATTCCTGTAAATCTACTGCATTCTCTGTTCTGGTTCAAACTGCAAAGCACGTCTCTACGCTTTGATGAAATCCTAGGTTTGTACAATGGGTCCTTTGTGACATTGAGTGTGTAACCTTAAAAAGTTCCAGCCAACTTTAATAATAATAACAAGAGTGCAAATGAAAAGAGAATTTAAACCAGCGAATTGCTTTGCGAAAGTCAGCTCCTGTGTCAGTGATGGTTTAGGCCACAGGACGGTCACCATTAACGTGAGAAGAAAATGTATACCGTGAAAAGATTTCAAACGATGATTTTTCACCTTGGGAACGTAAATAATTCGGTTAAAACAATATTAGACGTTTCAACAAGATTCGTCACCATCCCATAAAGCTCGTGAAATCTAACCTATTTTTACAAGAAAACGTTCCCAGATTGATTTCTTCACAGCAATGGTCACTATATTTCCCGGACTTTTACCCAATGAATTTTTTCATATGTCTATTCTGCAGACTAAAGTATTAATTAAAAGATACAAGACAGTCGACGCTTTAAAGATCGCACTTTTTCGGACACACTTCCACTCTTTTGCTGTTCTTTTAAACGTTTACGTTATGCCAAAACCAAATCGAGGATGTACGGTCATAGCCCCGATTTGGGTACACTATGTTCAAATTACATTACTCCATGGCAACATATACAGTACTGATATCGAAGATGGATCAAAAGTTCCGGACTCAAACATAAGGATGTATATGCGTTATGGAAATTTTCTTAGACACTAGGTCGCTCGAAAAGCAACAATAACACACAAACTATAAACATTTTAATTTATTCATAAAGTTATAATTTTCCGTGCTCTAATTATCATACAAAGCAACAACAATTATTATGTATGTTGTGGTTAAGCGCGAAAGAGTTACATAACGTAACTATATGTAAAATTGCGCGAGTTACAATAATACACTAATTGGCATATCATATCGATAAAAGTGAAAAGTTTTTATAAGATCAAGTTTTTTGTTTGATATTTGTTGATGGAAACGTCACTATTCTTTGTTGAACGACATTAACAAGCAAGTATAGACACACACAAATCTGGTTTATGATTCGACTACATATACATGTGTCCTTATCGGACTTCCGGGTCTTATCGATCATGGGTATTTATATTTCTACATTTTGCATATGTTTGTACGAAGTTTGCCTAAATACAAACACTGACAAATCGGGAATTTGAATCAGAAGAATTGGCCACGCATTCTCTTGGAAGCTTAAGTACTTGCTCATATGAACGTACTATAGTTCTGCTGGGGAACATTTCAGTTCATCTTTGACCGAACCTCGAGCTTCGTAAATCAAAGGAAACAGTCCTAACCATTCGATTCACCGATCGATGAAGAATTTGTTTTACTCGCCGCACCCTTGAAGTATTCCGGAGTTGACGTTTTTTTTTATCTCTAATCTGTTTTGGGGCTTAAGGCACTTACTTTTACGCCATTATAGCCAATTCGAGAACGTACGGCTATAGGTCCGACTTCCCTAACCATCTGCACATTGCATAGCTCCATGACAGTCTGCTCGCATGGAGCTATGCAATGTGCAGATGGTTTGGAAAAATTCCTTTTGCATCCTGCTCCCGCACCAACTGCCGCAGCTTTAACCACTGCGACAACTGGGCGGTGGAGTTGACGTTACAGAAGAATTACAGAATTTGTGATAAAAACCCTACAATGTTAATTGTTTTTGTAAAAATCCAATTTCAAGTGGCTACCATTAATGACTCTGGAAGTGAAATAACCAATACTCACTATCTGAGTTCTGTTTTCCAGACTAAAAACTAATCCAATTGGGCGAAAATTACAATTCAACGAGTAAAAGTAGTCAAGTTACTTCAACAGCAGATTATGATTAATTTTATCAAAGACCTCGTGATTTATTGGCACAAACGTTAGAACCTGACGTTGATACATTGTTATGGACGTATGGCGTAAACCAGCACATAGAATTGCCCCAGCTAGTCTCTAATACTGGAGGATGGATCGGCCCATGATTACTGCAGTCCAACAGAGGCTTATAAATGAGTTGATCCATATCATAAAAGTAATCGAATGATGAAAGTTCAGCTCCCAATCAGCTTAACATGCCATTTGGTCAATACAAATTCTGATCTCTAAGGGTAAAATGTGATATTAAGTTGATTTTTGGTAGAACTGAAATATATCGTTGGTTTTGATAGGAACATGACAATTTTGTATTTTAATAAGTACACACTCTTGAACGTTTTCCTTGATCTGTGAATGTCAAAAAGTCAGTCAAAGTTAGCATTTTTACCATGGTGAAGTTCACGAATTTGCAGTCGCAACTTAAATAGCGTGTACATCAATTTCCGGTCTAATAGTGAGACAACATACTGATCAAAGTACTGATATTTGAAGACGGAAGTGTTTCATTGACACAAACCAGACACACCGTTTACAGGAATTGAGAATCTCTCAAACCACATTGTGATAAATTTGTGTAAAGATTACAAGATCAAATTAATGCAAGAACGCATCTTGATTATTTAAAGGGTCAAAAGTTATCCATTTGGGCTCTACTAAAGTTTGAAGACAAACTCATCAGTAAATAAAACCTTTCAAGATCAATCGCTGTAAAAATGTCGAGGTACTAATATGTGAACGAAATATAAATATACGAAGCACGTCTTTGGGAAATTATTTTGGGTAACTATTACCGAAAATCACACATGGGACTATAATAGCCCATCCTTTCGGTGACGTTAGGATGATCTTTACTGACGGATCAGTATGCCGTAATCTAGCATGTCCCGGGTTATACATACAAAATCCTGAGGTCGAATTATTTATCCTCCTTGGTGTGTACGCTACTGTCTTTCAGGCGGAAATTGCTATAATTTTAAAAGCAGTACTCTTTGCAAAGGAGATGTATTGGAGAGATGGTCATACCGCATCCTTTCTGACTGTCAAAGAAACTTGTTTTGAAAAAACGATAGTTGTCTTAAATCGACTAGGCAGTCTGAATAAAGTTAGACTAGGTACCCAGACACATACCACAGGGTACTAAAGGAAATATATTGGCTGATAAATTAGACCGTTTGGGCGCGGATTCCAATTTTGGAGGACCTGCGTCCACTTTAGGAGTGACGTCATTATAGCTAAAAGGAGAATTTAACTCAGTTTGGTGATCTGCACCAAAAGAGATGGGATAGCATTATCTCTTATCGACTGTCCAAAATCTTTTTTGGATCAATAAATCGGCAAAGATCCCAGTCCTTCACTTTGAGGATCTTGTTGAGCATTCTCATAGAGCATTGCTCCCTGAATAATCATGTTTTTTTAATTAGATTTCGTAGCACTTAGGATAGTATATTTATCCTTAATATGACTGTTCTTGCAAAACAAACACACAGCATTACTAATAATAAGGATGAGAGAGAATTACGAAGGATGGAGGTTAGAAAGGACTCAAGGAATAAGGGTGTTAGTCTTCAAATTTCATACTTTTGATATTAAGTTTAAATCTCTGTAAATTATACGCCAAGGGAATAATAATCTATGGCTTATAGGCCGTAAACGGCCCTTACCGCGTCTCAACTGAGACCTTACGAACCACAATTTTAACGATTGGTGCACATTGTAGGTGGTCAGCCCAACGAATATTTTTACACACAAACGCGTTTTTATGTCATCCGGATGCATGTTCATTTTTGGTCAACGGCGGGAATCGAACTCGAGACCGCGGCGTGATGAGAAATTCTCTTAACCATTAAGCTACAACCGGCGACGAGGGAAACGCTCCACAATTCAGCTCATTCCACATTCGCGCAATCCGAACAAAAAACGAGTTCTGGAACCTATTGGTCCTGGCGAATTTAATTTCCAGATTATATCTGTGTAAAGGTCTTCTTAAGTTGCGCGAGGGTCTTGTTAAACCAGGCATAAGTTCGTAAAGTTCCGATGAGCAATGACCATGAAAGTATTTTTAGAACACACATAAAGCTCCCACATTCCGCCTGTTGGAAAGAGAATCGAGATTTGAAGATAAATTTACATTCGCGATCATTCGATCAGATGCTCGGCCTTGGACTCGATCGAGTGCAGCCAGATGTGTTTTTGGTGCTCCAGCCCAAATGTGAGAATTGTACTCTAGTCTGGGTCTTACATAGGTCTTGTAAATTGAAAGTGTTTCAGATGGTGTAAAATAAAACTTACATCGTCGTAGAAACCCAAGACATCTAGCTGCACTAATCGCTGCTTTGTTTATTTGTTCATTCCAGGACATTTTCATTGTTAAAGTCAAGCCGAGAATCGAAAATGAGTCAGTTGTAGCCAAACTGGATTCGCCTATCAGAAAAGATGGCGAATAGTCATCATTTCGGCCAGAAAAAACGCAGGATTGAAATTTGTTGGAATTGAATTCAACCCTGTTGGCTTCACCCCATTCCAGAATTATAATGAGATCACGCTTAAGGCGATCCTTCATAGCAATTCTTTCTGCGAGAACATCGTTTCGCGATGAAGAAGAAGGTAAGCAGTATGAGGAGGAGAGTGAGCTGTCATCAGCATAAGCATATATTGGATTGAGCGTTGATGATAGAAGATCATCGATGAAAATTAGAAAAAGAGTTGGAGAAAGGACGGTTCCTTGAGAGACACCAGCGTTTAAAGAATGTGGAATGGAAGTCGTGCCATCCACCACCACTTGGAATTTAAGATAGACAAGAAAATTCTCAACCCATAGAATTAAAGCACTGTAAAGGCCAACTGCCCTCAGTTTGCACAATAAATCCTTGTGCCACACGCGATCAAATGCTTTCGAAATATCAATCGCAATGACTTGTGATTCACCAGATTAGTGGATACTCCTGTTCCATTTTTCAGTGATGACGTTAATTAAGTCTACGATAGTTCGAAGGGTTCGACTTGCTGCCCTTTTTCGGCACGGGATGTACGTTAGCAATTTTTCAAATTGAAGGAAAACTGCCAGAAGACATAGATCGGTATAACAAACATGAAAGTGGCTTTGACAAGGATTTACAACAATATTTGAGTACAATTGGGGGAATACCATCCGGACCGTCTGACTTGTTGGGGTTAATGTTTACAAGAACTTTGGCGACAACTACTAGGTCGGAATCTAATGCGACGCATCGACGAGCTAACTTGCGAGATAACAGGTGGTGTTGTATTAGATTGAGCTAAGTTGGAGTTAGCAGCAAATTTTCGAGCGAAGAGATTAGTCTTTTTATGGGCAGTGGAAAAAATACTATCTCCATCTTTGAGAGGCGGTATAGAAGATTTCCAAAAAGTTTTCCTGGACTTAACGAGCAAATGACCAAAACGTTCGATTGCTGTTGGTGGTATCTAAAATTTGCCGCAACTCTGCTCTAACCTTTTTTTCGTATTCTAGTTTAGCTTTGGATATCGTTCGTGTTGCTAGGTTTCTAGCTACCTTGAATTCGGATAGATGTTCAGCTGTCGGGTTTTGGAGATACTTGCGGTGACAAGCTTCTTTAAGCACGGTTGCTTTCCTGCAGTCGTGATTCTGCCAAGTATTATTGTGCCGAGGAACTCTTGAAAGAACTTGTTCATTCCTAACCAGTCAGCATTTCTAAAGTGCCACAATCGCCGTTTTGGTTGAAAACTTTCTTGACAAGTCCACGATGTTGAAAATTCCGCTGTAATAAACCCATGGTCAGAATTCTCCAATGTTTCGAATGAAAATTCAAGGAGAAGGAGAAGAAACTATTGAGCAGTTCTTGTGCTCCTGTTCTAAATACTCTTCCCACAATGCACTGCTTCTCATCGCAATTCCTATTTGAGGATCAACTGACGACCTCGACGATACGAGATATCTTGGACTTCATTAGAAGAACAAACACATTTCGGGTCTAAGAGTTCACGTCTGAGAAGGAAGACCACATAACATGTGTACTACACCTGGAATAAATTTAAGCCCAATGTCTCAATTATTCTGTGATTTATTTATGTAAGTACAAAATCGTTATATCCTTTGAAACAAAGAGATTTTCAAGACACATTGTTTTTCGTTTTAAATCTGATCATTGGTCCAAGTGTGCCTTAACAATTACAATATGCATATTAGTACTGTAGTGGTTGAAATTCCCATTTTTCATCCAGCCTCTATTTTGATTCGAATCCGGTAGTGTACATCCCACTCTAATAAAGGAAACAGCTTTAACCACAGCGCCATTTCGTCGATGTGAAGATTACGTTTGTGCGGTTATCGCTTCTAAATTTTAATGCTACTCTGTTTTGTGACTTACTGTGGTTGAAACAAACCGACAAATTTTACTTTCCGGTTTACTACGAGTACTTATAATATATGATCTTGAATTGGGATTTTTAACCTTCATAACATAAAACTATACGATCGCGTACAACATTGTACAAGAAAGTACTCAAGGTCTATATATTGCACAGAGATTAAGTACGTCTACTACATAGTTTAACTCTAACCCCATTGAAGCGTAAACGATATATATGAGATACTAAACAATAAAATATTAATCTTAAGAAATCAATACTATATATAAGGAGTAGATTGCATCAATTCAGATCGTCTTATACTGTATACCACTACACACTACTCAATAAACGAGTAGACGAGATGATATAAATGAATTTCGAAATAGTTTGTGCTTTCGCATATTGACAAAATGTATTTGCATTTTATTCTTATAATTCTCAGGGTTACAAGATTCGAGATGACGATTGATGATGATGTAGTTAATTTCTTAATGTATTATTTATATACGCGGAATTTAAAAA
The DNA here is from genome assembly GCA_963932295.1 of Tipula lateralis. Taxonomy (NCBI): domain Eukaryota; kingdom Metazoa; phylum Arthropoda; class Insecta; order Diptera; family Tipulidae; genus Tipula; species Tipula lateralis. The sequence continues at coordinate 43,668,846 of OZ010737.1, read as the reverse complement.
AATAGTTTTGTGATCTATCGCGCGTACAAAGAATTTTATTTCATTTCTTATTCTTTCAAAATCAATTTACGACGAAATGAAATAAAAAAATTTGCATACAATCATCTACTGATAATTTCAATGCTTTGTGTTTCATGTTTTTGTTATGTGAATTCCGTATATATATTATGCATGTAAGTGCTATTTACTCTTAACCAAATCTTATCAATATTCAGTGGTTTTTATTTAAGTTGTGTTTTGTTGTATTTAGAAAAAAGCATATTGTTGTTGTTTATTTGTTATGGGGCTGCATATGCGGATTGTACGACTTGTAAGGATTTCCAAATTCTAGATACATGCACAACGATATGATATGAATGAAATCGTCGCCGACAGTGATATCTCCGCCTACCGAAAGGCATCTCTCTCTCTCTTTTTAAAGATCGCTGTATCATTCGGTTCTGATCAACACGCAGAACGTGACCGAGCTAGCGTAATCGCTGTCCTTTAATTTCATGCACGACATCAGGAATATGCAATAAATTCCTATAGAATTTCTTTATTGGACAGAACTCGGTATGTGCCATCAACGTCGCGTTTTGGGCCATATATCACACGCATGATTCTTGTCTCGAATAGTAAAAGCCAACTTTCGTACTCATCCATCAAAGTCCAACACTCACATCCATACATGACAACGGGTCTGATTAACGGACGTATAGGATATAAAGCCTGCTTTCAAGCGGCAAGGTAAACCTTGATATCCTCTCCCACACTATTATCGTAAGTAATGAGAGATCCGAGATACTTGACTATCATTACTCTTTCAAACGTTTGGTTAGCACTACTAAAATCAATTGTGTCTTGGTCTCGAAAACCAGAGATCAGATACTTGGTTTTGGACTCGTTGATTTTGAGGCCAACGGAAGCTGAACACTGTTCCAGTGGATCAAGTATCTCTATCGCTTCGTTGCTATTTAATCCAATCACACAGATATCATGGACTGTCAGAATAAGACATTGTCTTGAAATGTTTAACTTTTACGAAGGATATATTCCAACATGAGATTAAAAAGTATCGGGGACAGCTCATCGCCTTGTCGAACACCAGAAGTAATTACAAAAATTGTCGATAGCCTGTGATTGCGTGATGTACGTATTTGTTTGGTATTCCTAAATATTCAAGCACAAACCGTATAGTCTCTCCTAGAATACATCGCGAGATGTTTCGTAGTACTTGGCAAGAATCAACCGTAGCGAGAAAACTTGATCAGTGACTGACCGATTTAAACAGAATCCTCTTTGGTAGTCACCGATAATTTATTCTGGCAGAAGTGAAATTCTTTCCAAGATAATGTATGCCAGCAACTTGTATGCTGGGCAAAGGAGAGCTATACCACGATTATTCTCGCATTTCAAGCGATCACTTTTCTAGAATGTTAAAATTATCAACATACAAACAAAAATAGGATAAATCAAAAACAACAATGACTCCCCGCTTAAGTACTCGGATTAGATATAATTACCTCAGTTATAACCGTCCAGTTGAAACTTTGCTGGGTTAAGAATGCCAGATCAGATCTAAATAAGTATTCCAGGAAAGAGATGGCCCTTGGATTTATATCCAGCATATACATGATGGGACTGTTTGCATAACATCTGGCAATAATTGAAATATGATTGCGGTTGGCATACTGTATAGCTTTAATAACTATTTGGTAGAGGAAGTAGGCAAAACAACGACTGTTGAGAGGTCATTGCACCAGAATTGAAAAACTGAGCTCGAAGTTCCTTGGGAAACTTCAAGTTTCAACCAATATCAAATTTTCCGGTTAGATTTCAAATTAATTTCACACACAACAAAATAGTACGCAAAATACCAATCGTTCTGAAAATATTGGGCTATTTTGAGAAAGGTTTTAAATTCGTTTTCAATACTTTTAATCCTATATATAAAATATAGTTGGAAAAAGTAAGATCAAACTCCGCTGTTATACAAAAAATGAGGAAAAGGAGAAAATTGTAACAACCAATTATTTTGTTAATGGTTCCACCTGTCACGTGTTATCATAAATAAAATGTACGGGCTCCTCAATCGCCAATTGGGGAAGCTTGCAACAGTTGGAACCATAGTAAACGGATTCAGCTCTACTGTCATTTTGAATTTTAGCATCGAGTCCTAAAACGCTATAAAAATACCACAAAGGCCAGCCCGAAAAATTAATTTGAAAATATTCAATTTCGAAGATATATCCTTTAGCATGGAAAGTTCGAACATTCCTATCACAAGATTTATAATCTAAAGTTTAACTTCTCTGATATTTCATCTATGACTACAGGTTCCTAAATTAAGAAAAGTCGAAGACGAATAATTCAAAGCATTATTGGATGTGATTGGATCTAAAGCAAGTATTGTTTTGAATAGATTCATTGTCGTTACACAAATCGGCTATTCACATCGCGAGGGCACAACAATTATTTCACGCGTTTTCCCGATTAATTCGATGGAGGCCTTTGGGCACCGCATTACCGCGAAAATTCGTTTCGACTTTGTCCAAGGTCACACGGCTGAGTTGTCATTCTCAAAATTACTAAGGAAGTTCCATATATCTCTCTAAACATGAAGAAATAGATAAGTAGGCCAAACGTTTATGAAACAAATAACGATTTTGAGGAATCATATTTTAGAAAAGCTTCAGAACAAAAGCGGAAAAAGTTTGTGGATTTTGAAGAAAGCATATCACTACGATTAATGAACTTATACTTGGAGAAAAAGTTTTGAACTTAATCTTAAAATCATGCTTTACAAACAATGAGATAAAAAGCAACAGCTGAATGTCAATCCAGATTACTCAATTCGGAAACAATATTAGAAACTTCACTCCCCGATTCAGCTATGGTGGTCATGTTAAGGTTGGGACCCACTAGTTTAATTAACGACACAACGACAGTAAAAAGCTGTCAATAGTCTGATTCAATATTAGAACTGAATCAAAATATCGATCAAACCCACATCTATAACGCAATATCTTACTTTCCGGAAATTGGAACAAGCAGGGTGGTGCTACTTGAAGAGGCGAAGAATAAATATTTTTATATAAAAATAATTCCGCGAAATTTTTGTTCCAACCTTGTTTGTAGGTGGAAAAACATATTTAAATTTTGAATAATTGATTTTGTCGTTTAAACACGATGTTACAAAATTCGTTTAAATTATATTCCGGCCCTGTAGCTCTCATATAAGCTATATCAGTGTACTTTTCGCAGAGCGAATATCTTCACCATGTTCTGAACCAGAACCAATATTCGAATTTAATAATCTCACTGTTACACGAATAGAGGCAAGAGGACTTAGAAAGCAATGTTTTAAATACGTTGCTGCTACGTTGCATGCCATTGTACTTTTCGGATTTGGGTAAGTTAGGACGTGAAAATATTAGTCAGATAAAGTAACGCAGATAACGGGCGTTTCAACAGGTGCGCTTCAACTTTTTTCCGATAGGGACGGCGAACGACGCCATAGTTTTTATTGTGCTTTTGTCATTTGGAAACTTCATTAGTATACATTTCATCATGGAACGCTACACACTTGAACAGCGATTGCAAATCGTGCAAATTTTTTTATCAAAATAATCGTTCTGTTGCTGCTAATCGTTCTGTTCGACAATCGACCGTATAGTGGCAAAATTTGAGTCTTCGTTTTCGCTACATAATGTTCCGGTGCCCTCGGGAGCAAGAAGTGCTCGAAGTGTTGAAAACATCGCAGCCGCCTGGGCTTCAGTTCAAGAAGACGCGAGAATGTGTCGCTCACACGACGTTCGCAACAATTGGGCCTTTCTGTGACATCATTGTGGCGAATTTTACGTAAAGATCTTGGCCTACATCCGTATAAGATCAAGCTGACACAACAACTAAAGCCGTTTGACCATTTGAAGCGACGCCGATTCGTGAATTGGGCTCAAGAACAAATCGAAAATGATGCAGAATTTCACCGAAAAACCATCTTCAGCGATGAGGCTCACTTTTGGCTAAATGGATTTGTCAACAAGCAAAATATGCGTTACTGGGCAGAAAGCAATGCACACGTGATTCATGAGGCACCGTTGCATCCCGAAAAAGTCACTGTTTGGTGCGGTTACATGCCGGCGGCGTCATTGGGCCATATTTTTTCATCGACGATAACGATCGCCACGTTACTGTTAATGGAAATCGATACCGCGATATGATAAACGTTTTTTTTGGCCGCAATTGAATGGAATGGACTTGGACGAAATGTGGTTACAACAGGACGGGGCCACATGCCACACAGCACACGATACAATTGCGATATTGAAGACTAAGTTCGATGAGCGTGTTATTTCGCGAAATGGGCCCGTCCAGTGGCCGCCGCGCTCGTGTGATTTGACACCTCTAGATTATTTTCTTTGGGGTTATGTGAAGTCATTGGTCTATGCCAATAAGCTGGCAACGTTGCAAGAGCTCAGAGCCAATATTGAACGTGAAATTGCTGGAATTTCGGCCGATTTATGCGAAACGGTGGTCGAAAATTGGGTTCAAAGATTGGACTTCGTAAAACGTGTACGCGGTGGTCATGCAAAAGAAATCGAGTTTCATACTTAAATGTATATGTTCAAATTCGTTAATAAAAAAAAAGTTAGTTCAAAAGTCGAACAGTTTGTGTTTTATTCAAAAAAAAAGTTGAAGTGCTCTTATTGAAAAACCCGATATAAACTTAATTCTATCGCCTACATCAAATTTCAGTTAGTGCAGGTTCCAAATTAAAATTATGTATGATACCATTTGTTAAAAATAATACACATATTGGGATTAAGTGTGTATTAACCGCTTGTGAATGTGATCCTGTAAAAGTATAACTAAGTAACTATACACAGTTATGTATCAAATATTCTGTTTTTAAAGATTAATTTTAAGAATGTATTTACTTTTCCGGAAAATTTCTTTGCAACATTTTGTTTAATCCATATATATTCATGCTGCATAGACTTGAAATGCTTACCTGGAAGGAAAAAAAAATTAATTAATGAAGCTCAAACAAATCTTATAATTTAATTAAATATTAAAATCTACCAATTAATCATTATATATAGCAACATTCTATGCCCTGCTGCTCCCAACAAAAAGTAAGTAATGCAGTTTGCTACAAGCGAAGCCTCTTCAATAGCTACTCCCAAAAGCTTTGTCCCGCCAAAATGGAATGCAGAGACATGCATTCTCGTATAAGTGTATCGATTCATGTTCATTCTTTAGACAGATATTCTTGAAACTGTGAATAAGAGCGAATAATCTTTTCGACAACTTTTAGATCACTGCATATGCAGAGGATTAATAATTGTCGGATGGAAGCATGTGCGGATTATCATGATTCCGGAGAAGGTTATCCTTGAAATAACTAAATTAATTTTGACGATTTAAACTGTATTCTATCTTTTCAGAATATTCTCTATCTGACATCATAAGAAAATTTGTCAGAAATAGGATTAGCGAATTTTCTAGCCAAGAGGTAGCCTAATTTTTAGGAAAATAACTTACAGTCACTTTGTCTCTCTGAACAGTCAGTGGCTGTCTGAGTCCTAGCAAAGAGTGCAATTGAACGTTCTTTATAATGAAATTTAAGTTAAAGAACCTCGCATCACAAACTAACTATTGTAGTTGCTGGGTGGTTCTGCATTGAGGCTTGCAAAACTCTTTACGCCAACCAAAAAAAATTGAAAGCTTCACATCCGACTTTTCCACCTGAATAATTTTTTTTAAAATTTTGAAAATCATCTTCAGAAAACGCGATAATTTAGATACGAAATGACGTCTAACATTTCACCAAGTGACCTTTCAATAAAATTTTAAAATATACAAGGTGACGGTATTTCGAGCTGTACACATTTTTGTAAATTCTGGTCTTTGTAATAGTCTAAACCATGGCAGTGTCATCGTTAACGAATCAAAAGTTATTGGTATAGGATTGGAGCAATAATGTGAATTTAACGACGTTTACGAAATGAGGTAAGCTCCTAATATACGTAATGTCATCCATCAAATCGATCGGCAATGGGTTCCCTGAAAAATGTGCTCCAGATAGAACAGCGGTCTGGCCAGAAACAGGACAAAAATACACACAATTATCCAGATTGTTTTCAAAAAATAGCGCAGTGGTTAAAGCTGCTTCATTTGAAGTGGATCCCTAAAGGGACAGGATGAACAAGTTTGGCCACTTAAAATTCAGAAAAACGTTGGATAAGCTCGGTTATGCATCAAACCGAATATTCATGGCAAGAAACTAGTACTGCGCATCTGGTGGGATTTATTTGGATTGATCTACAATGACCTATTCCAACCTAACGAACCCATAACTAAAGAATATTGTCAAAAATTGCTGCAATTAAGCCGATCATTGAGACTATAATACCCTCAAAAATGTCAAAAGACATGACAAAAACATCTTTCAGCACGGCAACATGTAAAAGTCGTCGAGGATACTTTGGAGGTATTTCAATGGGTTGTCTCACCCGCGGTTTTCTTTTCACTACTACTTTCTGATCGATGGATCAGACGGTTCAACGGTTAAACCGAATATGCTTGGTAAAAAGCTAATACTGTGCATCTGGTAGGACCAGTTCGGAGTGATCTACTATTGGCTACTATACTCAGCTTAACTAATCCTTCACTGGAGAATGTTATCAAAAATTGATGCAACTAAGCTGAGCATTGAAGTTCAAACACCCTCAAGTATGCCATGAGACATAACAAAAAAGTAATTCAACATGACAACATGTTGCAAAAGTTATCAAGGACACTTTGGATGCACTTTAATAGGATATTCTATCCCATCCGCCGTTATCACCAGACATTGGTGTTCACCACACTTTCGAATACCACTTGTTGTGGTTGATGACTCATGGCCTGGCCGAGCAGTACTTAACTGCTTAAGAAGAAGCCTAAAATTGAGTCGAGTCTTGAAACGTCTCAAAAAACAAGGAACTTTTATATTCGCCTCACTTTCTAATACAAATATCCATTTATATATAATTATAGGAATATATATACTGTCTAAATCCTCGTTAAAGGTTAACGATCCGAATTAAAAAACTAAATGATTTGGAAAAATCTTTAACATTATTGATTGTTATTGAATCCCAAACTTCCATTTTAGTAATGAGACTTTTAGTTGGCGTTCTGGTTACATGAACTAAGAATAAAGGAAACACCCATTCGCCCAATAAAAATTTAAGATTCATGGGTCAGTTTGAGGACCTTACGACACACTGAGGATGGCTGACATTTACTGAGACTTTTTGTTTACAATTTCAGTGAGTTAATCATAGATACGATTTAAACCAGTATTCATGTGAATAAAATGTCTGTATATCGCACCATAAATACAACGATACTGACAGCATTGCAAGACTCCATATGGAGATGGACCGAAACCCACTGCAACATTGGCGCATATCATTCGGAAGATGAAGACCAAATTAGCTCGGAATACGCGCTGTAAAGATCATCTTGGACTTTAAAGGCCTTAAAATTCCAAAAAACGCATGGTCTCACCGATGGTCAAAAAAGTTAGGGTGAAGAAAGCAAAGGACTTGTTACGCTTTCCGAAAGTGGCGATTTGCCGAATTTGTTTTTCTCCGATGAATCACCGTTCGTTATTGAGCAATATGTGAACAAGCAAAATGACTGGATTTACTTACCCGGTCCTTCTACTTAAAATTTGAACCAACGGATTGCCACTTGAAACCAAGCCTTGCTGATGGCGATGGTTTCAGCCTCCACAACGGCATCAAGATAAATGATCAAATTTATCGGGATCATGTGTTGGAGGGAGTGTTGAAGCGTAGTCACAAAAACATTTCGACCGCAGAACCTGGACATTGCAACAAGACTCGGCGCCGAGTCATAAAGCGCGCATCAATCATGATTGACTGAAAAACAACGTTCCGCGGTTCATTTCCACTGCACAATGGCCATCAAGGCCATTCAGGTTGGGGCAACAAAATACCAAAGTGTTGATCATATCAAGCAAGCGCTATGCAGGGAATGGGCCAAAATACCGCAGAGTCTCTTTCGTGCTAAATGCAATAGCTCTGCCGGCATCTTTTAAAGACCATAATCGCGGCTAAGGGTGACCAAATAGAAAACTGCCAACGCAATTCTTAAAGTTAAATATTTGTGAACATTTTCTTACTTTGATTCAAAAAATTCTGTGGCGTTTTGTTATGGTAACACTTCGTGCCAGGTACCATGTATAAGGCATATTGATCAGTGACTTACAGGACTTATATGTTAACGATATTGGCATAGTTCATATACGTCTGGGTCATTCAATTACTGAAATTGACAAACTAAAATCTTAACTATAAGTCGTATTGATTTACACATTGAAACACACACTTATGGCGCAAATATAAGATTTTGGTTCAAGTTTGGTACGATGCACGATTGAAAAGTAGGCACATAGAAATGACCAAATTTTTGTAATCTCCTAGTAATGAAGCAGCGCACTCATTAGGTTCAGTTATTAAGTTAAATCACACCAGCGCGCACTTTAGTACACTAAAGACCAAATGAGTCTTGCCAATTGATGCATGTTGTCTGTCTTTATATAGTTGTGATAGGTACTTCAAATTCGATCTCGAGTTCATTTCATATACCAAACATTGGGCTCTAATCAGAATTCGACTATTTTAATTAAAACCCATATACGAGCTATAAATATGTTTACATCCTCTGACGTATCTAAAATATTATCTACTTATATATAATTATCTATTATTACACATTGAAAAATTGATAAGATATGCTAACTATATACATATTTGTTCACTCCTATCACGTTGCTAAATTTTTCCAATATTACCCGACCATTATCTATATCTGATACTTGCATACTTGTGAAGAAACAAACACAACGACTATTTTCTTATCGCATTATTAAACATAAGAAAAATATCCAACTTCTCACATAGCCAGCCTTATATATACAAAAGTATTTATTTAGATTTGAAGACATTCAATTTTTGGTTCATTTAATATTCAATCAACACACACACAGCATCAGAATTTTCCTAAAACAACAAATTTCTAATCTTATATACAAAAACACAAACCAAGAGTTTCAAAAAATTATTAACACAAAAATTTGTTTCGAGAGATCGACAGATGTTTTCATCTGTTCTGAGTTCCTCATAATGGTCGATGTCGAATTCTAATTGGTATCGTGTTTGTTTTTATATTATGTGTTCATGGGAATTTTGGGACTGCCTATCTATTTTATAATGATCATAATGATGATGGTGGTCCGCTGGGATTACAACCAATATATAAGATTTTAACTACATTTCAATTAACAGTATGATGTAGAGCGAGAGTAGACGACTCCCACAGTAAGATTTTGTATTTATATCATTTGAATTAATTATACATCATCTTATGTATTAAGATTGTTTTTTTCGTTTTTTTGTTTGTATGAAAAACATCATCTTAAGATCTCTATCATAAGAAACGAGAAAAAATATATTATTTATGAAAACAACATCCTTTTCCTTTTATATATAGGTACATACCTTTTCTATATAGTCGTTCATCTACCTTAACCAACTATATACAGGTAAAACTTTATTAAAATATATAAAAAGTAAGATATGTCTTAACAACATCTTCAAGTTTTGCACAATACTTTGTAGACACAAATAACATAAAAACCTTTCATTAAAATTTAGGATATAACAAAACCATTTCCACCAGGTGTTTTGAAGCATCATATAACCTATATGATGAATGGTTCAGTTTCCTTTTACTCATCTATATGAGGGCGGAGTGAGAAGTATGGTAAAAATGATACCAGGAGTAACATTTTAGGCCAAAATCGATGATCTCGATTTATTTCCGACGAGTCATTGTTTCAAGTTCGGAAACAGAAATGTCGCAGGGGCTAGGCCTGGAGAATATGGCGGATTTGGAAGCAGTGTAATTCGTAGTGTAATTCATGAATTTTGGTCATGGCAACTACATACGTGTGCACCCGTGCATTGTATTAATGGTAGAGAACTTTTGTTTTCGCCAAATGTGGTCGTTTTTCGTTCTAAACGTCGTTGAAATGGTTCAATAATTTGTAGTAATATTCACCGTTGACTGTTTTCCTCTTTTGAAGGTAATCGATGTGGATTATGCCACGTCCATTCCAAAAAACTGGCCATGACCTTTTAGGCCGATAGAACCGTCTTAGCCTTCTTCGACGTAGATTCACTAGTAGAGAGCCACTGTTTAGACTGTTTTTGATCTCCGGTGTATAGTTTGGTCTCCGATGTAAATAGTATCCAAGTTTTTTACGATTTTTACAGTCCAATGTTGGCCCGTACCGTGTCAACAAACTGACTCCATGGGTTTCGATCACGAGTCAGATTGCTTTCTACGCCCCGGAACCATCGTCACTGACAGCGACCTCTTCGCCTACCGAAAGGCGTCCCTTCCAAGATCACTGAATCGGTTTGGATCAGCACGCAGAACGTGACCTTGTGATTGAAAAGAACTCGGTATGTGCCATCAATGTCGCATTTTGGGCCATATATCACACGCATAATTCTTCTCTCGAATGTTAGAAACCTTCTTTTGTATTCATCCGTCAAGGTCCAATACTGTACAATTTCAGCTTATCCATGTGCAAGATATTTTGATTGCAGATGTGGAGGTAGAGATTATAAACCTCGATTGCCAGCGGCAAAGCGTACCTTGATATCCTCTCCCACACTAGTACTCCTTCAAAAGATATCATTAGATATCATCTACATATCAGTAACCGACCGATCAGTGACTGACCAATTTTGACGGAATCATACTTGGTAGTCACCAATAATTTACTCCGCCAGGGAAGTAATTCTTCACAAGATAATTTTTGACAGCTACTTGTAGGCTGTGCAAAAGAGAGCTTTACCGCTATTATTCACCCATTTCAAGTGATGACCCTTCTTGATTATTGGGGATAACGCGTCCACTTTCCATTCTTCAGGCATAACTTAATTTCGCTATATTAAAAGTTGCCCTATGAATATCAAGAGCTTTGAATTAATGCATTCAACTCCTGGAAACTACTCAACAACTCCTTTTTATTTTGCTTGAACATCGCCAAACCTGCTTCTGAAGTTGTCAACGCGTGGATAGCACACTTTCTCGCACACTTAAACTTTGCGGCCTTGCAATACTATATCATGGATTTTGTTAATCGTTTTTGGTGTGGTAACTTAATTTGGGCGCCGTTCAGGGCCACACTTCTGCTTGTACGACCAAAACGAAAACTTGTAAACCAATTGTGAATCATTTAAATCGATGGTGAAGAGTCACGATGATATTTATCAACGTTTGTTTTTCCCCGCAAAAGAAAAGTGAGATTTGCGATTGTGGCACCCTCTGTTGCAATTTTACCAGACTTTTCACTCCGTCCTCGTATAAGAAGAAAAATCGACCGTATATCGACCTACTCACTCCATTTAGATTAAGTAGAATAGTAGTGCGACACAATTACGATACAGTGATAGCAAAGCTCACGACGTGCACATACAACATAAAGGTGTGAATTAGTATAGAAACTAGATTACAACAAGGTGTAAAAATTTCTGTTGTTTTAAGTTTCTATATATATGTGACCTTCCGCCTTGTCACAACTATCTAACACTTTACGTTACGGTTTAGTAAATAAACTTACATCATCAACGTATGATGATGATGATCATGGTGAGTAACCATTAAAAATTTCTATAAACTACAATATATAGCATATCAAAATTTATCATATTTCATTTTGGCTGGTTCGGTATAAATATAAACAAATCATTCGATTTAAAATAGAAATTATGAAAGTGGCTGAATTAATATGTTATGTGTTAGATCATTGGGGCAATTTTATACAATTTTTCAATTTTAAAATATGTATATGGATCTAAAAGACCTGCAGAGCGAAACCATGCATGGGCGGTATAAGCTACTCAGGAAATGTTACAACTTCTAAAATGGTTAAATAAAATCATTTTCGATTCAACCAACAAAAGACAGGAAACTAACCATTTTGAACCAACAATTATGTATACCTAACGAGAAAAACACTTTCTAGTGGTCACTTTGATACGAAGCTAGATGGCGTATCGATATCTGCCATGTCACAAAAGGTGGTCTTTAGGATCTCTGCTTTGGTTTTTGTACATTGGCAAGCTAAATATTAGATTGGCTTTATTGCCCAGAGTTATGCCAATAATTTTGTTCTAACAGAGGTCTAGGTCAATATTTTATGTTTTATTTGAACTAACTCAATAGGCACACATGATGGTGAATGCCAAGTTGTGGCAATTTGTGAAAACCTCAGGCAAACAAACAGTCGTATACCAATCCGAATTGACTGTCTTTTGATTTTCAAGAGCTACATGATCGGTGTTCGTGAAGAAAGACGCTACCAGTTGCTTGCCAACGCTCCGCGCTCACTCAGCTTTTGTTGATTTTTCTTCATAGTTTAAAGGACCTGCAATGAATTGATCAACCATTTGGCGGCACCAATTTTATGTCAAAAAATTTGGGAATTCACATGTGCACATAGCTTCTGCAACTATTATGTTCGGGTAAGATCGTATGTACGCCCGTGCTACTATTGTCTATTGATACCTCGATTTCAGAGAGAATGAACTTGAAGTTAAGATCTGGATAGTATTGCATCGAAAAAATCAATTCCATCTTATCAGGCGTATGTTTACTGGACAGTTGCACTGTGAGATTTGTATATACATATGTGTGGGGTCGTATCGGACCAGTTCTAAAAAATTACAAATATTTTACTCGAAATAAGAAATCTCGATTTATTAATATCTATTGCAGTGTGACGATCGTTCAATCATTGCATTATAATAAACAACGACGAATTTGTATTTTGGATGTAAATTCCACTTTCCAAACGTTCCCTCCCCTCGAAAGTGAACTATCAGTCCGTTAGTACATTTCACTATTTAACTATATAGTTAACCTATTCTATACGACCTATAAAGATTTTTTCTGAGGACGTTTCTGAGGACAGTGAACAATTCACTCCCATGCTATCCGGATTATGCAATGCTGACCAGCATACCATTACCAAACCTATTCCTGATTAGACTATACGTCTTTGTTTATATTGACGACCTTTTTGTAACATCACAAACTATGAAATAATACAAAGTCCATCTGAAACAATTCTTTCAGAAGTTTGTGAATTAATGCCATTATAGAATTCCTAGACTCGATATTCACAGTCATTCAGAAATCCATTGACATCATAAATAATGACCACCGATTCATATACCAAAACTTTAACACACGCTCCAATTCATTCTCACTTGAACCTACTCAAAAAGGCATAGACGCGTCCGACCAATACCAAAACAAAGCTTAAAATGAAATTGACTAACTTAATGCTGTTACCACACCCACCGAACATAGCCTGATTCAGTAAAATTACTGATACATGGAACACAACTGTCGGAGCTGTTCTGATATTGTGTCGATAGTCAGAATATTACTATTTAAACAGACCTTAGGCATCTGACAAAAACAATTTAGTCTTAAACTGAACGTAATCCAAGACAATTACGTATTAGTTTCATGAATGGAACATTGTGTGGACGAATCCATTGTTTTGGGGTGGTATCTTAAGACAATGTAATCTGCGAGGAAGTCAGTGATTAGAAATAATTCGGATTTACTTGAATTATAGAATCTACGGGATAGGCCAATATTTTAGATTGTTCTAATTAAGAAACGTTACGGAAATATGTGGAATATTTTGAAACTAATGTATGCTCCATCACCACTCTTCGACATCCTGTTGCAACCCCGCAAAACGGTTCCGGGCCAATAAACGACTCTGCTGCACTGACATTTCAGAACTAATAATTTTAAAGCGCTGTCTGATACAATATAAAACCTTGCACTATTTTGTTTAGGACCAGCCGTTAAAAATCTTCTAGCCTGTTCGTGTCCCACCGTTCATATTTGATTCTTCCGTATAACATATAGAATGAAGATTCTTCTCGAGTTCACTCATTCCGATCAGATATTCCAGTGGGTATAGGTGGTATTGGAAGTAGAATTTTTAGATAACCCACTAAATTGTCCGTCTTCAGATTTCCCTCAGATTGGATCTTCAATGCAACATATTTTTTGAAATTCAGATGAACCATAGGTTAGATGAACCAAGGGTTTAATAATGATTAAAACTGACCACTAGATCATCTTTTGGATTCTATTCCCAAGTACTACCATAAAGATGTTGACAGCTCCAAAAAGCACCAGTGGCTCATTTATAGACTTTGGTAATAATTTTATGCCAAGCCAGTTTCAGATTTATAATATTAGAATTCTTTAGAAGATTGCTGAGCCATTCAAAACGGGGCCAAGTATGTAAAGCTTCGTTTTTCCACCACTGTTCCATCGTCACACTGTGCCAATGGTTTTCATATATTAAATCTGTTAGGGTCCTTTTTGCCCAATAAATGATGAGCATAACTCTGGACATCAAATGCATATGGTTGCTGAGTATAGGTAAAACCTTTACAATCATCAGAGACCATAGAAAAAGGGATAAAACACTTGAGGACATCAAGTGTAGCCTAATGGCGAACGACTCATCCTCCGATAATCCATTTTGCCGTAGTACATGTCAACTCCTCTGCTGATCTACCAATGTAGTCATATAAGACGTGTTATCGATAGCTCTCTCAATGTGATTCAATTTCAATAAGGGTATTTGATTCAGTTCGCCACACATAAGGCTTTTGGTATACGAAATGAGAGAGTTGTAAGTTGGATATAAATTGGTGAGAAATGATTTCACATTCTACCATACTAGCGAGTTACTAAAGTCATACAATAATTGTTTGGGTTTTAATCAAATCTGGAATAGTCTCCGAATTACTATCAGATTAAGCCCGATATGGTCAAATAAACTGTAAGATGTATGTATTTCTGTTTTCTGGGTAACCCTAGAGTTTTATTGGGTGTGTGTATCTCTCCTTCCGTACAGGTCAGATTATAATCGTTTTGGACTCTTGATTTTACTTTAATCATTAACATATGATTAACCTTAATTAATGAGGGCAATCGAAAGGAATAGTCATCAATTTAATGACTCGTTTTCAATCTATGGATCATATTTCAACTGATTAGCTTCCTGGACAAGCTTATTCTAGTTACAAATTCCCAAGTCGGATCTTTGTAACCCGATCTTATATATTATATTTGTACAAACCGATTTATCATATGAGACATTATCAGTAAACAAATCACCATATATGTATGTATGTTTACAGAAAACTACTACCGTTTGTTATTTAAATTTAATTTACAATTAAAATTCAACTCGATTTCTTGCTTTGTTTTCAAGAAAACGGAATAATAAATAATTTTTATTCTAAGGTCAAAAGACCAATCACCTAGAATCAGGAAGGGCGTATATGACTAGTTGAAGTAGTTGAAAGTAAATCAAATGCATTTTAATTAAAATTATTATTCTATTTTGTTAGTTGAAAGATGCATAATTAATCATTTAATCAATGAGCAATGTATATGCCCAGATGATAACCTTAAGTCTTAAAGAATAGGTCACCACATTTTGACGTTAATTGATGATTGCTATATAGCAAACAAAATTGTCTTCGTAATATTTTTAAGCTAATCATTTTGCTAATATAGCAAAACATCCATCCAGGACTTTGTATTATAAAGGGTTTTCCAATAAGAGGTTTCATTTTGATATTTAAAAAAAAGTATTTCTAAGAGAAATCATTGAATGTCTATTTCATTGTAAAGAGGAAGGTATGCCATTAACATTGGAAAACGATATTAGTCAAATGCCCGTCAGAGCTACGCTTACAGCGCCATATCCATTGGATCCTTTTATCCAATTCCATCTATAAGTTCCTGAATCGATTGTAGAGCATTGGCATAGACCTTATCTTTCACATGGCAAACAAAGATCTGGTTGCTTGTGTGGCAATTGAATAGAACTGGTCTCAGCAGCCAGGCTCCAAAATCCACTCTCAGTGGATCACACTAATGGAATAGGCCTCTATTAAAAGAAGCAAAAACTGTACTAAGAGCTGGAAGAAATTGTTAAAATACTTCTTCAGATCAACTGTCCAATTTAATGAAGTGAATCATGAACTTCATTATAAATCACAGTCTATTGGAAAAATATCACAATCCATCCAAACCCTTTAAATCATACCTTTAGCATATATAGGTTTTGCAGGCCGTAAAATGAGATGAGCCGCTCATCATTGAGACCGTAATGAAATACCTTTAACGGGTGATTAGTTATGGTCTCTGGAGATTGACGAGTTTCTATCTAGACTGAGAAATCATGGGCTGGATGTCCGCCAAATTTACACAAATGATCCGGTTATAATCATTAGGACCTAACTCGATGAAACCTTAACACAGTGTAACAGTGGTACATACAAGTAGGGCTTCATGTCAACCCTAATAAAACATTGATAGTGACATTCACTAAGAGACAATCGTTGGTAAGACTTTTCGTTTTAAATGGATAATGATCCAATTTTCCAAAGCAGTCAAATATCTAGAAGTATTCCTTATCTGACTTGGAATCAACATATCGCCAACGAGTATAACAAAGGCGAAGGCGAAACCAAACTGGTCACATGTACATAACCATTATCAGACCCATAGCCTTCCGACCAAAAACGAGTTTCACAAATCATTTAATGTCGTATATTTTGGTCGGGATGAGTAAAGTCGAAAAGGACCTATATTAGAACAGAGGTTTGGACATGATTTGGCCATTTTCATGTCTATTATTTTGCCATTTGTGTGTCTATTATAGCCATAGAAGGCAGTATGCAAATAAGTACGTGAATCAAAATGGATGGTAAGATTCCGTGAATGTTTGAGAATTGGCCAGAGAAATATTAAAATTCAATACCTGGATATAGAAGCATGTTTTTTGTTAGAACATACATATGCAACTCCTATCAAAGAGGTGGCTGATAGAGATAAAGCGCTGAGAGACTTGTTCCAATGGTGGACCGTCTCTTAAAATGATTGAGATGAAAAATTCGATGACCAAAGTATTGTTTAGCAACAAGAGGGGTCTTATGCATAAATCAGATTCTGTTGAATAGAGAATGTCATTCACCTTCTATAGAAGTAGTGTATAGAGTACTCAAATGAGAGTGAAAGAAACTAAAGTAAATGGTTGGCGGGTTATATCTATGCTCTCGCAGGTTCTTGATCAATCTTGCTAAAAAAAGAGGAAATCTTGATAAAAAAAGAGGAAAGATTAAGTTGAGCCGAAGGAGGCCTAAGTGAATTAAATTTAAGAAAAAGGGGTAGGGGTACTGGAAGCAGCGTGTTTATATAATGGTGTTTGAGCACATTCAATATTGTGGGACTGAGGTTATGTTCGAATGGGGTATCTATTACACGTCTAAACTGAAATCGGTTTTTTAAGTAGGTTAAGAGAGATGCTACAAAGGAACAGACGAGTGGAACTTAAAACGTCATTTGATTTGAAATTATTTATATGAAAGTCTGTTTGATTGAGAGAATATCGAATATCAGAAAGTGAATCAAGCCAAAAAGCTTCTATAATTTTGACAAAATGACACTAAAACCCTTACTTAAAGAATCGCGTAAGAATGCTTAAGCGCTAATAAATAAAATGAATGAATCTGACAGCAAGGTCCGTCAAAAAAGGAAACTCTTGTCTCCGGACAACTACAACACTATAGTGCCAAATAGACCAAACAGGCATCGACTCAGTGAAGGACATGAACCACAAACTGATTTCAAACTACGTCTCTGCGAGCTGAGTTAATAAAAGTTTGCTCACACAGAGCTAAAATTAATAAACTTAATTGAATGTGACGTACATTAGCATCACATCTCACTACCAGTGACTGATACGTTTCTAAATTTTAATACAAGCTATATACCGGATCAATCCATCCATAAACTCTCTAGGTGTCAAAATCTGTTAGAATTTTCGAAATTATATAGGCCAAGATATCGTTAGATGTTCCTCAGTATATATAGAGAATATGGTAAAAAGGCCTCATCTTACAATACTCGAAGTTCTGGCCATAAAAAATCATTAATCATAAATCGGTAGTGCAATCCATTCACCTTTACAGTTGAACCAGCCTTATTTAACAGTTGAATCACACCGCCAGCTCAAAAATTGAACCAAACAGTGACACGTTGAGGATGGAGAGACTTATCAACAATCATTCTAGGTTTTTTTAAACCCTAAATGCGACAATTCTGCTTATTAACGTAGCCGCCGAGGTGAAAATGGGCTTCATCAAAATCATCCGACTTTCCGATGAAAATCTTGATGATTTTGATGTATTTCAAGAACCCATTCAGCGTAGATACTTGTGTTAACTGAATTTTAAGAATCAAAGATCGACGAAGAATCAAAAATCCTGGGTTTTCTTTAACATTACGGGTTACAGCAACAAAATTTTTAGTTGTTCTTGAGCGACGCACACGGTTTCTGATTCTTCACACCACTTACTTGTGCCAACAGATCAAATTGTTCCACTTGTTTCACTATTGTCGGCCGGGAAGGTGCTTCACATCGTACCATTTTTAGTAATGCCGTAATTTTTACTTATCAAATGTTAAAAGAAGACAACTTAAAAATGACAGTTGCTCAAATAGCAGACTATTCAAAATGAAACCTCTTATTAGAAAACGCCTTACTATACAAAGCTAATATAATACTAAGACTATATAGACTAATAAATCTGATTGTAAACCTTCAAGTATTGTTATTACAAACAAAAAAATTTATTTACAAAATACAAAATCCGAAAACAACAATAATTTTAATAATAAAATCAAATCTTCGAAACCCACAAAAGAAAACAATGTAGACCCTACCCCAATAATAAGAAACCGACAATAAGCATATAAATATATAAAGAGAAACCCAAAAACAGCACACACACACACACACAAGAAATCGAAAGGATAACAACAACAACTAAATTGAAGAAGATAGCCAGATAGATTGACAAGAGGAAATCAACGATAACATTTCAAAGAATTCATGGTTCATTCCTACACTTATTGATATTTGGAATACTTTGAATCACCTCAACCCATATGGTATGAACCCAACTCAACATCGATTTATATGTTGAATGATTAAATGTAATAAACAAAACCAACATGTTTCGAATTTTTGTTTTATTTCTTTTTCACTGACATATCTTTGAGATTAAAGAGTTCTTAAAATAATCTATTTGGTTTAGTTTAGTATTTTTTCGGAATTTTATAGTTCCAAAACAAAATTCGTAACAGATAGACAGCATAATAATTGGATTTGATCAAACATATAAAAGAGGAATAATATTTATCGAAATTCGATTTTTAATTAATCTGAGCACTCCTGTCTTCAATGGTGGTGAATTAAATTAATATATGGCTTAAAGGCAGTAACGGCCATAACCGCGTCTCAATTAATACGTTAACATGGTTTTTCACGAAGCAAGCAACATTCGTGTCATAATGTGACATAATGGCATGCTAAACTCGAACGGCAGAGGACTTCGATCCCAAACAGTAATACTTGTTAAATGGTTCTTCAAGAAGCTAGAACTATGTGTCATAATTGGTCATAATGCATACCAGACCGTGTCATAATTGGACATAATGGCATACTAAACTCGAACGACAGAGGATTTCGATTCTAAGAAATACTTGTTAACTGGTTCTTCACGAAGCAAGCAACATGCGCGTTATAATTGGACATAGGACATGGCGTGTCATAACTGGAGGTAAAGGCATACCACATTGCATCATAATTTGACATAATGGGACCGAATGGCATGCTTAACTGGAACGACCGAGGACTTCAACCACAAACAGAAAAACTTTTTAAATAGTGAACATTATGAAAATTATGTACAGGATATCGGAATCGTTTAAATTGGAATAAACATTCAATAACTTATCATCGAAAATATCTTATCCAACAGGCACCGTCTGATAACCCTATTCGTCGTTTGGTGTAGAATTTTGTTTAGCACGGGACATTGAGAGACCATCAACATGTCGTTCATCAAAATCGTTTGCACAAAATCATCATTGGGTCATATTTATTTAGAAAAAACCAAACAGTGATGGATGTAAGTTGATTATGTCTCCCTGCAAATTCATAAAAAATATTTTGACGAATACTGGCTTCAAAAAACTGGTGTATTCAATCTCTGCAACGAAAATTCCCTGGACGTCTGATATCTAAAAGAGATAACATTGACTTTTTTATGAGGTTATTTGAAAAGCAAACCATACACCAGCAAGCATCAGCCCATTGACAAACTCAAGACAAATATTCGTGCAAATAAAGGCAACCACTTAATTAATGTTGTATCCAATGTTTTTATACCGACATAAAAGATGACGCACTCGTTATTTCCTGCAAATGGGAAATCAGATCACTAAATCTGATCAACTTTTCAAAATAACATTGACCAGAATACTTGTGATTGTATAATGTAACTAAAGAAGGGTGATACATTTCCGTACCAACATTATAGAATGTGCAGTCATCCACAAAATTTCAATGTTGTTCAACAATTGAAGAGATGCATAATGAGTCATGTTTGGTATGTCATTGTTTTTTAGACCTCGAAATGCAGTTTGTTATAACTTTACATAAAAAAGAACTAGTTATTCAAAGGGCTTTGT
Source organism: Tipula lateralis (assembly GCA_963932295.1). Classification (NCBI taxonomy): domain Eukaryota; kingdom Metazoa; phylum Arthropoda; class Insecta; order Diptera; family Tipulidae; genus Tipula; species Tipula lateralis. The sequence continues at coordinate 43,648,119 of OZ010737.1, read as the reverse complement.
AAAGAGCCAACATTGACTTATAGTCGTTGATGAACTCCTTGGTGAAGCAGCTGATGTGGTTTGAACGTTTTCTGGAAAAAACTGGAACATTATCTCCAAACTGGTTCAGAATGGTTTGTTCCTATTAGATATTTCATAGCTTGACAATGGTTTACATTTTAACTCTTGATTATATATAATCTGTCTTAAAAATACCGCTTTTACTAAGCGAATTAATTTAAAAGGAATATCTACCTTCTCTTTTCGATAAGAAATTTCTCAGATCTGAACACGTCAAGGCATCTTGTGATAGTTTTAGATACAAACTATCCTGGAAGAATCATTTAGAATGTAAAATCACAAAAACATCCTCCACGTTCTGGCCATGTAGAAAGGATAGGAAAATTATACTGTGGCCTTACTCTCAAAATTATTTTATTTATTTATAAGTCTCTAGTGTTTACTAAACATATACTGCACTTGTTTGATAGCGTGCTGTTAAGATTACTACTTAGGCTACTGCAGATATTATCAGTGATTATATGTGAGCTACTCGCCACTATTTCCTTAACTACTGAGTCTAAGGCCTGTTGTGTGACTTTTATTTTAGGTACACCATGCTTTGCTACGAGTCGTCTGAAGTTCCTTGGAGCATGATTTTATGAGCAATGAAGGCTCCCGAACCGAATTTAGTGCAAGGTTTGGAATCTACTGTCCAACAAATGGTTTTAAGTCCTCAGCTAACTTGGGATATCTACGCACTGTATTTCAAGAAAAAAATTTCTTGTTACACATTGTTTAATGGAAACCATGAAGCGTGCTTGAAATAATAAAAAAATACATTTGGTACAGACACCTAACCTGTACTCAACCATTAAGCAACACTTTGGCCAACACTTAATTGGATAAAGACTTTTAATACTTAAACCTCTGTTCTAGCAATATAGTGTCACGGGCGTGTGAGTACTCTTTTGCTGGCTAACTCTGACAAAAATTGGCTCAGGGTTAAAATACATCAGTTGTGAACCAAAATCAAAAGTTAATCGAGTGAGCATTATCATTGAAAAAGAATCAATAGAGAATCCTAGTAGCATCGACATCGAACGTCCCTAGTTCGCAAGATATTATGTGATTATTGTCTGTAGCCAAACAACAATCTCTTTGACTATATTTAGACTTCTGAAATTTATCAGTGCAGTGACTTGTGATAAAATCCTGGTTTGCAATGTGAGTTTTTCTAGTAAAAGTGACCGCAGAACCTCTTCTGGTTCTAATTCCTAATAATAATAAATCATCGTACTTGGTTTCGTTTGATACGTTTATCAGGAAACCGTATTAACTTCCTTATTTCGCGACTTGTAGAGCTAGATATGTATCGTTGGTTGACTATTAGAAGCCATCAGTAAATCAAAAACATTTTTGAAGCATGTCAAGAGAATGTATGTAGTATAGTCAATCGAGTTTTTTTAAATTATTCGCATTGAAAGAATATGTGGTTACCCGGGACGTAAGTTTAGGGTTGTTATCTTTCATTAAAATAAATTCTGGAATTTAAATACTTAGTAAGGATAAGACGAGATTCATAGAACTCATTTTCAAGTTTACACCCTGGATATTACCTACATTTTCCCCACGGACTCCAATCGTTTCCTAACATGAAAATTTCAAGCTTCCTCTTTCAAAGAAAATGTTAGTTCTATTTTTTTTTTAACAATTCCTAAATGGTTCAGCAAAATCCTATATCAATAATTTGGTTAGATAACGTGAATTAAGCTGACGCAATCGATGTTACTCTTAAACTGGCTAACTTCTTATTATTTCGACAAATCCAAGTAATCGTCTAATCAACCAAATTTTGCTAATATATTTCGCAAAGCAATAATATTTTTCGTTCCTATTAAGATTTGACATAACCATATGATTTGGTTTATTGTGTCATATATACTCATACATAGAGTTACAAGTTTTGAGATAAAGTCTTCATCCTACTTCAATTTTTCTTTAAGCTATTAAATTGAACTTATTTGTTGTAGTATAAATGACACAGGTCTTTCGAACTCGGATTGCTTATTATTATTTAACTGGTGGTAATTCATATGCAAATCATATTTCATGTATTTCTCATTAACAGTTTTGCAGTGTAATGACCTCTGACAAAATAGTCGTATTTTAATTAACAATGGCCAATTCAAATTTATAAAAACTAAAGTTTAGTATAGCAAAATAATTTACTCCATTAGGGACTAAATCAAGACCAGCCCTTATATCGACTATCAGTTAATAAAGACCTAAAAGTGAATTAGCAATACTATCTTATTTTAACCAGGAAGCTACTAATTAGAAAGATAATAATCTGCTAACGTACGAGTATATTTCGTTTCTTGCACAGTTTAGTTCCAATTTGCTTCACATGCATTGAATCGTGGATCACTTCCGGAAAAATTTAAATTCAGAGAATGTACCATTTTTAGTTTATTAACCCAAACCGTATAAGTATAGAGATGAATTTAGACATTCGGATTGGTTTAAGATTTTATTAAATTAACAAACATTGAGTTGATTACCTGATCCACACATTGCTAAGCTCAATCAAATACCGTTTCAAAAACCTTTATCCATCATAACAAAGTCATCTGCCAACTGCAGAATGACTTGGTCTTTTGAGTTTAATCCATGGATCGAGCTCTTATATAGATTGAAGAGATTCTGTGAAATACTACTCCCTTGTTGGCGTCCAACATCAAAGTTCGAAACCCTCGTTCAAAAGAACATGATAAAGTTTCCCTAGCACCACAAAGTCATACGTCCTTTCAATATCAAAAAAAATTACGGCACAAATTTACAATTTTTCTTTTGTACAGCCCACACATTTATTTCCAGAGTGGTACTTTCAAGAAATTTTCATTATTTTCGAACAGATCGAACTGATCAATGAGGACAGATTATTAGGGATGAGATTTGAGAAACTCATCGAACTTGAATAAAAGCTTGATTTATACCAATCCAAAATTGAATAAATGTTTCAAAACGAAGTAGCCGCCCTTTAGCCCCGACCTACACATCATTTAGCATGTGTGAGCTAAAATAGTAAGAAAATTTTGGTGCAACACACAATTTCACAGCGTTTGGAATCTTTCGTTCGTTTTTGAACTAGAAATTATTTCCCCGCTCATAGCTCTAATGTCCAATGTGTAGTGAGTCAGTTCGCGAAACTTGCTTTTAACTGTGAACCATATTCGGTAGAAAAGAGCGCTCACTAAAAATTCTACGAGGAAATTTGCGAATAAAGTTCGTTCGATTGAAAATATTTCTGCTGTAGCTGAAAGTGTGTACCAATCATCGTTCAAAACAATTGAACATCAGCGATAGGACTTTGATAAGAATTTTACACAAGGCATTCCTAGTGTTTCGCTGTGGAGCTCATTTTAAATGATTTTGTAAACAAGCAAAATCGACAGACAATACACCCAAAACTTGTGACTGTTTGCACTAACAATTAATGGCCACCTTATTTATTCACTATGAAGAGAAATAAGAGCTGTAATTTGACATCGTTGAACTATTATCTGTAAGAACTTTCCAGGACAAATGTTATGTTGATCACCTTGAGGGTCTTGAAAACAACAATCCGAGTGTCTATTGCTTGAATTAGAAGCCAAAACGATTTAAAATGTAGTACTTGGGTCGACAAGATAGTCATTTGAATGAAAAAGTGTACTATCGAAAGCAAGTACTAATGAAAAAATTGACAAGGTCGAGATTAGACAGCCAAAATTCTATTTTTCTATCAAGAGGTCGTTTTCGTTCAGAAGTTCTAGATTTTCAAAAGAGAGATGGTTCTGTATTCGTTTCATTCAACTACTGTATATACTGTTTGAAACCTGTTGCTTCTAACAAGCATGATTGTACCAGTTGAGATGACGATTCATAACCGTGAATCATCATCTCAACTGGTACAATCTACTTAGAATTGATGGTGGACAATGTTTACTAAGTTGTAGATGGATTTGTGTATTAAGGACAAAAGCGAAAAAAAAATATACTTTCCTAGAAAGTTATCAAGAAATCCTATTTCCAGAGATCATTGCTTAAAACACAATAGAGAGTTTGAGTTAGATTAAAACTAACTAAGTAGATTGTTACACAACTAATTGATAACCTCGATATTTTTTAACACGATTAGATCCATAAATGGTCAAGGCTGAAATATTATGCGACATAGATTTGATCTTTTGCTCTAAATCAAAGATAAAAATTACTCTACTTTAGAGTCTATAGAACTGAGAAAAGAAAACTGAAAGAAAGACTATTTTCTTACATACTATAGTAATAGGCTTATTAAAGCTGACTTAAAGCTCGATTTATACAAACGCAAAAACTCCAGGTTTAGCCAAAACTTTATACAAACGATTCAGCCACCTTATAGCCTGAGCTACATTAAGCATGTGCGAGTTAAAATAGTGAGAGATTGGAAGCCAATTAATCACTAGTTAATCAATTTTCAACAGGACAGACAATTTCAGCAACGATGGAAAACAAAGTAGTGAGTCATTAGGTTAATCTTGCTATAAACTGCATACCAATTCGGTAGGAAAACTTGAAAATATTTCAGCTGTAGCTGAAAGTGTGTATGAAGATCAAAACGCATCCATCGTGCCATCGTTTTAATGAAGGCCTACAAAATCTAATTGGATCAAGAATTGAAGGGAGTCCCGTCGTTGTGTTTTCACAAAAAAGCTTTTTATCATCTCAGTAGTTTTATGAAGAAGCAAAGTTACCAGCCAATGCACTAACAGTTAATGGCCACCTTTATCATATTGTGTTAAAGAGTCACTACGATTGAAGAGAAAAAAGACCTGGAATTTGACTTCGTTCGACTATTATTTGTAAGAGTCGATGTTGATCATTCAGAGGGTATTGAAAGATGTGTTTCAATTGTATTAAGAGTGAGCTCAAACGATTTATTTATACTGTATAGTAAAAATTGGTACGATTGCATAATCGGATTGTGAAACCTGTTGCTTCTGGCAAAGAAAGAGGCACCATTTGTGACTAGATTAAAACTAAGTAGTTACACAACAAAATTGATAATCTGATTTTCTAACAGGATTAAGATTAACCTATAAATTGCCAAGGCGGCCTAGATTTATACTATTGCCCTACATTAATTAAAGAAAATCTTCTTATATAAAAGTCCAGAACTCATTCTACATTTGGGTCACCCCATCTTCCATGTTTGTAGGACATTAAAAGAGAGTTGCGGAAAAACAATAAGGACAGCAAATAATACACAAAGTGATAGGTCAGTACCCATTAAATAAGAATATATATAAAGACACACTTAACACTTACCATTTAGCTGTTGTTTCGACTTTCAGTTCATGATACGAAGAAGTGAATTGAAATTTAGCCGCACGTTTATTAACCCGCTGCAATCGTTTCCAAACACTACCCATACTGGATCGATGATAGTTTGTGGTACAAGAACAACACCAAAACCACAATAAACCTTCCCTTGTTTATGTTTTTTGGGGGCCAAATTTATTTTTTGCTAGGTTTGATGTTTATTTAATTACAAAACCCCTATAATTTATCCCTTTTTTAACTATTTAATATTCGATTTTTTTTTTACTTATTATTGTACGAAACACACACAAATTATTTTTATTTTTCAATGAAAATTTTTATTGATTAAATAATTAAAATTTATATGTTGTACATGTACAGACTGTAAGTTTTGTGTATGTACATTTTTGTGTTGTTGTTTATTTTAAAGCTCACACACACACGCACACACAGCCACAGACATCAGTAGCAGCTAATCACAAATAATTATTTTAGATATTCACTCTGTACACACTTATTTATTATTTAAACAATTATATATTTATTGCAAATAATTTAAATCACTAAACAAAACTAGAAACAATCAAAAACGTCACTATTTTATGTTATTATGATGTGATGTAGTACTACGACCGTGTAGTGTAGTGGTTAGGTCATCGTTTTTAATTAGAAAACAAAAAAATTAATTTTTTGGTCTGTGTCCAGTTTTAATTTAATTACGAAACTAGGTAGTGTTGTGTTATTGAAACAAAACTTTTTCACACTTTAAACACTGAATGACACAAAAATTTTCCGTCTTTGTAAAACAAAAGAAAATCGATCGAATGTAATTTTCTTTCGTCTTGACTGTAGTGTGTAGTATTGTAGCACCATACACACACACACAACAATGCAATAAACGTAAAATAACAAAGCTTATTTATATACACAAACGCACTATATATGAATGATTAATAAACTGGTTTATACAAATAATTCACTTAATTTTTAATTAAATAAAATTATTTTAGTTTTTAGAAAATTTATTACTACTACTCTCTCGCGTTTTGACTTTTCCATTGGAGACGAAATTAAAAAATGACAAAACCTTGACAGAACGAAATAACCAAGTTTTATGTAGGCCGGTTTTAAACAACACATTTTTATCGTTACAATACTGAATAATAGATGTCACTCGATGGTAGACGATTAAAAATCATTCTACCATAATTTGTTGAACGTTTTCGTTGAATATTGTTACATATTGTGATGTCTACAATAACTGAAATGTTCAATATGTGAAATATTCCTTTAAAGACTAAATATGAAATTGATCTAGCGGTACAACAACTAACTGGTATTCAACAACACGCTGATAAATATCGCTAGTGGAGCGGGAGGTACCGTGTTCGAAACCCGATAGGAGCAAGATGGTGTGAATGAACACATCTATGACCTCCTGTTGGAGTACAGAATTCATGGGCCAACCCATCTTCCATGTCAGTGCTATAGGTAAGGACGTAACTAAGCGAATCGCAAAAAAGGTGAAAGTGAATCGAGCCACGAAACAGATTGTAGAGATAAAAAACAAACAAATAGTTAATGGCTACGCCGATTAACTATGCTGATTTTAAGAAACACAAACGGACATTACGCAGGGAATGCCGGATGGCTACTCCACAAGTCACTCAATCTTAAATCAAGGTTAATGCTTAAATATTACTTCAATAGAATCACAGGTACTGATTTAAATAAGATGAAGCAACGGATTTCTTACTATAGAAAGCCACACGTAAGGTGAAACGACCAACACTCTCATCCCCTCCAATTCAGCTCGCTGGCAGAAGCTGGCCAAGAAGTGATGAAGAGAAAGAAAATATATTTAGCGACATGATTTAATAAGAGCTTCAGTTTTCAATACCTTTTTTTTTTGTGTTATCCGTCACTCAGGTTCAATTGGCCCATTGTGACATCCCACTTTCACTTGACGTTCGGCTCAGTGGCGTAGCTACAAGGGCGCAAACCTCACGCTGCAGGGGGGCCCGCAACGATAGGGGGCCCGCTGCAACGCGGTCCCGTGGTCTTTGTTATATTTGTGTATTAATTATTTTGTATTTTTGTATTGATGTCCACAATCCATAATCATTTATCAAATTTACGAAAAAAAACAGCATTTGCGGGAAGTTTTGTTGAGTCACTGCTTCGCAAACAAAACTGTAGCTGAAAGTCATAGTTTGCTCGTGGATTTGTATGTTGAGCATGGTCTTGCAAAAACACAGTGCTTTGTGTGGTTTAATCGCTTCAAAAGTAGTGATTTTGACATTAAGGACAAAGAGCATCCTGGTCAACCGAAAAAGTTATAAGCTGAATGTCAAACGCAAGAAGAACTTGTAGAATCATTGGAAATTGATCAAGCAACAATATTCAGACGTTTGAAAGCCTTGGGATTCATCCAAAAAAGATGGGAAATTGGGCGACATACGAGTTGAAGCCAAGAGACGTTTGGAAAGACGATTTTGCATGTTCGAAATGCTGCTCGAGCGCCACAAAAAGATGTTGTTTTTGCATCGTATTGTCACTGGCGATGAAAAATGGATCCATTACGATAATCTCAAGCGCAAAAAAGCGTATCTCAAGAAAGACGAGGCCCATCGACACTGAAGCCGAATATTCACAGGGCTCTCACGTATGCAATCAGATATGAGTCAATTATTTTCCACCACGATAACGCTCGGCCACACATTGCGGTTCCGGTCAAATATTACGAGAATAACGGATGGTAAATTCTGCCTCACCCGCTTTATAGCCCAGACCTTGCACCTTCCGACTACCACCTATTTCGATTCATACAGAATGCCCTACCCAGAATACGCTTCACTTATTGAAAATTGGCTTGATTCGTTTTTGACCGCAAAGCCGTCGCAGTTTTTCTGGGATGGAATCCATAAATTACCAGAAAGATGGGAAAAAGTTTTGGGTAGTAATGGGCAATACTTTGGATAAAAAATCTTGTGACATTTTTCCACAATAAAGGCTCAAATAAAAAAAAAATCTGGTTTTTAATGCATACCTAATAGCTTCCAGTATTTCATGTTTAAGTATTGACATGTTTATTATTGTTTCTTACGTTACCTGTAATAGTCGCAACAGTGGAACGATCTTTTTCTAAATTGACTTTTATTACTCTGGAGGACAAGATATGCAAGGTGGAGGGAGGATAGTCTAAGGGCCTACATTAAGTTATGCGGGGAGGCCAAAAATTTGTAGTTACGCGACTGGTTCGGCTATAAGTTCGAATTTACGTAGAAACCATCTGCACATTGCATAGTTTCCATACGAGCCTTTAGAACTAACATCGAAGACGGGACTGGTCATGGATTCTAAACTCAACAAGGGGTCTCAGGTGTGTTCAACAGATTGCAAAGATAAAGACAAACAGTTAGATGACTCTCTGCGGGTCGTTTTGTCGGTGAGCAACGAAATATGAGCCTGAAATGAAAAACACAATTTGATTTATACAGTTACAAGACAATTTTAAACCTGATCTTACTAGGAGGTAATTAAACGAATAAATAGACAAACCATGAATGGTGCCCGGAAGAGTAGTTGAAGATGCAATCCTATATAAAGCTAGTACATACTAAGGCATAAGAAATTTTAATCATTCGATAACGATCGAGTGATACGGATGAATTCATCTGTGAATCATTGTTAAAGTAATCATTGTACTATGCCCGGCATGGATCAATCAGTGTGTAGATGGTTTATTCAAATCGGGCCTATATCTATCCGTTCTCGTAAATTTCGGAGTAAGGTATGAAGGACGTTAAAAGAAAAATGCGAAAAAATTGGGAACACTTTAACAACATAAAAAATACTAAAGACAGAAACAACAATATTGAAATACTATTCAGCTTACGTTAGATTCAAAATCAATGACTGAACAAACAGTTATCTGATCTCTGGTTAAAAACCAGGATTTATTCAACTTATGATTTTAGTTAGATGTGATGAGCTAACTTATAGTCAAATCCGATTTTAGTCTGTGTTGCAATTAGAACACTCATTATCGAAGTCATCTGTACTCTGAAAAAACTGCCGAATCCTTTATTCCCGGCTTCAGGTACGAAAGCAGAGGTTAGGATTAGTTTAGTGATATTAGAACCATTCACAGTCAGCTAAAAATCTTCTTACCGTTTCGAAAAAATATTAAATAATTATCTGGATCAATGATATATAATCCTTTGAATACACACCTTTTCCATAATGCCAGACACCCAATAATATGAAACAGATTATAACAATTATCTTTAGCGATACTATTGAACCCATTACAACGAATCAATGACACGATGGATATCTCAACAGTAAATATCGGCGAGATAGCAGTTGCTATAGATGGATTACGGATTCACCGTAAACAGGAGTAACATATGGTGCGAGTAGTAGACTTTGTCGCCGGTTGTAGCTTAATGATTAAGAGCATTTCTCATCACGCTGCGGTCTCGAGTTCGATTCCCGGCGTTGACCAAAAATTAACATGCAACCGGATGACATAAAAACGCGTTTGTGTGTAAAAAATTCGTTGGGCTAACCACCTACAATGTGCACCATTCGTTAAAACTGGTTCGTAAGGTCTCAGTTGAGACGCGGTAAGGGCCGTTTACGGCCTCTAAGCCATAGAAAAAAAAAGTAGACTTTGATCAACGGCTCTGGGATGAACGACCGACACTTTTTATGATATCATATCCTAGTGCAGAACACGTTATCTCGGTATATACACCATTCACTTGGAAGAAAGATACATCTATCTATTGACTTCGAGGATAAGAGACGCAAAACAAATGTTTCTTTTCGAAGTTATCTCTAACAGTTCGTGTTAATGATACTCGAGTTCAATTGTTCAATAATCCACATCAACATTAACCAATGACTCCCGAACAACTCCGTCCATGTTTAGGTGGATGGTTTTCAGGCACCAGATGATCAAAAACGAAAGATCTCAGTCGTGGTTGTATTGGTCATTACACTTGTCTCTCTAAGAACAATTTACTAAACTGGAAAGTGTCTGATAACCATTCTTTCTCAGATAATGGTTTCTTCTTCTTAGGTAATTTTAAAAAAATTCATTTTGGCTATATTACCGATAGATTTTTATTATTTTTTTAACTGGTTTTGAAAGGCCAAGGATCACAAGCCATTGTTATCGGCAGTGACTTTTTCAGCAAAAAGAACTCAGTATGTCGCACTCGGTATCTGTCACTATGTCGTTGAGTTCCAAACTATAGATCACACGTATTATTCTTGTCTCGAATGTTACAAGCCGTCTTTCGTACTCATCCGTCAAAGGCCAACTCCCACATCCATACATCACAAAGGGTCTGATCAACACTGGACAATATCCAATTTTTCAAGATATTTTGCTTTCAGAACTGGACATTGGGAATATAAAACTCGGTTGCCATCAGCAAGGCGAACCTTCTCCCGCACTATTATCGTGGGTAATGAGAGATCCGAGAAATTTCTTCATTTCTTCAAACGGTGGTTATCACTACTGAAATCGATTGTGTTACAGTATCTAAACCTACAGATCAGATATTTAGTTTTTGACTCGTTGATTCAAACAATGTTATAGTAGATTAAGTATCTCTTTCACTCCGTTGGCATTTAATCCAATCACACAGATATCATCTGCATATGGGAAAAGTTGATTGGATTGTTGGAATAAGATATTGTCCACTATGAGATTAAAGAGTATCTGGGAAAGCGAATTTTACATAGATGCCCTTATTTGTCTGCTATCCTAAATATTCATGCCGATCTAAGAATACCAGGTGTACATCGCAAGATGTTTCATAATACTAGTTAACACACAAGTTGCCATCCTGATCCGGAATGGTATTTGATCGAGATCTTAAGGTATGGTGGAATCCAGTGACTTTATCGTTCATTGCTGAGTTGAATTCTTAATTAATCAGCCTTCCACCATTCATGCTTCTTCTGTTTACAAAAACGTTTAGCTGCCCTCCTTGCAAGAATCGCTTTATTTCTCCTTACGATTATAACACGAGTTTGCACTTAACTGTGGACTATATTTCATTCCTCGTCGGCGGCATCGTCAACCGATGTTTTCAATACTTGCCAGACAATGTTCACTTTATCAGACTGGTAATTAGATCACAAAATCCTTTTATTAATAAGATCTTGATATTTTCTCGTTGCTTTTCTTCATTTATCTGACCTTCACAAGAGAATCGCGTTGTTTATTTCCGTGTCCTCCCTGAATCGTACGAAAATGGTTATCGCAGCTTTGCAATGTTCAGATAATGGTCACTACCTACGAATTTTATTGAAGATCGATACGATCTCACGTCTTGATCAACTCGAGCTCGTGCTTTTGAAATCAACACATGGTCAATTTGGCTTCGGGATGTTATACGTGAATGTGCTCATGTTTCCAAATAGATGTTTTTATGAGGAAAGAATGTACTTGTCACTTTGAGATCATGAGCGATCGCAAAGTACATCATTATTTCTCCATTTTCGGTCGTTTGATGTCGAGAGTACGGAGCTATATTATTACATAAGTCGGTCTGATTTCTGCCACCCATAGCATTAAAGTGGGTGCATGTACACAGATAATTGAAAAAGTATCGAATGCCTGTTTTACCTCCAAATCCAACTCCAAGATTTTCGAGGTCATCTCCACTGTGTAGCAATATATTGATTGCCAACAGTAGCCTTCGTCACCTGTGTCACGTATTATTTTTATTTTCCCGATTGGAGAACCATTTAAACGTTCAGATAAGTGTTGTTCCTTTATTTCATTGGATTGCTTCCGTTTTTTTCATTGTTACTTATTTCATTTCAGGTTTTTGGCCCGAAATCGAAACTGTACATTATAAATTGTAAGTATTGTCATTTTTGTTTCACGCCATGTTATTAAACATGTCGATTCCCCGTGTCGTGATGCGTTCTATGTTGGCCGGTAGGTCTCAATCTCTTAATGTAGGTAGCTGGAATGTCCAAAGTTTGTTACCCAATATTGACGAAATACGTCACCTTTTCTGTGATTCACCAGTTGACATTCTTTGCTTTTCCGAAACTTTTTTGTCCCCCAATGTATCAGACTCAGTTCTGGACATTGAGGAATTTAATCTAGTTAGGAAAGATAGGGTAGTTTCCCCACTTGGCTATGGTGGGCTGTGTATGTTTATAGGTAAACACCTGTCGTATAAACCTGTAAACATACCTCCTTCTATTTCTCGAATGTTACGATTTCATCATGACCTATTAGTATTCTCTACTAATTGTTACTCTCGTCCGGAGCCTAAAAGGTTTAGTTTTAGGGATTTTTCTAATATAGATGATTCTCATTTAGCACTAGTTTGTAGCTCTATTCCTTGGGATAACATTTTTTTTCTCTTGATTCCTCTACTAGTCAAATCCAGCTTTTCAATGGATTTATTAATTCAGTTTTCGATAGTTGCGTTGCTCTTAGATCAGTGGTAATTAAACCTAAATCTCCTCCATGGATGTCTGGAGAAATTATGGAAAAATTAGGAGATAGTAAGATATTTTTAGTCTACAAACAAGCTCGCAATAGGGTAGTAAGATTAATTAGGGCAGCCAAAAGTACTGGTTTCCAGGATAAATTAGATCCATCTCTTCCTCCTAAGGTGTTTTGGCGTAATGTTCGAAATCTAGGTCTAGGCAGGTGTAGAAATAATGGTATTTTAGATTTCAAAGCTGGGGATATCAATTCGATTTGATCTTAAATCTGAAGAGTGTTCTAACTCTTTTTCATTTTCTAATATTTTCTTTGAGGAGTTACAGTCTGCTGTATGGAAAGTAAAATCGGAATCTTCTGGTTTTGATAGGGTTAGTTTAAAATTGGTGAAACGAATTTTTCCTCTAGTCTCAAAATATTTATTACTCATTTTTAATTTTATATTAACCTCCTCTTCGTTTCCTGAGCAATGGAAACTCAGTAAAATAATTCCAATTCCAAAAATTAGCAATCCTGTTGAGCTAGCCCAATTTAGACCTGTCAGTATTTTAAGTTCCATTTCCAAAGCCTTTGAGATTGTAGTGAAAAACCAAATTCAGTCCCATATAATTGATAATAGTTTACTTAATGTCTTTCAATCTGGTTTTAGAAAGTGTCATGGCACGAATACTGCATTATTGAATATCAGCGATAATATTCGGCGTAGTATGGAAAACAGGGAACTTACTTCTCTCAATTTATTAGATTTTTCAAAGGCCTTTGATTCTTTGACTCACAACATTCTCTATAACAAGCTAGTTGTTATTCTAATTTTCTTCCAGTTACTTCAGGTGTTCCTCAAGGTTCGGTACTTAGTCCTTTATTATTTTCTATGTACATTAATGACAGAATTCTCGTTTCACCATTGTTCGTTTCACATTTTTGCTGATGATGTCCAAATTTATAGAAATAGTAAGTTAGATCAGCATTCTATTGTTAGTAACATTTCTCTGGTTAACGAGGATTTAGATAGGGTTTATAATTGGTCTATTTCCAATGGACTCGTCTTGAACGCTAGTAAATCACAATCTATTATTATATACAAAAAATAAGTATTAATCTTAATGGGTCAGTCATTCCGTTTTCAACTACTGGTAGGAATTTGGGGATAGTTTTTAACAAAACTCTTACATGGGGTGATCATTTAATAAAAGTTAGTAGAAAAGTATTTGGTTTACTTAGTTGTTTGTATAAAGTGGTAGGGTTTACGGATAGTCAGTTTAAAAAGAGAATGTTTATGTCCTATCTCCTTCCGCATTTTCTTTATGGTGATGTTGTCTTATTTGGTATGTTTCAGGAAAATATGTCTATTCTAAAAAGATGTTTTAATGCGTGCACTCGTTTTATTTTTGGAATTAGAAAATTTGACCATATATCACGTTCTTAGTTGTAGTTTAACTAGTTTTTATGAGTTTCAAACTAAAGAACCAAATTATTTATTCAAAAAATTATTATTTAGCAGGTCGCATTACGCGAATCTACGATTGCTGCCTGCAAGAAATTCTTCTAGGTCTTTAAATTCATCTTTTTTTGTTAGAGGTATTTCTCTATGGAATTCTGTTCCATTCAGTATTAGGAGTTTGAGATCTGCCGATACGTTTAAATCGAGGTTTCTTGAATGTCTGAATGACAATATAATTAGTTTAAGTCAATTGTTAAGATTTTTTTTTTATATATTGTCTGATCCCTGCTGCTCATCCCATTGTAAATGAGCTTGTACTCAAAATGGGATGTGCGTGCATGGTGTTGACCTTTTGTAATAAAAAATTTAAGAGGTTTTTATATCTAATGGAACACATGGTCTTCACTTTTAGGCCATCGAGTTTCTTGCAGAGCCACGAGTTCCAGTCGATACTCTATCATGCACATGATAAGGACGTCAAACGTGCCAGGTTTTCTAAGTGACTTAATCATAGTAATCATGTCCAGGTTCTTAAGCTGGGATTCGTTGTTATTTTGGCGATATCCGAATAATTTTTAGTTTTGTTGACATTTTGAACACTCTATTTTTTTACGGACCAGGGTCATCAGCCCAGTGTTCCAACCAGATTAAGTCGCCTTCTACGACAAGTTCTGGTTACAGTGGTTGTATTCTAGTCTTATGTTTCGTTCGAAATATTTACGCACACAGACCAAAAATCTAGTTTGTATTTATCTTGGACGCTTACTGGTGGATCTATTGTCGAGATCGCCGTACTCCATTACAATTAGTTTTTCTTTATTCTTGTTTGTGTACAGCTTCCCCGGGAAGTTTTATTTCGGGTTCATTTCATTGTACCACAACCAACTTGGCAGAATTATTCCTGACTACTAATACAAAATTTTGTGATTGCTTCCTCATTTGTCACCTTCTTACTGTTGTCCTATCTTTACAAGATTTATCACTAAATGTTGCTCCAATCCAGTGTTCCTTCTTCATCAAACAATAAAAAATAATATAAAAAAATTAATCGAGACAAATTATTATTTTTTTTGTTGTTTTAATTTTCTAAAGAAAAAATATAATTAAATATATATTTCCTATACATTTGTTGTAATTAATTTCAATAATATATTCATTAAATATATATATTTTTTTATATATCCTTTTATTTATTTGGTTTGTTATTATTTATTTATTCATAAAAATTGTTTTTGTATGTCTTTAACACAAATAATATAAATAAATATTTTTAAATGCATTGAATTGATTGATAATAATATTTCAAAAAGGGTGTTTTTGGACTATAAAACAAAATAAAATTTAAAATTTATTAAATTTGTTATTATTTAATTTATGTAATTAATTAATTTTTTTTTCTTTTAAAACTTGTCTTTCTCTAAAAATTTATAATTATTTTTAGTTTTAAATAAACATTCTTATTATTTAATTAAATTTTTTGTACGAATTATTTATTAATTTTTTTAGTATTTAATAACGATTTAATTTTTTAATGATCCCATTGGTTTTTTTTAATTAATATTTTATTTATGTTTTTTTGAAAAAGATATATTTATTTTTTAGTTATTATTATAATTTTATTATATTTTTAACAACGGTTTTTTTTGTATTATTTCATCTTTTTGTTTTTTTTTAAAGTTTTATATACTTTCTAAAAATTATATTAAATAATAGTTTTGTTATAAATTTACAATTATTTAGTGTAATTATTTGATGTTATATTTCAATGTATTGTTACTTTTAAAATTATATTTTTTTTATTTTAATTGACCAAATAAGATATTTTTCGTTTAATTAATTTGAGATACAAGTGGTTTGAAAATCATACGGAATGTAGTTAAATTATTGGGCAGTGACAGAAATAGGGCCCAATCTATTTTGGAGTGGTCTGATTAATATTATGTCGGATTAACCAATTCTAAAACATTTAATTAGCTGTGAATGTTAAAACAGTCTAAAAATTTATTATATTTGCAAATCTAATCAAAACTAAACTTGTCCAAATTCCAAGTCTCAATATCCTTATTAGCTGATATCGATATTCCACAAAACATTTCATGTCTAAAACGATAAAATAAAACTCAAATCAACAAATTCAGACTTAAAACACAAAATGCCTGTTGTATTTGTGTTTAAATACAAACACAGAAATCGTAAAAATTATTAATTAATTAATTTAAAAAATATTATCATTCTTAAAAAATACACAGCCAGTTTATATATATATATATATATATATATATATATATATATATATATATATATATATATATATATATATATATATATATACATGATGTCCCAAAAGTTACTGACACGAATGGTACGGTTGGCTACCCTGATCATAGCGAAGACGACTCTGATTTTACCACTTCGCACTGTGAAGTTCCCCTATCAAGTAATAGACGTTTGATCAATATATCGAGAAATGATCATTTGTTTTTTGCAAGGCTTGTGTTGGTGTAAAATAAACTTATATTAATCAAATTAATACTAATATTTAGTGAATGGGTTTGTTTCATAAAATAGTCTATTATCGTCGGTCATGTTAAAGTGATTACACATAAATCCTTAATACCCAGTGACTATTCTGATTTAAGATATGTGTTTTATACGAAGCTAATGAAGATCGGACACTTGCTCAACGGATATATCGAGATCGATACCCTAATCGTAGATTGTCATTCGTTAACACGTTTGTTAATGCAGATCAAAATTTGCAGGGGAACGATTGTTAATCTTGATGTGCCAGGACGTACAACAACATCAGACCATAATACGACTAGTGTTAGGAAAATTGAAGCAAAAACCGCTTCACTGATACGTTTGAAGAGGCGCTGGAGGAGAAAAAGGTGACCCCACGAATTGATAAGGTTTGGCACCATGGTCTGGAATTTAAGTTTCAACGAGATCTACCAATGACCGTTACTTTCGGGTGAGACAGGAAGAGGAGTACTCACAACTAAAGAAAATATTGGCAGCAGTCCCAGTGTGCTTGGTGTTATACCTTCGGTATATACAAATGATTTACCAAATATAGTAGAAGCCAGAATAGGGACATTTACACGGACAACATGGAAACTACAAAATGCTAAAAAATTGGAGAACAACGGTAAACGAATCAAAAATTAACACACATCAACTTCACAAACAAGACACTAGACACTAAGCTCAGGTGGAAAGCACATGTTAAAAAGAAAAGGCAAGAATTGAATAATTAATTCAAAAAAATGCATTGGCTTATTGAAAAAAACTCTGAGCTGACAACGCAATACAAACTACTGTTATATGGTATAAACAAATCCTTAAACCTATTTGGACATACGGCATTCAACTTTCAGGCTGTCTAAAGAAAACAACAGTTAAGATCATACAAACATTTCAAAACAAAGTACCACCTCCATCGAGATTTGAACATGGAATACGACGATGAAATATTTAAATTTTCAAGGAGTCATGTATTGCGGTACCTACTGGATCACATCAATGGACCAAAGCGCCTCAAAAAGATTAAAGTCTTTAGAATTATTGGTTCTCTAAACTACTGAAATCAAAGGACGAACTGATTTTTCTCATCCCGTAAGATTTTATTCCGCTTGAGAATTTAGAACATTTACTAGATAATCACTGAGATTAGTTGTCATATTATAAAGAAATAAAGATCTGCAAGAAATTGCAAAATCTATAGTTCAGAAGCAAATTAAAAAGGAAAACCTCCATTTTTATTATTACCAAGATATTTTGGATAAATTTTCATAATACACATTTCTGGTTTTCAATCAATCCACATTTGAAAATTAAACAACTTAAATTCACCGTTAATATTTGGTGTGGTATATTTGGAGATGAATAACTGAATCGATAATACTTCCAATTCATGGATGAAGTTCCGTTTATTAATCTGCGAAGTAAGTGGTTTATGCATGATGGTGCTCCACCACAGATTGCAAGAACCGTTTAATCACATTTAAATAATTTGTTTCTAAGTTAGTGGATTGGACACAGAGGATCGGATCACCGGATATAAATCCATTAGATTTTTTCCTTTGGGGCCATTTAAATATCTAAAGTTTATTCTTCTGCTATCCCAAACAAAGAAACTTTGATTGCTCAAATATTTGAAACTTGTAACGCAACTAAACGAGCCAAAAACGTTTTCGTAAGAGTTCGCAATTCGTTCATGAAGAGATGGTGATCATTTTGAGCATTTGTTATAAAATTTTCGAAATACAATTATTATTACTTATTTGTACTGCCTAAATACTTTTATCTAATTATGAAAATTCAAAATTTTTATTTGAAACTTTTAATTTTTTTTGATTTTATAATTTTGCAAATATCACACATAGTTAGCTTTTCTGAAATGGTTATTTCTCGAAATATTGATTTAATTTTAATACAAGTTGCTACCTTTACGTTGGAAGGTACCTCTTCAAACGCCTATAATTTGATAGAAAGGCTTCACAGTGCGAAGTCATAAAGAGTAAAGTCGTCTTCGGTTTGACAAGGTATCCATACCATTCGTGTCAGTCACTTTTGGGACACCCTATATATATATATATATATATATATATATATATATATATATATATATATATATATATATATATATATATATATATATATATATAATTTTATATTTATCATTATCATTATTATTATATCATTAATAATATTATATTTAATAAATCCAACAAATATTTTTATTTTATAATGCTAAATTTAAAATATACATTATTTTATTTATAATATATAGATTTATTTAAATATTTAATTTTTTAATTAAAATATAACATCAAATTCGTTTTTAATAAATAATAATTATAATAAAAATACAAAACATATTTATTTAATTCTCATATCTAGTATTTATGAAAAGCTAAAAAATTATTTATAGCATTTTTAATTTACAAATTTTTAAAACATTATTTTTTTTATTAAATTTATATCTAAAAATTTATTTATATTATTGAGAATAAAACAGTAAAATAATAGTTAAATTATATATAATTGTGTGTTATCTAAAAACTTTAATTAATTAATAAAAAATATTTTTAATATTTATATTATAAATATGACTTTTTTTTATGTGTTTATATTTACTTATTTATTTATTAGACATGCAATTTTTGGATTAGTAATTTTTATTTTTTTTTTTAATTTATTGGTAACAGAAATCTGTGTTTTATTAAATTTTAAAATTTTTATTTAGATTTTGAATTTTATATTATAAACATGATGCGTTCGTTGATACAGGATTTTCGTGTGTAGCTGCCTAATTATTAATTAAAAGAGTTTAATCCTTGCGTCATGTAATGAATATGATTTTATATATTTATTTTATATTTATGTAAATATAGAAAGTAGATGGAAATTATTTTGAATGACTCGAGATTATGTTGTATAAGTAGTAGGATATTATCTTAATTTACTAGACTAGAACACTAATAATTAAACATGAATTAAAACTTTAATGATTGGTTTTAATCTTGGTTTTTTGCGAATGGAAGTTTTGGTTCAGAGTAATATTATCTATGCTAAATATTGTCATTATTTTATCTCGATGTATTTGGTTGAATAATTTTGGTCTCAATTCGTGAATTTCTCAATTTGTAAATTTACCGAACCGGGTCTAGTTGCCTTGACTAAGTGTTCAGTTAGGTTTCATAAATCAGTAGAGCATATGGTGCGCGTTAGTATTATCAATCATAAACTATCCAAAACCATTCGTTTACGGTAGTTCATGTCGCTATCAAGTTGTTGGAATCAGCTTTACTGACGTCAAGATTGTCGCTCATGTGTTAACGAGACAAGGAAAAATTTCTACATTCATATAATCTGGAGGAAGAAGTTCTCTTAGAAGCTTTATGGCATATGATGTGCTGAAGGAATAATAATAATAACAGTGTCTTCGTCGATGGACATGCATTTTGTTGAAAATGCCTTAAATATAATGAGAAGGGTTGTCATGAGTCTATGATAAATCGAAACGGTGGAAGTCGCCATACACGGATCGGCTAACAGGTACGTGGTTTGGTTGGACATCGGAAGCATCATTTATTATACATAAACCGAAAGGAATTTTGATGTTAGAAATGCATATCACACAGGCAGGCCCGTTGTCGAAAATGTCGATAAAATCACAGCAATAATCGAAGTTGACCGGCATGTTAGTAGTCGTAGCATCGCCCAGGAGCTAAAGATGGACCATAAAACAGTTTTAAACCATTTTGCGCAAAGTTGGATTAAACAAAAAGCTCGATGTTTAGGTGCCACACCAATTAATATGATGGGTGGAATTTCCGTCTGCGAAGCCTTGACCAAACGGAATGAAATTGACCCAATCCTTAAACGGATGGCGACTGAGAAAAGGGTGAAATACATTGATAAAATTGTGCGAAAACGATCGTAAATAAAGCGCGGTGTAGCAGCTCAAACGGGGGTCAAACCAGGACTAACGGCCAGAAAGGTTCTACTGTGTATTTGGCAGGACTGGAAAGGATTTTTTATTATGAGTTGCTGCCGTATGGCGAAACACTAAGTTCAGATCGCTACTGTCAACAAGCGGATCGTTTGGAGCTAGTGAACACAAACGGCCAGAATTGGCCAACAGAAGAGGTGAATCGCCAGAAACATGAGTAGTGACTCGACAGAAACTCAGGGAGCTTAGTTGGGAAGTTTAAATGCATCCACCATATAGTCCGGACCTGGTACCAAGCGATTACCACGTTTTTCTCGCATTGAAAACTTCCCGAGTGATAAAAAATTGGGATTAAGAGGACCAAGACGGCCAATAAGGCCCAAGACTTCTATGAGAGAAATCCTTTAAAATGGCAACAAATTATACAACAAAACGGTGCACATTTAACGCAAATCGAACAATCCGAAACATGTTAAATAAAGTCATTAACTTCACGCAAAAATAAGGGATTTCTTTTTCTCCAACCTTATATAATATAGCGATCGTTTGAAAATCAAATCAAGTACTGATTCGTGAAATGAACCATAACCGTCACAAAAATGTTTTCAGATAGTAATGTTTAAAATTATGTGTCCAACCCATTTTATGTGGTTTTATTGATGATAGCAATTTTGAGATGTCTGTGGAAGCGTTCTAGCATGACTATTATATATTGGGATTTTGGCATCCTAATCGGTTGTAATGTTGACCGGAAATCGAACTATCGAAATGTATTCACTAACGAATGTTTTGGTAATGGTAGCTGCAGAGATATTATTAATGCAATAAAATTCAGCTCGCCGAGTAAAACGATCGAAATTTTCCTAGATGGTGACAACACTACAACTGGTGATCCAAGATGTGTTTATTCACGATAGCGCTTTATTTATCAACATTTATACTACCTACGACTGTATAGATATTGAATTGTTTATTTGGTAATATTGTAAAACGTTGAATTAAACATTTTTGCCAAGATAAATCGGATTAATCGTGAATAACACTATTGATAAATTTAATTTAACTGGAAATGTTATTAATAAGAAAAATACTGGCCCAAAACTGGCGTAGAGATCTGGTCGAACAATCTGGCTTAGTTCGAATGTAAATGAGACTGTTAGTCTCAATACTTGAAAAAGGATCAGAAAATGTTTTGTTTATAAAGAGGAAGTTCTTTTTGAAAAGTAATTATTAGGAAGCGATTGGAATCCGGAAGAAAATATATTGACAAGTCTATAGACTTGTGGGAATGAGTTGAATGGGGCGACGAATCTAAATTTGAACTAATTATTAATAACGAAAAGGAGATTAATATTTGATACCGATACATTGAAGCTACCTACAAATAGGTTGCTCTATCAAAGCGGTGCCTTTTTTGAAAGCGCGACAAGACAATACGAATAGAATAACATTCCTAGAGAAATGTTGAAAATTTTTAAGTTTTATTGAACAATTTGTAATTGCATCCTTTATTTTGCCCAAACTGTATCTTACTGTAACAATAAAGGTGTGTACATTGAACACGTGAGGAACAAAAAGGCTGCTGGACCAGACAGTATAACCGCCAAAATATTCAAAACAGATAAGTTTACAGCAGCAAGCAAATTAACACTAATAATCCAAGATGTGTGCAATTCTGGCGGAGCACCAAACAAATTATAATTACAATCCTCAAGAAAAGGTAACCAAAAACAATGCAAAATTTGGCGGTGTATTCCTCTCCTCAACGCAACAATAAAGATACTCGCAATGATCATCCTTGACAGACTTTCGCCTGAGATCAATAGAACATGAGAAAACGACCAAGCTGGATTTAAACCAGGAAGAATTTGCACTGATCGCATCAATCCAATCCGTATCATCACTGAACAATCGAAGTGTACCCACTCTTCGTCGATTTCGAAAAAAGTATTGGGATGCTGGAAACAAAGTTCAATACTACAACACCCAAGAATTAAGGCAACGATGCGTACTCTCCCCAATGCTATTCAATAATGGATAGTGTAAATTGGAAATTGAATGTTACGTCTCTTAATGGTATACGAAAGAGATTAACAGATAAATTCACACACAAACACTCATACAGCAGAAAATGCAACAGGTACAATTTAGCTTACAAAGTTAGTCTCACGATAAACAACCAAAACGATGAGACTTAACACAAATATAACCAAACCGACGCACATCAACAATGTACAAATTAATTTGTATACCTTGGCTGCACAATAACGAAAACAGAAAATCTGTAAGTCTTCTGCCTTGTCACGCAAGACCAAGATACGAGTGTTCAACTCGTGTGTTCAATACTATTGTAAGTGGAACACCTAAACTGAAAACTGAATACGTTGAGGGAATAACCAAGAAATACAACGATTATTATACTGGAACGTGAAAGGAAAATGTAAAGTGGGAAGACGAGCGATGACATGGAAGAGAACAATATTAGTTGAAGCGAAGCAACTTGGTAAATGATGGGAAGAAATAAAAGCTGTAGCTGCCAAAAGAGTAAGACGATACAGACGCTATGGTTGTTAGTGAGATTTCAGTTTTGGATACGCTTCTGACTGTATGTATCACTGCATAATTTTATTAAGTAATTTTAATCGATTAATCATTTTTAGCAATTGAACGTTTCAACACCTTCGGTTAGAAATGTTCGATGCTTATATTCAAAACCCTTGTAAATATAATCATATACAACATAAATTCAATCATCAAAGATTTAAAATTTTACGTTTTATTTTATATTAAATATTTTTAAACATCTAAAAATTAAAAAATTTTAATATTTGGTGGGAAATATATTTTTTATGTTTATCATTTGTATCTTAATGCATTTCTCAACTATGATATGATATTATTAATATAAATGTAAATCTTTCGATAAATTTAAAATTTGATTTATAAAAAAATATATTATTTTTTTTCGTTTTTATTTTGTATTGCATAAATGTATATTATTTATATACATTTGTTCCATCTACTTCCAATTCAATGTTAATTTTAAAATAATAAAAAATCAAACCAATAAAACAAATATAAAATAAATTAATTAAAAATAATGTCGTATATGTAAATTAATACTCAATTAATACTTATATTATTGATTTTTAATTAATTAAAATTTATAGAAATTTTGGTGTTTTACTGTGTCTCTGCGTGTTAAGTAGTATTTATTTTTATTATGTATATTGTTGTTTTATTTTATTTGTTGTTTAATAATTAATTAAAGCATATTATTATAAATAAAAATAATATATATTTGTATATACAGTAACTCACAAAACTGTCTATAAAAAATTAAATATGGTGTCGTGTCTTTAATATAGTTCGCTCTTCAGATTCTGCTGATTGGATCTCACCCAAGATCCATCTGGCCTAATATTAAAGAAAAGATAACAGAAGAAATTACCGATTTCCAAACCAAATAGAACGGAGGTTTAGTACCTTTTAGAAACACAAGTGGGCTATTATGAAATAGTCCGATATCGGATTTATTCCGATATAGAAAAGTACGATCCGCCACGGACTTAATTGTTTTAGTCTTAATAATTATTTGGTTTAGTTGTTACATTTCGTAAAAATACATTGATTGAAATAGTTGAAGAAACACACACATTCGATAACACGAAATGATATTCGTCAACTAAATAGAAGTCGAATTTTTACATTCGACTTTCGTAAAACACGAATTTGCTTTGTCTTTTTAGTTTCATAACATCGTATTTTCATAATAGCAAAATCCGAGGGGCTATTATGAAAAAGTCCGATATCGGATATTTTCCAATATCGAAAATCTGATCCGCTGCGAATTATCCTATTATGAAATTGTTCGGTCGAATTTGTCAAATTTAAGTATGAAGTTAGCAATAATGAGTTTTGTAGTTCACTTAAACTTGCTAAATTTTATTTTGTTGTGGTTTAATTTGCTAATGACTTGTGTCAGATGAAATCTTGCTTCTTAAACTGTGGAATATTCAAAACACAAATTCGATTACACAAAAAGAAATTCGTATACTATTATATAAATAGCAGTAGGGACATTCGATTTGCAGAAATTTGGTCGCAATTTTACTAACGAGACAAAATATACTGGAAAGTTCTTGCATTAGTAAGTGTGTTGGTCTGCGTGCGATGTTCTATTTTATTTAAGAATGAAATTTAATTTTTGTTGTTAGATTAATTGAAAGATTTGTTTAGCGTCTTATTGAAAACATGAGAACAAATAAATCTAGTTCTCTCTTCAAAATAATGTAGTTCGCTCTTCAAGTTCTGCTAATTACACCCAAGGTCCGCCTATCCTACTAATGAAGAAAAGGTTTGTGCTTCTACTGAGATTCTTTCTCACACTATTCTAGGAGAAACAGACATCAAATGCTCTAAACAAAATAGAATGGAGGTGTAGTACCGGTAAGTGTAATACACAGGCGGACTGTTATGAAATAGTTCAAAATCGGATTTTTTTCCTAAATCGAAAAATCCGATCCGCCGTGAATATTTTCTATTATGAAATTATTTGGTTGAATTGTCAAATGTAGGCCATGTTAACAGAAATGGTTTTTGTAATTCACTTAAACTTGCTAAATTTTATTTTGTTGTTGTGGATTAATTTACTAATGACTTATCAGATGAAATATAGTAGTGAATTCTTGCTCTTCAAACTGTGGAATATTTTATTTTTGATTACACAAAATGAAATTCGTCAGCTAAATAGCAGTCGGATTTTGGCATTCGATTTTCGGAAAATACGATTTCGTTCCGCCTTTTTTAGTTTCATAATAACAAAATCCCATATCGATTTTTCTTAGTAGCCCCCAGGATTGTGATACAGGTGGAAGCCTATGATACCAACCCTTATCTTATTAATGAAGAACAGGCTTTTGCTTCTACTGAGATTTCTTCTCAGACTAATCTAGGAGAAAGTAGATATCGAAAGGAAATTTCCATCTCCTCTATTATGAAATAATCCTATATCGAAAAGACCAATCGACCGCGAACTTTCCTATCATTGTTTTCTCGAAATTTTCAAATAAAAGCATGAAGTTAGCAATAATACGTTTGATAATTGACTAAGTCAGATCCCCGCATTTCGCTCCATAGAACCAACCAAATTATTCTCCAGAAGATGATGTAGTCTTAATGTAGTTTTTTAAGTCTTTATATTTCGTAAAAATGATTAAGAGAAATAGTTGGGAAACACAGACACACATTCGGTACACAATATAAAATTCTTTAGCGGATTTTGACATTTATTTATTTTTACGGATTGTTAGTTCATCGGAATTTCAATCCGCTTTCGGATCCGATATCGAATTGTTTATAATAGGCCCCCACAATATTTTCTGATATCTGGTCAAATTTTTATGACTGTCCGCTTTAATCAATTGGCTTGAAGACAAAAATATTGCTAACTGTGACTAGATAGGGTTGTATTAACGCTGCCCAGTACAAAAAGTGAGAATTCAAAACTGATTAACTGCTTAAACTACAAAATGGTAGTAATGAAATTAATACTATATTTATAATAAAACTGATCGGATCGAAACAATAAACATTTTGAAGAAACTATAAATTTTCATTACTATGAATTTTGAATCCAACCGTGCTAGTTCCAACGAATTATAGATAACATTATCCAAATCGTATTTAACTATTTCTAATCTGTTGTTGCCTAACGATAACTGAGTGATACCAGTTTAGTCTTAAATTATTAATTTTATGAATAGTTTTGTGAGTATCTGTATTCATTTATATAATTAAAATAAAAATAATAAATTTTATTAGAACATTAATATTGTTTCTTTTATAAGCAATAAAAATATATTTACAATTTTCTTTTTTATATAAAAATAATAACAAGATATGATTTAGGCCCAGACTATAGTCGGTGCCAGAATTTTTTGGATATATATATATATATATATATATATATATATATATATATATATATATATATATATATATATATATATATATGTATATATATATATATATATATATATATATATATATATATATATATATATATATATATATATTATATATTTATTTAAAAAACATTCAAACCAAAAATAAAAATTGTTATTAAATAAAAATAATAATAAACAAAAAATCATTGATATAAAATAAGTATAAATAAAAGAATGTATTAATAATTTACTCTAATAGCTGGCTTCATGGCCTGCAAGAATGTATAAATCGTGTCCTTCTTCACTTCCCAAAGATCCAGTACGAAGAAGCTGACTTTCTAATGCAACCACTCTGTTAATATAATAACACAGAAAAAAAATAGTGTTAGGATCACATTATTTACAATAAAACCACATTAATTAAATATTATAAAAATAAATTAAATACAAAACGTACTTATCACTTCCCAGTAATTTATAGGTCCTGCTCATGTCAGTTATTTCTTGGGTTATTTCGCCATTTCGCAATGATCTTCCTTGCATACCATGTTTATGGAATGCTAAGACACTATCCGGTAAACAAACTGTATAAAATTATTAATTAATTAATATTCCATCTTATCGATTAGTGAACGCGATCGCAAACTTACCAATACTTTCTATATTAAAATCAAAATTTAATTGAGATACTAATTTTTTACTTTGCTTTGGATTACCCTGCATTGTCACAACTTGTATACTATTATTGTAACACACTAATATTGCGTCCTTTTCGATCTGAAATTGATAAAAAAATTGAATTTATTGTATTAAAATTCACAAAAACTATCAGGAGCAGTTCGGAAGCATTCATCACAGACACTGGCGATGCCAGTACGTAATGACTCTAACGTTTTATATGATACGGCGCATATTTAGTCGAATAGTTTCGTATTCGTAGTAAAATTCAAAATTTAAACCATACGAAAGCTACGAGGAGTTTGAACATTTTTCTTTATTAAATCTAGTATTTACTTTTTACCGGACTTGATCATTTGTCTATAATAACATATAGCTAAAACCTGGCACCTATGGAGCAAAATTTAACTCATAACGCCCCATCAGCTTGTTACCCCCTCTCTCAAAGCTGTTCGAATTCCGGATCATCAATTCGGATTTAGAGAAGAACATGGAATCGGGGAACAATTTCGAGTCGTATCTGAAATCAGGAACAAAAAAAGTACTCATCTGCAGCGGTTCTATATACAGTCCAAGCTTTCGATAATGTATGACATAAAGGACTACATAAAATTTAGACAAAATCGAAAAATGGTGATTTAAGCCCAATGAGCGTAAATCTGCGCACATTACATTCACACCCGGTTAGCTTACCTGTTAACCTGTGAGACTAAATAAAATCATTGTCTCACAACACGAGAGTGTTAAATATCTTGGACTACATTTATGTAGATAAAAGACTCACGTAGAAAAAACACATTGAAGCTAAACGTCAACAAATCAAATTAAAATGCGCCAAACTAAATTGGTCAATTAAAAAGCTCTTGCTGTACAAAATGATATTTAAGCCTATCTGGACATATAATATTCAGCTGTGGGGCTCCGCATTTGCTTCGAACATAATAAAACTGGAAAGAATGTAGCTACGGATACTTTGAATAATGGTAAACGCACCTGGAATGTGCACAATGCAAACCTACGTCGAGATTTACTCATCGGAACTGTAACCGATAATATTCATCGATTACAGCAAAAAATACTAGTTAAAACTTGTTTGTCACCCCCAACGAATTAGCCTATTAAATAGGCCAAGTTATAGGCGACTAAAAACAGGGATTCTCTGGATCTAACTGTGTAATTCTCAGACGTGCATTAATATTAAGGACTATTTTTTTTTTTTTTTATTCTAATCTGTTTTGGGGTTCAAGGCACTCGTTCGCGGTTTACTTGTTCGCGGTTCGCTTATTTACGTCCTTACTTTTACGCCATTACAGCCAATTCGAGGACGCGCGGACGGCTGGCTATAGGTCAGACTTTCCAAACCATCTGCACATTGCAATGCTGGCATGGAAGATGGGTCGGGCCCATGAGTTTGTTGAAGTGTGAATTGATGCTGGGTGCTGTAATCGTGACAGCTAATGATGAATGGTGGGAGTTAAACTTTGAACTCCACAGAGTGGCATTATTGATTGACAGCTAGGCCGCTGTCAACCAGCCGATGAAGACGTTTGTCTTGAAATGTATGGCATCTTTTTGTATGTGGTCTGTAATATTCGTTTCGCTAGGCCAGTTTCGATCTGATGACGTCATTGACTCGTTGTGTGATCGAAAAGATCAAATCCATCTCATCAGGCATATGCGACCGGACTTGATGTATGTTGCATTTCGTTTCTATATATACTGGTAGGCTATGTTGCAACAGTTCTAGCGAATTTACAGAATTTGACTCGAAATCTTTTTTCGATTATTTTTGTTTATACTTCACTATTGTGGCGTGACTATTCGTCGTATTTGTGAACGCCACAAGTTCTGCACTCCAACAGGGAGTTCATTCACACCACAGATCGTAATCTGGTGAAAAATTCCTTTTGCATCCTGCCCCTATCAGGATTCGAACCCGGTACTTCCCGCTCGAACTGCCGCAGCTTTAACCACTGCGCCACCTGGGCGGGTTTTTCAAGAACTAACATAGGTTAAGTCTTACAAAATGAATTTCTATTAGCTTTTGAGATTTGATTACATCTTGTAAGTGACCTTTCCTATCGAGGAAAGATTCAAAACTATAAGCTATAGGCGGTAAAAAATACTGATCAAAAAGGTTAATATACGAAAACAATCGAACAACATATGAAAACAATCGAATTTTATCTGCATAATTGACACTCGATTGTGGTAACGCAGAGCTGGCACTCGTCATTTTAGAATTTGAAAACCACTAGCCAAATAAACGATAATTAACACAGTTCGGCGGTTTCACGGATATGTGAATGTTTTACCACGTGCTGGGAGGTAACGTTCAGGGAGGTTACGTTCAAGGAGGTCACAGGAAAACATACAGCACGTACTTCGAACATTGAAACAGAGCCATCAATCTAAATAGAGCCATTACGAAGACGGTACCAACAGTTTGGCATGTCTAAGACCTCGATTTGTGGGATTCAATGGATGCAAAATACGATCATCGTATGTTATCCAGATAAACGAATATGCAAAGCAAGACGCTGAAGTCATTAAAAACCTTATAATGAGCGATGAGGCTTAACGTATTTGGTTATAAACAAAATATGCAAGTTTGGAGTATAGAAAATCCAAGAATCGTCCACCAACCTTGTGCGTATTCCTAAAATATTTGTTTGGTGTATACATTCGGTAAGAGTTCGTGAATTTTAGTTATTTGAAGATGATGCAGAAATTAGAGATTTCTGTGTGTCCTGGAGTCGAAGTCATCCCAGAGTGCAGCAATATGGTGCTACTGCCCATACAGTTCGTCTGACAATGGAACTCTTAAGACAAATAATTTCACGAAACTCTGTAATTAAATTGCCATCCACACCTTACTTAACTACTTCAAAATAAAGAGTATACCACACCAATCCTAACAATTTTCAGCCGTTGAAGGAATTGAGAGAAGAAGCCAAGAAACATTACAACAGATGAAAGTTCACTAGGTCTCTCTAATTTAGAAAGAGCACGTCAGTGTGAAGAGTAATATCGTAGTTATTTGTAGGATGTCATTTTCAAAACTAAATAAAATTTATTGCCAAGAAGTGTGTTATTTGTTTATAAAAGAAGAGTTAAAAGTGATACTTTTGGTAACAACACCTTTGGAACTGCCTTTGTAAATACTGGAAACAAGCTCAAAAATACGCATTCTATTAGGTTCTTAGACTAAGGGTAGAAAACCGGAATCGATAGTGGTTGATTTACGCGAGTGATGTTCCAACACTATTAGAACACCTTTTCGAACGCCAACTTATGCCGAGAAATAATTAAACTGCCCTCATTAAAAATAAATCAACTTACCTGATGTACTTTAACAGCCTTTATAGGTTCTCTTCTAGGAATTATAGTAGCAGTACCATCCATTTCTAGTTCATCGGAATGAAACCAGTTTGCACCTGAGTAAATATAAATAAAAAAGAGAGCACACATGAAATACTATCATACAGAAAGAGTACGCGTCTTACCACTGTTCATATTTATTAAATCTAATTTCAGTCCACCATTAACGCCTTTTTTCACAGCAATACAAACCATTGGATATTCTAATTCTGGTGCAATAATCATTTCAAATACCGACGTATAGCCACCATTTATAGCCGGATTCAGTCCACCCAAATTAACCGCCAACGACGGCCAATCGAATTGTTTTAATAGCATAAATTTATTAAGCGGATCATACCATTGCATTAAAAATATTCCACCAGCCATTGAACCGCATAAATATTTATATCCATTATATGGATTTCGCGTAACACAGCATTGTATGCAGCCCTTTGTATCAGGAACTTTTGTTGTTAGCGCAAATTTTCTTGGGACTAGTCGTTCAGGTATTTTATTCATGTGCATCGAAAAACGATGTGTTTGTTTCGAATGCAATGCTAATAAATCGTGCCGATATAGTTGCGACGATTTGCCCGATAAACTCATAAGCACATCCTTTATCACGTACATCCATGTAGAGCGACGTGGAAATAATTGATCTATAACAGCGTCATGCAATTCATTCATATTTAAATTGAAAATACCCTCTTCGGCACCAATCAATAAATGTTGATCGCGCGTTTCCGGATGTATCCATGATGCTGTACAATGTATACGTAGCGGACAACCGTTGAATATTTTCGAAAAACAAGCGCCCATATGAACTTTAGGCGTTGGCGGTAAACCATTTGAAATGGGTCGGGGAGGTGTATGTCGTCGTCGATGAGATCGTTTGGGAGGCACAGGAGGTGTATTATTTAGTAAATCGGGTTGGCTTTCTTTTTCTAAAAGTAAAATTAACTATATAATACAAATCATTGCTAGACAAAATAGATTAACTAACCGGATTCATCTTGGGTTCCACTGTCACTTAAACTTCGCTGTCGATTCGACGATTGTGTTTTACCCATTTCATTGAGTAATCCCATTAATTGATCCATAGAACTATGACGTCGGGGTGATTCGTCCAAACCATTCTAAATGTAGAAAAACATAATAAATATGTATTTAGTATAAAATAGAATCATATCCACATGATCATACAACACACACCTGATTCGCTTCCTCGTAATTACTCAAATGATCACCCGTACATTCGTTAATACTTTTATGGTTATTCGATCTAGAATACAATTCATTATTATAATCGAGCTCGTCAAGATTATCATGATGGTGATCGCTTATTGGTGATGTTATCGAATGTGGTGCTCCACTATTATTTATTTCAACGTGTGTTAATAGCCCAGAACCATTGTGATTTGTTTTATTGTTCGAATGTGAGCAGTGACATGATGTTGACAGTAAATCGTTTGAATCAGATAGCGGTAACGTTGCTCTAAACAGGGTTGAGGAAGAGAAAAAAAAATTGGTTTTTGTTGTGTTTTCTTGTCTATTTTCTTAAATGATATTTTATATAAAACTATTTTTCTTTAACATACTGTAAAGCAATTATTGTAATAATTTATTTTTATATGTTACAGTAATGAATACGTTTTGCCGAACACTGGCTTAATTTAATCTAAAACACAAAATTTATGATGATGAATGAGAATGTAATAGTTATATTTTTATCTGAAAGATGAACATTTTTAGACACGTGAATATATACAAATTTGAACAGGAATGATTAAAGATAGTTTAGAGTGCAGTTAAGCAGATGTGATATAAGAATATATCACTCTTATAAGTAATCAATGAAAGAAATGTGAATTATTTACATCTTGAAAATTTTTTACCCTCCACCTTATTTGCTTATTTGTTTTGGAACGAACCACTCCCAGATGTTTTCAGTCTTAAAAAGAACTGATTTGTGGAGTCATCTGTACGTTTCTGATCTCCAGCAGATGGAACAACCCATTAGTTTAACAAAGATCTATTCAATCATTGATGAGCACACTAAGGGCTCATAGTTGTACTAAAACATTTATAGTCCGACCCATCTTCCACGTCTACAGGATGTACAGTTGTTGAGCTACTCCAGCCATTCTCCTGAGGGTAATTGTTACCTTCCTGTCTATAGGCTGGAAAATTATTACCCTCCAACTTATTTGTTTGTTTTTGTTCTTGCCTATTTGTTATGAGAACAAACCAATTCGAAATATAGCCTTAAATAAGGACGTTCAATTATAGAACTGATTAGTGGAATCATCTGTACGTTTCATAGCTCCATCAGATGAGACGATCCATTAGTTTGTCATAGATTTATTTTATCATTGATGTGGATGGGCGGAATAAGGTCTCTTTGCAAAGTTGGACTAAAAAAAGGATAGTTCGAACTATCTTCCACGTCTACAGGATGTAACAATTGTTAATTACACCACCATTTCACTAGAGGGTTTCTGTTACCCTTCTGGTTATGCAGGCTAGATAATTGTTACCGTCCACCTCATTTGTTTGTTTTTGTTCTTGCCTATTTGTTATGGGAACGAACCACTTTCAAATATAGCCTAAAATAAGGACGTACGACTACAGAACTGATTTGTGGAATCATTTGTACGTTTCATAGCTTCAGCAGATGAGACGACCCATTAGTTTATCATAGATTTATTTTATCATTAATGTGGTTGAGCGCATTAATGTTTCTTTGCATAGTTGGACTAAAAAAATTTAAAGCCCGACCTATCTTCCACGTCTACAGACTGACATACAGCTATACATTGGTGCAGGTAAATTAGATCTAAAGCTGTACAATTTCGATGTAGTTGGCAATTTTACGATTTTTTAGAGTTAATCTTGTTTTGTGGAATGGTGGAAGT
This sequence comes from Tipula lateralis, assembly GCA_963932295.1. NCBI lineage: Eukaryota > Metazoa > Arthropoda > Insecta > Diptera > Tipulidae > Tipula > Tipula lateralis. The sequence continues at coordinate 43,614,500 of OZ010737.1, read as the reverse complement.
TTTTTGGAAGTAATATATTTTTAAATAGAGGTTTGAATAAGAAACGAGGTTTGTGCATAGATATTCAGATAACATACAACATTCAAGACTTTTGATCTGATTTTTCATTTGGTTTTTAACTACACTATTTGGACGAATCACTAATCTTGGTCAACATATTTTGCGTTTCGTTTGGTCGTAGCTTAAGCCATATAGTCTCCTCGATATTATATGGGTATATTATAACTCATACTGAAATCAGGAGATACAAATAAATTTATTGCTACTTACGACAAGAGAAAACTGAGGCGAAGATCTGTAGATATGTCCAGAGAATGAAGGTGAAGCATTAACAGAAATGCAAATACTTTAAAAGGTATTGTATTGATGTCAACACTAATAAGAATTAATTCGGTCACCTTCAAACTTCCAAACTAGATATAGACGAGATTAAGGATCGGATACTAAAATAAGTAGAAATCCTAGCGAATTTGATGGACATTTCAATATGTAGGAGCGAGTATAGTTGATCAAAAACCTTGCGAAAAATGGAGAACATGTGTCGAAAAGCCATAATCTCAACGATTGCTGTTGATTTACTTTATTACTGAACTGTTAAATAGATGTACCTACGATGGAAATTATCATACAAGTCCTCGTGAAAGTGTAATTCATAAGCGGTTTATATGTAAATCTGCAAACTTAGTTTGTAATCCCAAGAAAAAAAAACAAAGCTGTTCTTGTTAAAAGAATTTAAAGACTACAAAAGATATCGGAGGAGTTATTGTATTGCACTTTCTGGCTAGATAAGTTGAAATATAAAGAGCTTCTGCGGTAAACGTTTGTTTAGCAGACATTAAAGGCAAAATAAAAAGTGCAGTAAGTGCAGAAGGATCGGTCACACATTGAGAAAATCTCCGGGACTTACCGATGCGGAAGGACTCGATAAAACATGGGAAGACCTGAAAATAATAGGCTCCAAAAGTGTCAGATAGTCCAGTCTATGCTCCTAAATTAGACAAAGAGGAAGAATCAGATTGCAATTTAAGTTTTCGGCTAATTTATTCGTCAGACAGAATTCGCATTTATTCAATCAGTGACTTCCAAACTTCAGTTACTCCCAAATTACACGATAAGCCTATCTATAGATATCAAAATTAGCAAGATATCGGGCAAAACCATTTCAGACTTACTCGACCAATTCAATTTTAGTGACGAAATTAATTGATTTGCTATCGTTTCAAATACGAAATACCAACCCTTTAAACAACTCTTTAAATAATGTTTTGGTTTTCGTCCCTGAGGCTCAATTGGCCCATTGCAACCTCTCTTCTCAAATTAACACTAACATACTCGAAATCTATTTTGTCGTGTAATATCCTACAATGTGAGAAACGACTTCAGAAAGACTGGAGCACAGGCAGTGTTCAACCGTCTTTTCTTCTTCTATATGCTGACGGTTTGCTTTGTTCTAAATTTTAGTTCAAAACTGCTCAAAACATTCACGTTTCACAAAAGAGAATACACTAACTTAGCCAAGTTATTAGCCAATACATTCCCTTTAATACTCATGTGACTGAGTATTCAGTGAAGTGATTTTATATAGAGTGTAGACCACAATGTCGATCCAAGGTAAATATTGTACCCAAACAAGTTTCGAGGAAATAGTTTTGAACTCAATCGCTCTAAAAGCAGGTTGGTTGTAAGATAAGATACAGATGAAATAATCACTGCAGTTGATAAAGACCTTCCGCGTTTTTATAACTACGAATCAGAGTACAGCCCGGAAGATAAGCATTAAACAATTTTGTAGAAACCCAAAGAATTTGCCACCATTCGTTTTGTTAATGGTGAGATGACAGATTGTTCTCTACGCGTGTTCTCTAGCTATCGTTGCGGACAGAGACCTTTTTGACTATCTATAGAAAGAAAGATTTCCCTTTAAAGATTGCTGCATCGTTCAAATCGGAACAGTAAGCATGACGTGACCGAGCCGGCGTACTCGCTATCCTTGGATTTCATGTACGATATCAGGAATTTGAATTAAAGGACCCGGTATGTGCTTTCAACATCGCTAATGCTTCCCTCCCTGAATTGTAGGCAAATTTATGTCGTAGCTTTGCAATAACCAGATAATGGTCACTGACTACTAATTTTTTTTAAAGAGTCGGTCTGATTTCTGCTATAGTCACCAATCTGACATCGTGGTTTGGTATAGAACCCATCAGATTATCCAAACCATTGTAAAATGTGTCATTATCAGGGGTTGGCTTACCTCAGTCGATGCAAACAATTTAGCCGGTTTTGTCTAAAACTAAATCGTTGTGAGCCCAACAATTAAAAAATCTCGACCTAAATATGCTAAATTACAAATTTAGCATATTTAAGAAAGGCACAGTTCTACGAAAGGTCAATAAGAAATAGAGATATAAGATCAACAAACAAAAAACAGATTCTTTTCCATTATTTGACCATGAAATATAAAATTCGATTTGTGATCAAACATCTATATGTATCGTATTACCTATTCAAGATGTATCGAGACATAATACAAAACAATAATACAATTTCGGCATTAAATGTCTTTGTACAAAAGATTGAATATCAGTCAATAAGTGTGTAAGGCTTAAATTTCTTCACAATACATATTCACGCACATATACTTTCACCTGTTGTTGTTTTTGTTGTTGTTGTTACACTTAATTAAATCTCACTTTTATTTATTTTCAATTCAACTCTTCGGAAAATTTCTATAATTTTCTAATCTTCAAAAGGTCGATAAATTAATTTATATCGCGCGTGTTATTTCATTTCAATTCAATCGATTGATTGGCGAGGTGAATCTTTTTTTTATGTATCATGCGACTGGTAAGTTTTCTGCACCCGACATGATACTCGTACATAAATTTTATGTAGACTAAGAAATTTAATTGTTTTGTACTTTAATCGTCCAAAACTACACAACTATAAATAATTTTTATGTTATAGGGAAATAATTACAGTCCATATTTAGGAATTTCCATATTGTGTATACTCATATGTAATACGAGTATGTGGCATATAGAGACAGACGATGAAACTATTCGGTTTATAATTTGATCAATATACATCGAGCCAGTAATAATTATACATGAGGATTGCATAATTTTGAGGTGTCCGCATAAAGGTATTTTGAACTTTAAAATTAGTCGTCCAAAAATATATATATAGGGTGTCCCAATAATCGGTTCAGATTTGATATATAGCAGGACTAATGTCTTTGACAGAAACTCAGTATATTATTTCTAGCTGACGACATTTACTTCCACAACAAATACAATTGGTTCGAAATCGTAAGAAAATGTCGCACAAAATCTGGTCAAATCATTGGACTCACAAGCAACAGTATCAAGAAGTTTGTGCATGAAGTGCGTGATATGGGCTACCAAGTCGACAATCCGTACCCAGAACATCATTTCGTAATTGTGCATTGGAAATGAATATCAGACGGTCTTCCATGCAACCAATTCTGGGTAAAGATCTTGGTTCGTCGCCCTATACAGTTGGGCCTACTGTGTGGGCCTACGAGAAACTCGAAATTGATGAAAGATTTTGCTCAAAAAAACATCTTTTCGAAGAAGCCAATGTTTCCATTGTGTGTTGCTGTTATGGGCGTCTTGCGGCATATTTCTTCGAATATGAGGCAGGCGCGACTGTGACGGTCAACAGAATCAAATACCTCCACATGTTTTTGCGGCGATAACTTGAAGATATCAGGCGTTACAATAGTGAAACTGAGTCAAAAATTCGATGACCGCATTATCAGTCGAAATGGCGACGTTAATTGGCCGGTAAGGATCTGTGATTTCACACCTGGATTTTTATATGTGGAGTGCCGTGAAGGACAAGTGTTATACGGACAATCCACAAACAATTGAGCACTTAAAAGCCATCCATTGCCGAAATAGATCCGAAATATGTTCAAAAATTGAACCGAACGAATGGAGTACGCTACGCCCAACCGAAGCTACCAATCGAATAAAATCATTTTCATAAATTACCAAGAGGATTGTACTTTCAAACAAAAAAATAAATTTTTAATTCTGAACTTCTTACCTACTGGGACACCCTGTATGTAGGTACGAGTTGTCTGTATTACTGACTTTCTGTCGACATTTATATCGTGCCACTTAGACATATAACATGTCACGATACACAATAATATATCAAATATTTAATATGCACCTGTATGCAGCATAATCAAATTGAGGTAGGTCGATCAGTTGATTAACAAAAAAATATTTGTACTAATGCGATTTCCGGCTCTAAATTTAATGATAAGATAAGAACTGTACACATGATATACATCAAGTCTGCCTTGCCATTCACTATCAGCTTATATCAAAGTGGAACATCAGATGGGATTACAATTTAAAGATTCAATGAGACACAATTTCCTAGAATTGGATTATCAAAGCACTCACACAATTTTCAACTTCAACAATAATTGACGACTAAATAGGTCACAAAGATGTCGATATTATATGTAAATTGAAAATGCTTACACAACATAAAAAATGTAAAGAAAATAAAACCGAAATGCATAACTTAACGCTCAATAGATGCGATATTTCAATTGGAAAATTAGATAAAAAAAAATGAATAAAATACAAGATGCCAGAGATAAAAGCACATCGATAATAAATATATTGAAATACAATTGCAAATACAGAACATAGGAGGGCATCGGGGTTTGCTCCCCAAAAGCTTCGGTGCGCGGTAATTGGAATAGGAAGTACCGGCTCCGAATCCCGATAGGGGTAGGATACAAATCGAATTTTTCATAATCTGATTAGATTGACATGCAGCTATGCACTGTGCAGATGGTTCTACGTAAATCGATTTGTCTATGCAATGGCGTAAATAAGCGAACCGCGAATCGCATTTCAAGGTTTCGGGCTATCATTTTGAAGTCCGACGACACACATTAAAGGATTTTGTCAAAAAAAACTACTAAAAATCTGAAATGTTTGTCAATGTGACTTTCCTAAACCTATGCAAGTATCGATAAGGATACTCGAAAATCAGTGCATAGATTAACATAAGATTGATGCATTCAAATCTCATCACAAAATAATGGGAAGTTGTTCATTGCAAGCGGAATGATAATCGCCAATCGATTATTTTAGGGTAGATTGGAAATCCTTGGAGGTAATTTATATAAGCCCATCTAAGTAATCTGTCACTTCTATCTTCAGTAATGAAAATCATAAAGTACGGTGGAATGGAAAGGAGAGCTGATAAACTTGAAGAAGCACTAATCAGCACCAACGAGAAGACTGTCTTCGAACAAAGCACAAAAGAACTGAGGCATCATTGTGGACCAGGAAACTAGGCAGACTGAGAAAACAAACAAGAAAAGTTTTCAAAAAAATTCATGGCTTTATAGCCGGTATAACGGAAGATAGGAACTTTTACAAATCTTCACAAAGAGAGTACAAGAAATGTATCCGAAGTGAAAAACATCGAAATGGAGATCTTACTACGGTGAAGTGGACAACCTTACGACGACTACTAAACTCAAGAGGGGTGCCAGTGGTAATATGAAGGTCACTATCGAAGCTCTTTATCGCCGGTCGTAGCTTAATGGTTAAGAGAGTTTCTCATCACGTTGTGGTCTCGGGTTCGATTCTCGCCGCTGACCAAAAATTAACATGCCACCGGATGACATAAAATGCGGTTGTGTGTAAAAACATTCGTTGGACTGACCACCTACAATGTGCACCAATCGTTAAAATGGTTTGTAAGGTCTCAGTTGAGACGCGGTAAGGGCCGTTTACGGCCTCTAAGCCATAGATTTTTTTTTTTTTTTTATCGAAGCTCTTACGAAACCTGATGGAACTCATACGAGTGCAAATCAAGAAGTCCTAAAGATTCTAGTGAAAACTCATTTTAAACACCAGGTACAGGGAGAATATATCCGGGTATCCTGCAGGAGGTACTATTAATTACCCTAAACCACCTTGGGCATAGCTTCAGAGCCAGTTTGGCCCTGTGATACGTTCCAAGATCTTGGAGAAAACTCAGGGTAGTGTTCATCCCAAATGATAGAAATCCTAGATTTGACCAAGCTAAAATATTTTGATCTATAAACTTGTCCCCTTTTCTCTACTTAAATGTTTAGATCGATTGGTTTATAGGTACTTTAGGGATAAGGTACTTTAAAATATCCTATACAATCCAACCACACGCATACCGAAAGCTAAATCTGCTAAAACAGCACTCCATGAAGTCGTTGAACGTATTGAAAAATTACTGGACATCAAGAAATCTGTATTGGGAGTGTTTCTGGACATCGAAGATGCGTTTGATAACGCTTCCTTTAGTGCAATGATCTCTGCCGCTGCAAAACATAGCGTGGACACACGCATAAATTTTCGTTGGTTTATTGGCATGCTTACGCCAAGGAGAATTGCTGCAAACTAAGGCAGTGATGCGACATCGGTAATCGCCAGAAAGAGATATCCTTAGGATGAAATTCAGTCTCCCTTCTTGTGATGTCTTGTGGTCAACTCACTACTAGTCCAATTTGATGGCCTAGAAGCACCTTCAAAGATTTGTTCCTGGGATATTGTGGAAGCTATATACACCACACATACTGCACATTTTGAGATGGCTGAGGGTCTGCTAGATCGTTGGATTAGAAGGCGAGCAGCGCTCGTTTACAACGAAGATACAACTAATTTGAATATCTTGGACTTCATTCGAAGAATAAAGATTTCGGGACTGAGAGTGTACGCCTGAGACGAGATGTTACAGTACACCAACCAAGCCTGAGAGAAAAAAAATCCCTCTCTCATTCATTAATGTTCCTCTGAACTGATCTGTTATTTTTACGTTTGTCGGATGACCGGTATATTTCTTCAAATAAAAAGTTGGAAATTCTCGCTGTTCATCTTCCTTGAATTGCCATAATCAGTTCTGATTTTGTTACCACAATCCAATTTAAACATACTTTAATAATAAAGATCGCATTTCGAGTGGGCTTTCTTTTCTGGATATTAAGGATTCTTTCGATTGTGGCATTGATTCTAATATTGTCAAGTGGATTGAGTTCATTCTTATGTCTCGCGTTGCTATGACGGAGGTAGTCGTTTATCAGTAACTGTCACTCAGCAGACGTTTTCCTTAGAAAAAGTCCTGATCTGTCCCACCTCTGCTTGGGCTCTTAGTTATTGACAAGCTCAGTTATTAATTTTAATGTTCAGTGTTTTGGCGGAGAGTTGTCTGAATCTTTTAGCTCTCCTTCTGCCCATATTGCTGGTTTCCTACTGTTCTATATATATAATTTTAGATCATTTGACAGTCTAGGTTATTTCCAAGTTCTATATCTAGCTGTCGTAGACATAGTAGAGCTGAAAGATCAAATAAGAGTTTTGTCAGGCTTTTGACAAAATTCTTTCGTGAGTGTCCTAAGTCAGTGCTTGTACCTTTCAAACGATCCGGGATTCGAGCCATTGCCACTTTTTATGTGTGCTTGCAATTTTTAAGATATATATTTAGACCCACAGTATATAAATGAAATATATGAACGAGACAGAGTTTTTTAAGATTAAAATTAAAAATGAAGACAATATTTCTTTCAAATACATTATTTTACAAGTGATCTGGAGATTTTTCTTTGATCTATCCCTTATGTCCACATCACATGGCAACTTACAACTAGTCGTCCAATAAGTATAAGATCTATACGTTAGTTAAGGCTAGTGTTTATGAAACGATATCAATGATTTAGATTGGGTAGCTCGATATACGCTTGGTGGTTTTTGTATACAACGTGCTTATCGAATATTTAGACAGTGGCTTTCTTCGTGAACCTCAGCTTGTTTACATTACTATAGCTTAGAACTAATAAAAAAGTAAAACGACTACTATAATGGCTTTAATAGAGGCAAGCCTAATTCTTGATATAAAAACAATTTATCCTTCTGATAACCAATTTAAAGGTCAGTTACGTTAAAACTCCAGACCGAAAAGGTCAAGGACAACTTCAAAATCGTGAGTTGATCGCCAAACAGAACCTGTAGCGTTCACAAATACGACGAATAGTGACGCCACAATAGTGAAGTAAAAACAAAAAAACGAAATAGATTTCGAGTCAAATTCTGTAATTCGCTAGAACTGTTGCAAGCAACATAGCCTCACAACTTCTATAGAAACGAAATGCAACATACATCAAGTCCGAAACCGGCCTAGCGAACGAATATTACAGATCACATACAAGATGCTATATATTTCATAACACAAACATCTTCATCAGCTGGTTGATTCAGCGCCCTAGCTGTCAATCAATGCCACTCTGTGGAGTTCAAGTTCAACTCCCATCATTATCATTAGCTGTCACGATTACAGCACCTAGCATCACTTATCATTGATCAACAAACCCAAAGCAATGCAATCTGTGATGAGAATATGAAAGACAAAAGCACAGGAAGTGTTTTACATTTTTTGCTTCTTCTTACTGCACGGCTTTCAAATTGGATGTCGTATCTCCTGGTAATTCGGATCGTTAACGTGATTGTCTTATAAAATGACTGTTAAAGAGATCAAACAAGTTACGCCTATAGAGCAGGCGCAGACCCTACAAATCATAGTCCATGCAGAGACCAAAATTTCACTAAAACAGGATTTCTCCATCATTTAGGAAGATTATTGAATGAGTCAATTACAATTAATAGGTAAGAGAAATTAGAAGAAACTCAGTGAATCTATTTGAATCAAAGAAGTTGAATAAGAAATAAATGGACAAAAATTGATGATAAGGCCGGATAATTAATTATTGGCTAACATGAAAATTTCAGAGAGTTTGGATAGTTAATATTTTTATAAATAATTAAGTACAGTTTCTTAAAATCGTCTCCGTACATTAGACGACAATTTTTTAATTTCGAATCGATTTGTCAAAACAATAATAAAAATAAATAAAATGGTCAACAACAATTATTGGTCTGTTTATATAAATAATAAATAAGTTCAATCTTTTGTCCCACATATATCGCAACGGATCGTTGGGACATCATCAGACTTGACATATTTCCTATATAATAAAAATACATAAACAAAAAACAACTGACCCAAAAGCAAAATATCCCGACCTCCTTTTATTTATGAGACATTGAAAAACAGAAACCCAAAATAAATTTTTTTTTGTTCTTATATAGACTATGAATTATTTATCCGGCAACAACAATATTCTCTGATGTAATCCCTTTGGATGTTTTTTTTTTGGGTTCCAAAATTTCTCTACTTGGTTTTTAAAATACAAACATATGTTGTTGGATATATATGTATATATAAAGAGTGATCCAATATGAGGTACTTTTACCAATTACAACTATCATAATTTATGGTGTTCATAACCGTCCAACTGAACGCATTCGCGAAACAATCAATAAATTTCGAATCACTATTTCATAATTGGATATTCATCACTCGACTAAAGTGCGTGCAAGTCGATCTAATGTGAATATTGCTGCTATAGCTGAAAGTCCACGTGAAGACCGCAATCAATCAATTCGTCGCCGTTCTTACAATCTGGGTCTCTTATATGGGCACATTGCATCAGTTAACTCTAGGAAAACTGAGAAGGTTTTTTCACAAGAGGCAGGAATCTGAGAAAGTTCCGTCTTTTAAAAAATTGGGGCTCATATGATTCCGCTCGGGTTAGATTGTAAGATTATATAGCAAACCACAAACGAGTAAATTATGAAAGCTTGAAACCAAGACGTGTGTGCTGAATATACTTGTCAGTTATCACACCCATAGTCTCGTTTGTTAATTTAGTGATCTTAAACATTTAGTGGAGTTGGAGGGAGTCCTCTGAGCCGCCTTCAAAGACTTATTTGTCGGTATTGTGTAAGCTTTTGAGATGGTTGTGGATCTGCTGCCGTTTGATCTTTGGATCTAAAGGTGTGCAGTGTAGGCAGCCGCTCGCTTAAAAGTCAGATAGAACCAATTTGAGGATCTTGCTGGATATTTTCACCGGCCATTGTTCTCTGAATAATCACATGTTTCGAATTAAAATTCGGAACAAAGAAGATTGCGAAGTGTGGCGAAAGAGAAAAAAATTTTGTGCTCTTTTTATGCTCTTGGCCTTCATAGTCTCGCCATAGACTGCACTGCTTTGGACCAAGATTCCTATTTGAAGACTGGATATCCTATTTGAGGATATTCGAAGAATAAACAAATTTTGGGACTGGGAGTGTACGCTTGCGAGTGGATGGCACCAATCGAGCCTCAGTGAATATAATCCTACTCTAATTCGTGAATGTATCTCAAATTATGTGAAAGCTGTCTTGATCTGTCTTCGAACTACTAAAATCTTAAGTATAAGTTCTATTGATCTGTATCTTATCAAAGCATTCTAAATTAATCGAAGCAGGAATGTTCTAAATGAGCTTTATTTAGTGTAACAAAAAATACAAAAATCAACGTCAGTTTCATACAAAATGTATTAAAGGTAAGGCTTTACTATATAGTAAATATTTGAATGAAAAGTAGTTCAAATTTAACTTAGGTTATATTCAATTGAAAACAGAAATTTCAGTTTTGATCCTGAAACTGATCATTTTTCGATTTATTTTTCCATTTTCCTTTATTCATTAAATTAAAATATGATATTTTAATAACTTAAAATGTAAACAGAGACAGATACATAGTTAGGTTACGAGAACTATATTTTATTTTAAGTATGCTCACAAAGAGAATAAATCAAAATGGCACTTTACACCAAACAAATCAATTTCTTTAAATGTTAAGTTGTATTGTGATTTGTGTTTTGCTTTCATATATAAAATCAACAACACCAATGCACAAAATCTCATACACACATTTAACTAGATTTAATGATTACATGCACACATGTATGATTTTAACATGAATGGCTTGCAAAATTTTTATACAACAGTAACGCTCGTAATGGCATTTCATCGAACTATCATTCAATATAAAAAAATATTCTCTCTCTCCCATTGTTATGACATTTAAGTCATTATGAAAATTGGTTTTGTATTTAATGCATAATTATGCAATTAAATATTATTTTTATGTTGATACAGCATTAATAAACCATTTTTAATGATTCGATGTATTTCAGGATTGAGAATATAGTGTAGTGTTGTGCTGTGATTGTGAATAAATGTGTAGCAAAATAGAAATTGTGATTAGGTTATGTGTTCATTCTGAAGTGTAAACATTAATCAGCTGATAATACTATTTATTAACAACTGCATGTTGAAAATATCTTTTTAACTGATTTATGTTTAAAAATTCGGTTTTAGTTAATTTTTTCGAATACATAATTTCATTTAAAGAAATTAATTATTAATTTTTCAAGTTTTCGCGTTCAATTATGTGTATTTTCGTCAATATTATTTTTCTAAATTTATTAAGAAATGAGTTTGACTTTCGTGGTACAACCGATAGAGAATTAGAGCGAGGAAAATATATTTTAGAGGATATCGTTTATATTGAAATGAAAAGCACAAAATTTATAAAAATATAGATCAATTTATAATTAAATTTGATCGTGATTTATTTTGTTTTGAAAAAAATGAAATATATTCACATCTAATTTCACCCTTTCTTAGTCATTTTATGAAATAAAATTTTAAAAGCTCTAAGTTGCAATAGTAAAAAACTTAAAATGAAATTTGTACGTTTCGTATGAGTTTCTTGACAAAACGTACATTATTGATACACTAAATAAAGCTCATTTCGAAAACTGAGTATTCATTCTGGCTTTATTATCCAGAGGGCTTTGATCTTATACCACATACTTATGGCTGTTACATACTATCGTGGTCCAAGATGACGCGTCAGACGCAGTTCAACATTCAAACTCGAGTTTAGTCAAACTTACAATTTTATTTATTTTACACAATAAGTTCAATAAATTTTGAAAATAATTGTGGTAAAATGTGTTGCCTTAACTTCGGAGTAGAGTATTTCAAGATCTAACCATACATCATTATAGTAGTTTATACAACTTATTACGACTATATTGGCCTTCTTACTGTGTATCTCGTTACTATACTTATTAAACCTTTATCATTACCGCTTGAGGCGTCCAAAAGAAAACTTCGCTCAGGAACCGAAAAATAACATTTACCACTATTATTGGGAATAAGCTGGTCACTATTCTTGGTAATCGTTATGGCCAAATCATTCTTCAATTTTCGTGGTGTTTGAGATCTTCATTGTAGTGATGACACAAGTTAACAAACTTCTTGATCCTGATAGTGGATTAAAGTTGACCAGATGCGTTTCTTGTTAGTAGTATGAAGGGTCAATATTTCAATAGCACTGAATATTAGTTGTATTTCGCAGTTCGTAGTATGACGGTCCTGACAGTTGTATTGTAAATTTTTTGAAAATCACTAACCCCCTTTCGACACTACAGATATAATGATATAAATAGAAAACCGACCAAATAGCACAGTAGTTAAAGATGTGGAAGTTGGATCAAAATGTACCGGGTTCCAAAACCAATAAGGGACAGATTGCAAAAGGGATTTGTGGCGTTCACAAATACGACGAATAGTCACGCCACAATAGTGAAGTATAAGCAAAAATAATCGAAAAAAGATTTCGAGTCAAATTCTGTAAATTCGCTAGAACTGTTGCAACATAGCCTCACAATATATATAGAAACGAAATGCAACATACATCAAGTCCGGTCGCATATGCCTGATGAGATGGATTTGATCTTTTCGATCACACAACGAGTCAATGACGTCATCAGATCGAAACCGGCCTAGCGAAACGAATATTACAGACCACATACAAAGATGCCATACATTTTTCAAGACAAACGTCTTCATCGGCTGGTTGATTCAGCGCCCTAGCTGACAATCAATGCCACTCTGTGGAGTTCAAAGTTTAACTCCCACCATTCATCATTAGCTGTCACGATTACAGCACCCAGCATCACATTCACTATTCAACAAATTTCGTCATCTGAAGTTTGACATGTTCTAATTTATCTACATGTGGTCAATTCAAAAAGACATGTAACAGAAACAACACTGCTCTCGGTGCAGTTTCTAATATGAATGAAGAACCATCAAATCCAGTCTGAATATATCTGAATCTGCATATATACCGACGTGCACCGCAAAGAACTGTCTCATATAGGTATAAGGGAAGGATTCTTAACCACTTGCTATCAATAGAACGTAGTAAATGTGTGAACAGTAGATGGTTGTATAGGGAGTAATATAATAACGGGTTATTTCGAATCTGGCAATACTTATGTCATTCTATTCTGTCACAAACTTCAGTATATTATCTCCACTGAATCGACTTACGCTTGAGCAACGTTGGGATTTATTGGAAATTTATTTCCAAAATTGGTCGGAAAATGTCGTGCAAACTTTCGTCGCAAAGAAGGACCAACGGTAAACGGTAAACACAAGTTTATTGTTTAAGTTCGTGAAACTGGTTTAATTGAAGTTGTTACTCGAAAATATCCAAGCTGTGGCAAAAAAAATCATCTTTTCGGATGAAGCTCATTTTCATCTTGGTTGGTACGTTAATAAACAAAATTGCCGTATTTGGGGCTAATAAAACCCAAACGTCTTACAGACGCCAGCGAAGGCATCTTGGCGCATATTTCTTTGAAAATGAGGACGGCGCCACCATTACTGTCAATGGTGGCACCTATCCCACCATGATAACCGATGATTTTTGCGCTCGTCTTTCCTGGTATTGATGTGAATGATGTTTAGTTTCAACAGGGTGGTGCAACATGCCACACATTTCAAGCCACAATTGATTTATTGCGTCAAACATTTGATGACCGTTTTTGTCCGGCAAGAAACTGCGATTCAACACCATAGGACTATTTTCGGACTAATGGCGCCCCCATTAAAGACAAGTGTTATGCCGACAAACCAGAGATAATTGAGCAGTTGAAGGCCAACATTCGTGATGCCATCGCCCAAAAAACCAAAAAAATTCAAACCGTTTTAATTTTATTGCATTTGTAAATTTAAACTTTTAAATGACCCACCCTTTAATAAGATAAGGTTCAGTTAAAAAAACAGAAGAGACCGCTTGGATATGGAAATTAATAGAGTGGGGTGAATTAAAAAAGACAATACTGGAGTCATAGGTGAATCGCAAGACTGCGGTTTAGCAACACTATCCCCTAAAAACTTCAATTCAGTCAGAGCAATAGTTCCGGAAAAATTACTCCTGACTCGATTCCAAAGGGGTTGATCAACAATAATTAATATGTCGTTTTGGTCGGTTAATGCATTTTATTTCAAAAAAAACTTCCGGAAGCTCTTATTGGATCACTCTTTTTAGACTTAAAGACAAGAATAAAAGTAATATCGTAAAAAACATGAAGCGAAAAATAAATAGGAAAAATGAAAATTAAATTTCCCATCTTTAGATACATAGTTACAACATAGTGAACCATTTTATTTGTACTTATATAGTTTATGTGATTTTTACCCCAAATGATCGTAATAATAATTATAATAAAAAATATGAATTAAATAAATAATTAATAAAAAATTTAATTGTTAAATCTAATAAATAAACATGCAATTTACAAACAAAACCAAACCAAACACAAGACACAAATCAAATACAATTAAATATAAGTAACCAATTCATCAAAACAAAACCAAGACGAGTCTCTAATATAAAAATTATATAGTTTAGAAATTTTGAATTTTCTAATCAATTTTCTAATCATAAAGGAAAAATAAAATCAACTAAAATTGTTATCAAATGTTACCTTAATTTAAGTTCCTCATCAATATACTGTAATAGACTCCTACAATTAAAATTATAGAAAAAAAAACATTTTATGTGTATTTTTTGGCTTAAAAATAAAAAAAAAAAAATTAACAAAAAATTAACAAAAATTAAAACCAAAAAATAATTATGTTAATGTTTTGTGTATATTGCAAAAACTCAAACAACAAAATAAAAAACATAAAAATCCATAAATAGCATGTTTCGATATACATAGTTTATCGGAATGGTTTGAAACAGCCTCCCGCCCGGAGAAAATCATATATGATATTCATGAGTGGTTTTATTTTATATTTACAAACTGACCCTATGGTAAGGTGAATGATAATATTGTTCGTCTCAAAGATCGCCGGTACATCCAATTGACATTTTCATTGAACAGATCGTTACCTCTTTTATGAAGTATAAGCTAGGTTCATAAGCTAGTTTACTTCATTTAAAACAAAGTTAGGAGTTTTTAAAATTGACTAGGTTTAACCGAGAGGCAGGAAGGATTTGAGTTCTGGGCACAATTCGTCAATAAGTATTGAGGTTAATACGACTGAAGAACACTGTCAGTCGGTTTAAAGGTCACCAATCAACTACGTCGCAACGCGAGATAGCCATGGCTTCAAATCTGTGTTCCCTTCTGATCGATTTTCCTACTAGACCAAAATCCGAACTAAAGAGTTACTTTCTCAGGAGGCATTTCGTGTGCTGGTGTATATCGTGTGCCATGATAATTTTGCTTATTATCATATGCATTCATCCCAAACTGGGCAGAAGGGATTCGAGTTTTTGGGCCTCACAATTCATTAGTCAATAAGTCTCGAGGTTAACTAAACGGTTTAAGGACACTGTTAGCCGGTTTAAAGGTAGCCATATTATCGCGTCACTGCGCTAGATAACCATGATTTCAAATTTGTGGGGCCTACAAAGTTTAGCTTTTCAGCATTCACCATTGATGCTACTTATTGCAATGCCAGTTTCATTTTGGAAGAGATATTTACCGATGATTCTGCCAGACCGAAATCGAAATCAAACAGTAACTTTCTCAGGATGCATTTGATGTGCGAGTGTATATCGTGTACGTGATATCGCCTCAAATCTAAAAATTTTGCTTATTACACATTCATCTCAAAAGAGCCATTTCGCAAAAAATGGCAACATTTGAATGAACTTTAAACCGCTCCAAAGTTCAATCAACGAACAAGGTGTTGTCTATAATCGTTAAACAAGTGCAGCAAATTCGCGAAATTGAGAAAAATTAAATTCTTGTGAACGAAGAAAAATAGAAATTTTCCCAAGTAGGGTATCCTGGAAGCAGAAGTATTTTCAGCAGACCTTATGTTTCGGTGACGGACGAGTATATTATTATATCTATCCAACCGGTTGTCTCAAATTTGGCCACTAAACGTCAAATAGTCGGCTCGACAGTTATTTTCATAGCAAATTTGACAAATATTACTTTCATAGGAGGTCTGCTATAACCTAAGAAACTTCGAGCGTCTATATTTAAACACCGTTTACTAAAAATCAGTTTTTGGTGAAAAAACTTATCTGCTAACCGGTAGTAATCGTCGGGAGCCAGAACCGAAGAAGGGAGGCATACGGTAATGGGGAAGCAGTTCGAACTTCCATTCGTGCAGTTTGCCATAGTATACTCAACGATTTATGACACGGTGCATTTTGTTGATGAGACGGCAATTATTTTGCATAATAAATGCACCAATAATGCCATGTAATTTGCGTTTCTTTCCTCAAAATTTTAAACGAATAAAATACATTGCGCATCCCTATATATGGATCTAAAAACCTCTCCGACCAATGTTTCCGCTTTGGTTGCTGTTTTCAACATCTCCCATCCACTCATTGGTTGATTTATTTCCAGTGTGAAATGGTGCGTCAATGCTTAATTGGTTGTCAAATACCGATGCAAACAAATATATATGTTACAGATAAACAACTTCGAACAGAATGAATCACAGCACCCATGATAGAACACAACCTATTCATGGACAGATTAGCATGAAAAACTGTCTTTCACTGTTTGTACTAGATTTTGTGTGTTTTGCTTTATTGAGTGACCGTTCATGATCTCAAAGTGAGAAATAATTATTTATCACAGAACCACCCACTTGGAAACAACCAAAGTCAAATTAACCATGTTTTGATTACAAAAAGGGCTCGGATTGTTCAAGATGTGTGATCGTATCGGTCTTCAACCCTTCTTGCAAAACCCTTTAGTATTTCACGATTTTGGTGTTTAGCTTCTGTGCTACAATAATATCGCTGAGATCCAGAGAGAACCGTCCTAAGACTGGCGAAGCGCAAAAGCTGATAAAAAAGAATTGAAACTATGTTATATAGTTTATTAATTCATAGAAATTTTATGGATCACAAGTATGGTTATAAGCACCGACTGAAACTATAAACTATTATCGAACCTTTAATTAGTCAAAATTGATATGTCTAAGTCCAAATTTCGACAGATGCTCTACCTGTGTCTATCTCGAAAATCGATAATTGGTAATATACATTTGACCTGATATTTAACAATGGTCCTTCGAGCCAGATTTAATCATATTGAGTTCAATCAGTCTACGACGGTACGTAATATGATAAAATCTTCTCACCCGCATCCCACGGAAAAACAACATAAATAGTTAACGTGAGAAAGTCGCGGGAAAATCGAACAAACATAAACGGCGAGAATAATTTCCACAAGCCCTCGAATTTCGACTCATAACTAACAGTCACGAGTATATTGACACATTAATCTACCTAAAGACAGTAAATGGATATATACCCTTTAATATAAATCAATTTACTTCTTTTTGATTAACTTAAATAAAGCAAGACGAACTACAAGGATAAAGTTAGGAAAATAAAGGAGTATTTATCAAAGCTTCGTTGATGGTCCAGCCACATCCCCACGTACAAACTCCATCCAGAAATTCTACGATACTCATCGAACGGATTTATAAGCTAAATTGAAAATTAGAGTGATCAAAATGTGTGGCTTCATCAATCAAACCATCTTCATCGTTAGAATCAGAGCAAGTGCTTAGATACAAGACGCAGAATGTAAAATGCACTGATACTACAAATTAATAGCTAAACACACTGAATCGTTACACGTCGATCATATCGATTTCATACCCAACCATAAACATATTACGAGAGGGAATGGAAGTTCCCATACCGTGACAAATAGTAACTAGGATAGCTGCAAATAGTGGCCATTGCAATTGAGTATAGGTTTTACGATTCAACGTTTCAAGTAATAAAGACCAATTTAAGGCTTTCTATATTCTGAACAAATTGCATTATTTATGAGCTTTCAATGAGTAACCATTCAGAGGGCGTAAAGTGAGTACGCTTAAAGACTATGAGAAACTACTTTGACTATTGGCATAGAAGTATTCTAATAATTATAGAGTGCAATAAATTAACTGATTAGGAGTTTAGTAGCATGTTGAACTACAACGTTTTTCGTGTGATTCCAGACATACATTGGGCAATCTACGGACTATGTACAAAACCACTGGCGTGATAGTATCACACATAAGGGTGGAAAAAAGGTAAGATGTATTATTAATAATTGGTGTACAAAAGTAAGCGTTTAGACCGATTAAACTGTTAAAAGTTAACATTCTTAGTTAACTTTCTTAGAACGAACGGAGTTTTACGAGCAGTGGTATGATGATGGTGAGTTCTACAATTGTATGTTTCAGTACTATAACATTTAATCTGTAAAATACTTGAACAGACCACTACTTCCAGAAATAGAATCGGTTCGCCTAAACACATTTTAGCTTTGAACTTTTGAGCAAGATTGATTATTATGCCAACTATCTGCACAAATATTAAACGTTAAGAGTTAGCTATTAGACCTTTAGACGTTCTCACTTAAATCTGATTATAAGATTTTATTCTTCGATTTATAACTTAAGAAATATACATATACATAACAGAACGATTTGATCTTACCAAATAAATGAAGAAAAATAATAAATACACATTAAATAGTCTTGAAAATCAATTTTGATAAAAGTTAACTCAAAATTTTATAAAAAATAATTAAAAATGTCACAAAATTCTAATACTACTTAGACTACCACGATTGTCCGGAAATATGTTATTTTGATGTAGCACTAATAGTGTTTTTAACCGCGACATTAGTCGATGTTTACCTGTCCATCCAGTTTGATGATATATTTTGTATGTAAGTTCTTAAACCAAATGACCTTTATGAGTAAGATCGAGCTCGATCATTCAAATTATATGTACATGAATCGAGTTATGTAAACACATATTATTTAAAAGCTTAGATATAATGAATAATTCATGAATATCAATATATGATCGGTTCTCCACAACCGAAATAACACATATATTACCCAAAAAACAAAACACATTAAGTGCACCGAATTTTAACCGAATGAAGAAAATATATTAAACAAACAAATAACGTGAAACATATATAATTATATTCTTTGAGATTTGATTAATCTTAATTTGTTCATAATATGCGTGTAGTTTGTTACCCTATGACTGACTGATTTTACAAAATAGTGGGTTATATAAAAAGTCTCTGCGGTTTTTGCCACTAGATGGTGTTGATGCCTAATATATATTGGGCAACACTAACTCGATGGTTTCAAATGTACTTGTGCTTAAAAGATGACAATTTAGCTTCGATTGAACGAAGAACCCAGGAGTGGTATACTAGTTTCCATTCCAGGACGATGACTGAAATAGTCGTTGAAATTTTGCAATTGGTGGAGCAAGACCGGCACGCAAACTGTCAGGAAATGCCGAAGGCATTAAACATGACAGTTTGGAATTATTTAAAAAGAGCAGGCTCAAAAAGAAGATCGATGTTTCGGTGAAACCACAAACGACTTCAAAGCCTGAATTGACGGTTAACAAAGTTATATTGAGTGTTTGGTGGAATTGTAAGAGAATTGTCCATTATGAGTGGCTGCAACGTGACGAAGATTTCAATTCGATCCTGTACTGTGTACAACTCGACCGTTTGAACGAAGCAATCCAAATAGAGGTACCGGAATAAGCCAACAGAACTGGAGATGTCTTCCATCATGAAAATGCACTGCCACACACATCTTGGTGATTCAGAACAAACTGATAGAACTTGGTTGAGAAGTTTTGCTGCATCCACCGAAGAAAACCACTCTCAACATCAACCACATGACAGTTTTGGAATTATTTGAAAAGAGCCAACTACAAAAAGAAGCTCCATGTTCGGGTGCCACATGAATTAACACATAGACAGGTGATCCTTCACAAACGACTTCAAAACCTGGAATGACGATTTAAAGTTAAATGTCCATTATGACGGAACTTAGTGGGGAAGTTTTGATGCATCCACCGTATAGGTCGGACATTGCACCGTCTACTATTTGTTTCGGTCTCTGCGAAAACCACTAGTTTTTTCGACAATAAACCATAGAATTTCTGCTCCGACAGAATTATGAAGCTACCCGAAAAATGGCAAAAGGTGATAATAATGGTCAGTATGTACTTGTTCAAGAATGTACAAACCGAGGAGACTTTTTATATGACCTATTATATATTATATAAAAAAAAATAGTTGTGTGTATGTGAGATGATCTTAATGTCAAAGCAACATTTATCTATTTATTGCATTTGCATGCAAATCACTGTTTACAGTTTTTTTTTATATTAAAAACACCAATCTACATAAATATAATTTTGATAATTCAATAAACTATTAAAATTTTTGGAAAGTATCGATATGTACTCAATACGTACATATACCGTTAATAGTTTATTTCCTGTCACAAATATATTTGTTTAATTACTTAATTTTACAGAGAAAAACACAACAAAAACAAAATAAAAAGAAAATCCATAAACCAATTATTTCATAATTAGCGCTGTGTACATCATAGATAGACAGAAGTTAGTTTTGATAGTTTTGTTGCGATAATGAGTTCATGCC
Source organism: Tipula lateralis (assembly GCA_963932295.1). NCBI lineage: Eukaryota > Metazoa > Arthropoda > Insecta > Diptera > Tipulidae > Tipula > Tipula lateralis. Next base: position 43,593,745 of record OZ010737.1, on the reverse strand, counting down.
TGAGAGAAATAGTTTAAGCTATGTCGATATAGTTGTCGACCTAATTATATAGATAAAATACCATTAGTTACCTAATATATATGTGCCAGTGGAAATTCAATGTTCGTTATCGTTACTGTAATGTCGTATGTTCTTGAAGTATTTCAGGGAGATACAACCTACACATTTTTGGTTAGAGTAGTTAGATCGAAGCAAAATATTAGTATCGCCAACAACATCAGTGGCACAAATATAGTCTAGATACCTATCTCTAAAATTATCCATTATTGGTCATTACTTTCAGTTTTACACTGTTTGGCTGTTGTTATATTTTCTGGTATTTTATCATAAACGTTACACAATCGCAATTCTTAAGTTTATTTGTTGTCTTAAATTGTCAAGATTTAATTATTAGATGCCAGGAATAGCACAAATGAGTTTTATAAACATGAGATGCAAGCTCTCCGGCAATAGTAGATTGTAACTACTACTAATCATAGTCATTTTGAAAATACTTTCGGAGTAGCACTCATTATCTAAATTTCTGATTTTTATTTGTGGAGCGAGAGGAGTACGCGGTGGAAGTAATCTCTAAATGACTCTGCACTCATCGATTACAGTTGGCGCCGGAAAAGATCGAGGCAGTTGTAATGAAAGGTAGGGGAATCCTTTCGCCAATGAGCCAGTTGCGAAACAGACAGCCTTCATAATGTCTAGCACGCCACAACCTATTACCTTAATGGCTAAGCATAGTCACAGTAATTCCTATCCGGCTATGGCTGTTTTAACGATTAATGGAAAATATTATTCATAAGATGCTGTTGGAGGAGCCAAATTGGAGCACCATAAGTACCATGATAATGACGGTATTACGCCAAAAAATGAGAACACAACAGGAAAAAAAACAATAAGAACATGAACCTCCAATGGCTTAAGTGTGTACCCATGAGGGTTTCCTCTCATTCGGGGAAAAGAAGGTTCAACATCTTGTAATATGTACTGTCGTTGTTTTGATAGGTGCCTTTACCATATAAGCTTCGTGTCCAAATATCTACTATCAGGACATTCTTATGGCATCACAAACTGAGGAACAATACTGAATTCATGTGGAACCCCGTCGCTCTCCTTTAGAGGCTTGTTTTACATATAAGTTCAAAAACAATATTTCAACTACATAATTACACCGAATAATATTCTGACCGTGCCCAGATAGGATTTTTTTTTACGTTATGTTTTATTTGGGTACAGGGCGGACTTTTAGACAGTCGTAGCTCCTTGTAACTGTCAGAGCTCCTGCACCCAACGCGGAATCCTTCAAGTAAAGGTTGATAGCTGCCTTAAACTTGTGCATTTTATATTTCAACGGAAAATGAAAACCGACCATCGAATTACACTTCTTAGATATACGATAATAAATTCGCACTTTGCATCTTCAGTTCCGAGGTTTCGGCAGCTTCACCGTAAACCTATGCGCATTAACCGTTCCTCGTGTTACCCGCCCAGGCGTAACTAATGGTGGTATTTTCTCCTTTAATTCTGGAGAACATTTACCATTTGTTAATCTATAGAACACGCAGAGTTCTGCAACATCTCTGCGGTGTTGAAGGCTGTCTAGATCTTTCGTAAGTCTGGAGTTTCGTATTATTCGGATGGCACGCCGCTGAAATCTATCCAGCAACTGAAGAGCAGTGCCATATGCTCCACCCCAAACCTGACAGCAATATTCTATACACGGTCTGATAAAGGTTTTATATATCTGGAGAACCTGATGGGATTTAAAAAACCGTCTGCATCTATTGAGGAACCCGAGTTTACGTGAATCTGATTTGGCCAATGCGATAATGTGTTCATTCTATTTTAAATTGTTGCTAATTTGAACACCAAGCAGACGAATTGAGTCACAACCCACGAGAAAGTGGCCTTTTACCACAAAAGGGTATTCGTTGTGACTTCTTTTACGCGAGAATGTGCATATTTATGTGTTTTTCTCGTTAAATTTGAACTGATTTTTAACTCCCCACTCAAATATTGTACTCAAATAGGAATTAAGCGAAGTGACAACTTTCAGCCATTTACCGTTTAACGGTGAAAGAGTAGGCTCGACCTCGAATGACACGAACACTCGAACTACAACCGATGATTCATATTATAACTTGCTTAAAATCTCTAGAAATTCACTCTCGTTCGGTAGAAGAACCAGTGAATAGAAACCAGTTGCAAACACCACTATATTGACTGTTGCGAGTAGAATGGAAAGATCGAGAATCCAATTGATTTGTATATAAGCATGGCTAAATCGCCGTATCGGGCAAGTTTTATTTTAACCAGTGAAATAAAGTTAAGACTAGTGTCATAGACTCCACCAGTGGCAAAGTACTAGTCTTGAATAAAAAGTGAAATAGTGAAGTGTTATAAAGTGTGAAACAGTTAATGTCTTACTATTGTGAAATAGTGAAATGGTATAAGTGACATAAATAAAGTGATAAGTTTGACTAACCTCTGGTCATTTTAATTTTGTTCGGCGTCTTATGTGCCAATAATCCGAATACAAACCATGAGAATCGTAACAATATCAATCAGTCAAACACTTAAGATATTTTGTTGGGGGTCGGAACTTTACTATTTAAATCGACCAAAAGCTTTCGACAAGAGGTATTCCGACTAAAACTTAACATAATCAAAAGGCAAGGACATCACTTGTATTATTTAAATCTGTAGTTTTACCACGGGATCAACATTTATACGGTTAAGATTACGATGGCGCGAACGCTCTATCTCAGACCAGACATCAAAACAATCACAGTCGATACGTATTTTTTCAGCCCAATAAAATAATAAGAACTTTGGAATTTGGAATCTAGTTCTTGACGTTACAATGGTTCCACCAAAACTGTCACCAGCACTATTGCCAGTATTTGTGATTAGAGAGACCATTGATCGAAAATGACAGCTTCATCGAAAAGATCAAACCTATCTCGTTAGGCAGACTGGTTTAGATGATTACACTAATTCGTATATATCGTGTAAGTCGTGTTGCAATAATTCTAGCGAATTACAGATTACAGACTCGAAATAATGTCGATTTATAAATTTCAACTGTGGCGGGACGATCATTATTTTGACTCATTTGTATTTGGTTGTGAAACTCAGTTTCCCATCTACGAGTCGACAGGATCCAATCATTGTTCTAAAAGACTACCAAAACGATTGTTATATAGACACACTTACACAGGCTTTTGCAAAGCCCAAAAATTGGGGTAATAGTTTCGTACTACAATACCAGAATTAGGCACTACGTGGCGCCTAGATTTGGTTTTAGTATTTAGCACGAACGATTGTTATGTTTGAAAATTTATATATAACCATTTTTAAGTTTTTAAAAATTATAAATATTTACAATTTGATGAGTTAATCAAAGTTTGAAATATTAAACCTGCATACGCACAAAAATTAGAGAGTTAATCATAGTTTTTATATAAAAATAAATTTCTATTTTCACATACTGAATAGTTTTACCATTGAAAAATGTTTGTGTTCAATTACTGATAAGCATGATAACTATAAACCAAAACAAAATTATTGTATTTTTATCACTGTTTTACCCAGACAATATTCGATATCGATAGAATAGTTATAGCTTCTATATAGAAGCAATTCAGTGGTTGATTAAGAAGATAACTCTAAATGTTTTTAGTAACCCTCCAGACCCAAATTTACTCGGCTAATTGGTTTATTATTTGGCATATATCTGTAGTCCCAACACTAAAACAAACCACGTTTAATAGATGTTGGTCCAGTTCAATTCTGGTAAAAAATTCGAACGCGATGGTAAAAAAAATCGAACCATAGTGGTAAACGGAAGGCGACATCTATAAACGGAAAGAGGTATCAATTTATTTCAGAGTAAACAATAGATGGCATGGCTTTTGGGAATTCTATAAATTAGATTTAACACGTCGATCGTTGGTTATCTTAAACTCAATCGTTCTGGTTTAATCTGACAATTTTACCGAGTGCTAGACCTTACAATCAAATCAATCGATCACTGAATGGTATAATAGAATAATTTCATTGTTCACAAAACGAAAAAGAGTCTCCGGGAGAATTAAAATCTTTTGGGGAGGGTTTTACTTGATTGACACACCTCTAGTCAGATAACATACTAGGGTCGTTATATAATTTCACTTTGATTCTAAAGGGAGTGCCAAAATTAACACTTAAATTGAATTTTTCGCCATTTTTGCAGTAAATTGTTAGTAAAATGGGGCGTTATACGACACAACAACGTGTTTTCATTATTGAACAATAATTAAAAAATAATGAAAGTTTGGCGGCCGCAGTTAGTAAATTGTATACAAAATATGGACATCTTTCATGACTTTTTAATCGCCAAATTTGCCGTGTTTAGGGTTCGCAGAACCCACGTGTAATTTGCGAAAAACAAATGCACCCACATCGTGTCATTGTTTGTTGTGGATTTTGGTCTGAAGGCATCAGTGGGCCATACTTTTTTGAAAATGAGGCTGGACAAGCAGTAACTCTTATTGGTGCTCGATTGGCCAATATGTGGATTCAACAAGACGGTCCCACATGACATATAACTAGTGAAATAATTTAATTACTGCATGAGACATTTCCCTGGCGTGTACTCTATCGTTTCGGCGGACAAAATAGACTTAACAGTTTGGTGAGGGTTTGTTTTTTATTTGGAATATGTCTGATTCACACCACCGATCGTAATCAGGTGGTGATAAATCACTTTTTCATCCTGCCTCTTATCCGAATTCGAACCCGGTACCTCCCGCTCTAATTGCTGCAGCTTTAACCACCGCGCTATCTAGTCGGTTTTATTTTGTCTAATAGATCATGTTTGCAAAAAATTAGAAGCGCGACATCTATAAACGGTGAAAGGTATTAATTAATAGTTTTCGAATTTAACAACAGATGACTTGGCTTCCACACTACATAACTAAATTTTTGGGAACACTATTAGAGTAACCAATGCCCAAACCGTGCAATATATGTTACTTATCAGCTACAAGTACTGAGACGAGGGTTATAGAGTCTCGTGTGTTTTCCACCTAAATTACAGTTCGTTTAAGTGATTTTATTCTGAAAATAGTAAATCAATGCACATGTATCACAACAAAACTATCCAGGTTATCAAACTACACACAGTAAAACATAAAATAAAATCATAAATTTTACAACATAAAAATTAAATAAAAAATCCAATCATTAGACTTAAATTAAAAATAAAATTATTTAAAAATCACATTTTCCACATAAATATAATTAATTTTAGTTAGCCAAAAAATGATAATTAAACAAAAACCCTTTTAAATATGAATCACCTAACCTTAATGTCATATGAAACAAAGCGGTACCAGATAAAATTTTTGATTTTTTATCACACAAGATTCTAGATCGAGAAAAAATGATTTATAACCATATATGATCATATGATAATGAATAAAAGAAAATATATTTTTTACAGATAAAAGAGTAAAATTTTGTATTTCTTATTAAATTTTATGCATAACATAGTCGAAATAAAGAAGAAATAAAGGAAGAAAATAAATTATTTTTTTTATAATTTGATGTAAGATGTAAATATAAGAATATAATATGAAAGTTACTTACATGTCACTTGGCAGCGTTTCCGGACTCGATGATCGGTCATTCCATTGTGAAGATGCTGGAATCAAATAAGAAGAACATAATTACAAAATATTTGTAGTTTCGAGGCAAACCAAACAACTTACTGGCTTTTAGTGTATGATTCTGTTGGCCTAGACCATTTGATCGTCCGGTCATTTTACTAGCAATTCGTTGAGGTACAATGGCCTGCTTGAAAATATAAACAAAAACATTGATAATATAAATAATTAATAATTAGTCCGAGGTATCAATCTAGAAACTTACTCCATCCTCGTCTGGATCAGAATATGGCCAATTATAATTAGGACTTTGATATTTTTGTAATAGCTCCTGGGCGACACGAACCGACATTTCACCGAGCACAAACGGATGCTGTAATAATTTTTCAGCTGTTGGCCGCTTTTTAGGATTTTTGGTTAGTGCTGTTTTAACAAATGAATGAAATGTTGGACTCCATTTATCTTTATCTTTTAATGTTGGCGGTTTAAAACCACTTTTTGACATTAAAAAAAGGGCGCGCATTGGATGCAAATCAAACATTGGTGGCTGTAATTCAGCTAATTCAATTGCTGTTATACCACACGCCCATATATCACAGAGTTGATTGTAACCACCTTTTCGTTCGACAGCCGCAACTTCTGGTGCCATCCAATATGGTGTACCAATAAAACTGCGTCGTTTATTTATTGTTGCTGTTATTTGTGCTGATACACCAAAATCAGCTAATTTAACATCACCCGTATCTGTTAATAGGATATTTGCCCCCTTTATATCACGATGCATTTTACCGCGCGAATGTAAATATTCTAATCCCTTGAGTGTTTCACGCGACATATATGCAATTTGTTGTTCGGTAAGTGGGCCAGTTACTTGATATATATCTTGTAAACTGCCACCGCCACAATATTCCATGCATATCCATAATTTATCACGGCGCAAATACGAACCATAGTATGCTATAATATTTGGATGCCGACAATCTCGCATCATAATAATTTCTTGTTGTATTATTTGTATATCATCGCCGGGCTCCAATTTTATCACTTTTATGGCAGCTGATTCATTTGTTTGAATACGTTTTGCCTGCAAATTATAAATAGATACTCGTTTTAATCGAATCATTTTATCTCGACCGGATATCATTTGAAAAAATCCATATTGGTTGAGTAAATTTATACGGTACAACAATATGTTAGATCGACAACTTGGAATTCCTAACCTTTTGTTTATTTTTTTTACATAAACCACTTGGTATCATTTAAACTTGATTATTTTATTCAATGATAGCGTATATGGGTTTTGTTTACTGATAACTAACTGCTCGTCAAAGTACGGTCGTAGAGAGCTGATAATGTATGTAGGTGTTTTGAGTTCATTGTTTTAAATAATAATCGCGCATTAAACATTGTTTCGTGTAAAAATATACAAAAAAAAAGTGCAAAATCCTTGGAATTATATCAGCAAACCTTTGTCAAACACCATAATAAAAATAATTAATTAATCAAATTTATATCGTACAAAGCATCTTTTTGATCTGGAAAATGTTATGTAATATATGGCTTATGTACTCAGATATTAAAGAAAATTATTCAGAAACAATACATAGCAACAGCATGACAACATCGCGAAAATATTCTATGAAATTACATGCACAGGATTGGTGGCAGCTTGAAAAGGCTGACAATCTGCATGTGTACGATTTTTAGCAATTTCCATAAGAATGGAAGTTACGATTCAATAAGTCATCGATTGGAACAAACTGTAGCTAATCTAACCAAATACAGATCATGTGAGTTTGGAACCATGGAAACAGCTCACCCTACCTCTTCGATGACGATATTATCTTTACTGATGAATCAGTATGTTATTATTTGGCTGGTGCTGAGTTATACCTCCTTAATCCTGAGGTGAAACAATCTATTATACTTGCAGAGATCGTTGTATCTGCATAGTTTATGCGATTAACTAACAGTCAGCCCGCCCTAGAGATATCGACTATCATCTTGGTGGTCTGCACCAGAAGACATTAGACAAACTCATCTCTTGTCTCCTATCCAAAATTTTCTTTGGAACAATAAATCAGCAAAGATTACAGTACGCACTTCGAGGTACTTGCAGAGTATTCTCACGAGACATTGTTCCATTAATAATCACATATTTCGAATGAAAATTCGGAACAACGCAAACTGCGAACAGTGTGGGGGGAGGAGATTAAGAAACTGTTGAGCACTTCTTGTCCTAGTAGACTTACTGTTTTGGATCAAGACTCCTATTTTAAGATCAACTGACCTTGAGGTTACCGGATATTTTGGGCTTCATTCGGAGAACAAACACATTCGGGACTGAGAGTATACTTCTAGGAGGCGATGTCACAATGGGCTAGTCAAGCAGCGTCAATGTTAAAAAAATAGCCGACCTGACCCACTTTCAGCATGAAGTGAGTTGTAATATTGCCCGATGCAAAAAGACTAAGATAACCTTTGCTAATTAGACCAACTAATTTTATGACATACATTGGACAACACTACCGACACGAGACTGTCATTGAAAATGGAGAAACTATGTTATAGTCTACGATCGCTTCTTATTTCAAACTAGCCATAACATTCTTCTTTCTCTCAAGAAAATATACCTGGTAAAAAGGACATACTTGCTTTAAAGTCTTAAAACCAAATCGAGTTTGAATAGTCCCAAGGTAATAAGGCCTACAATAGAATTGCCAACAATCACAAGTTAAACTCACTTTACAGCAATTTCGGTAAAGATATCAGTAGACTGGTATAATGGCATTATCAGACCTTTGTTATGGCATACATTCGACAACACTACCGACACGAAACCGCCGTTGTGATGGAGAAATCACGTTATATTTTACGATCACCCCTTATTTCAAACTAACGAACAAATTCTTCATTCTCTCAAGAAAATCTACCTGGAAACCAATTTTGGTCGACATACAGTCCTCATCTCTTGTCTCCCTGTCCAAAATTTTCTTTGGAACAATAAATCAGCAAAGATTTCAGAAGTACACATAATAGAGACACTTTGAAGATCTTGCTGAGTATTCTCACGGGACATTGCTCCCTTAATAATCATGTCGAATGAAAATTCGGAACAACGAAAACTGCGAACAGTGTAAGGGGAGGAGATGACGAAACTGTTGAGCAATTTTTGTGTGTCTGTCCCCTTCTTATAGACTACACACCTTTTGTATCAATATTCCTATTTGACGATCAATTTATCACCTTGTAGATCCTGTATATGTTTGGCTTCATTCGAAGAACAAACATATATTTCAGGACTGAGACTGTACATCTGGGATGTCTCAATTGGCCAATCGAGACTGAGTGACGGAGGAAAAAAACATGTATATACGGTTTTGCTGCGTCGATGTATAGCCGACCCTATCCCACGATTTTCTACCCTACGAAGTAATTGCAGTGTATCCACTTCATCGATGAATAAACCCATTCATTTTATGATGTTCAGGTAGCACACCGAAAACGTAAAACAGGATGTACAACATCTCTTGGATTCAATTCGTATGACACCCAATTTTCTAGATTTTATATTCCTAATTTTTTCAAACGATTGGCAACTGTTGCTTAACTACCTAGTAATGGTCGTACAAGTTAATTTTACCGTAATATAGAAGCCTTCAACGAGTAATGATGTCAATTAGAACCATTAGAACAGGATCGTTCCGTTATATTCAACAATAAATTAAATATAGTGTTGTGGATTGTGCCGTCACTTAGAAAACATGTCATATTATAGAGTAAGAGATCTTATAAAGATACTCGTTTGTGTCAATTGCTATAAGATGACATTGATCAGTCGTGCATTTGAATTTCTCATTGAGCTCTAGGTAACAAGGCTTAAAATAGACTTAGCCCAGCAGTTAGCCAATACCAAGTTACTCATGTTACAGCCGTTTTGACAATCTGCTAGGCTCTATACTATTACCGGGGTATAAATCCCACCCAATACATAGGTTGGTTTGGTGAGATCGTTTGAACAGTCTCAAACTAACTTAGATCCGCAGATATTGTACCTAAGTGATTTTAAAGGTACCTGGCTGTCCGATAGAATATAAATCATTGCACTAATTAGCCATTTAGTTAGACCATGCATTACCCTCGATCTCTATTTCAATGAGTGCTCTTCGACTCTACTCATCACGGTCAACAAATACAACATTAAAAGGCATATGGAATTCAATTTTGGTCGACATACAGTCGGAAGGTATTTTACCAGATGTTTTAAATGTTCCACTAAATTGCCTAATTTCAGTTAACCCTCAGATACCATTTTTAATGCACGCACGTTAGTGTTCTCCTAGATATGCAGATGCAGTGGAGGTTGGCCTAACAGATCCTCCTTAGCTGCAGATGTACATGAACGGATTGACACAGTATTACCAATGCCAGCTAAGCGTATGACATATTGATTCCACGTCAATTTGTGATCTAGAATCACAACCTTTTTAAAAAATTGAATCGTTGAACTATTCAGAATGTGATCCTTAATCCAACAACTTCCTCTTCTAGTGAACGATACTTCGGTTAAGGTTAAGTCGAGAACCACCACGCAATGGAGTTCAATAATAGTGACAACACGTTAGGAGGTATGGCTTATAAAGCTCGAGAGCAAAATCATGTATCAAAAAGCCACGTAACGAATTTACACAACAAATTGTATTCTATCACGAGATCAGAATTTATCAATCTTCTGTTTATTAACAACAGTACTCGTTATAGAATTCGATGAAGCTAGATTGTTGACACGATAAAGGCAAACAATGTATCGTATATCAGTTAAAAATCCTGGTACGAATATTAAAGTGACTATCAACGACTGCCAACTAATAATTCATTTCTAATTGTGCATTTTGAACACAACCTCAGAAACTTAACTTAAAACCGTCTGTAATCGAAGATTTTGACATGACTAAACTCTTTATGTGGGAGTCCATGAATTAGATATTATTAGATATTTCTCACATGGTTTTGTGAGCCTATACAATTTTGAAATAAAGAGTTAATTATCAACCATATCTAAACGTTTAATAATTTGGCGATGACCATTGCCAAATATGTAATTTCTAAATTTATCAGCGGCTTGACATCATATTTATACACTACGCCTCTGTAGTTTTGCTGCTGGCATAATAATTATCAATATATCCCAATAGATAGTTTTATAGATTACCCAAAAAATTCAGCGAGCCATCACTAATGGTATTGAACCGAAATATTCCTTCTCTTGTCATTAACTTTTAGTCTTGTAATTTGGCATGTAATTCAATTAGTGATAATTATTTCCTGTATAGTGACAATTAAATAAAATGAGCATTCACAATGTTTCTGATTAATTGCATCCAAAGATCAGGAATGGTATTAAATTGCATGAGTTGTGTACATGTTTTGGTAAATAATTACAAACTGAAAGTGGAGAAGGTGACCCAAGTTAAGAAATCAGATTAAAAAGATTAAACTCCCATCTCAAAAGCCGACCTAATGACTAATAATTAGTAACACCCAAAGGCTTTTTAACTGTGTTATTGAACCAACAGAATACTACTGTGTGGCCAGTCCACACAAGCATCATCGATATAATGCAAAGGTTTATGAAATATTGCAGATTGGTCGTTGTATATTAATGGAATTGCGGTCAAGAATTACTTCTAGATCCATTGTGTTATTATCCTCGACCTTTATGCCAATAAGTGCAGCTCGGCTCCACCTATCCCAATCAGGTAATACAACATTAAAAGGTTTGAAGAGTACGATTTTCATCGGGATACGGTCGTTAGGCATGAGAGTGGGTAGGTTGGTTTAAAATTTTACCATGATTTGTAAATGACCCACTTAATTCTCTGTTTTCAGCTTGTTCTCAGATAAAATCTTCAATGCATGCACTGTACCACCTTTTTTGAAATGCAGGTGCAGGTGGAGGTCGACGTAACCGCCTCGTTATCTGCAGATACATATATCCAGTATTATCAATGCAAACTAAGCGTTGTGTTGTGACTTTGTTATAGGCCTTCGTAATATACTGATGCCATTTCAGTTTCTGATCTAGAATTACTTCTAGATCCATTGTGTTATTCAGACTGGGAGATTCGATACACATCACATTCGACAAACTGATCAGAAATCAGACTAAACTATAAACACTCATCTCAAAATCATACCTAATAGCTAATAACTATTGGTGTATCCATGAAAAACTGGAATTTGATACTAGATGTCATTACTCGTCTTTTGAAAGCCCTATTCAATACCTGTCAAAAGCAGATAAAAGTTTTTGTTTTTATTGTGCACATACAACCGATTTCAACAGCATTTACGGGAAGTTTTGTTTAGTTACTTTTCCGCAAACAAAACTGCAGCTAAAAGTCATCGCTTGCTCGTGGATTTGTATGGTGAGCATGCTCTTGCAAAACCAGTGCTTTGCGTGGTTTAGTCGCTTCAAAGTGGTAATTTTGACATCAAGGACAAAACATCCTGGTCAGCCGAAAAAAATTGAGGATGAAGATTTGGAGGTATGACTCGATCAAGAAGGATTCAAACGCAAGAACTTGCAGAATCATTGCGAGTTGATCAAGCAATAATTTCCAGACGTTCGAGATTTGGAATTTATCAAAAAGACGATTTTGCATGTCCGAAATGCTGCTCGAGCGCCACAAAAAGAAATCGTATATTTGCATCGTATTGTCACTAGCGATTAAAAATGGATCCATTACGATAATCCCAAGCGCAAAAAAGCCTGTCTCACGAAAAGGCGAATCCGCCTATCGACACCAAAGCCGAATATTCACGGGGTGAAATTCATGCTGCGCATTTGGTGGGACCAGCTAGCTGTTATACCCTATGAGCTATTGCCAAGTTGCCAAACCATCAATGCCCAACTCTATCGTCAACAATTGATTTGATTGAAGCAGAAAATCCAGGCAGAGCGGCCAACGTATGCGACCAGACACGAGTCAGTTATTTTCTGGATAACGGATGGAAAATACTGGCTCACCCAGCTTATAGCCCAGACCTTGCTCCTTCCGGCTACCACCAATTTCGATCCATGCAGAATGGTCTATTAAGAATACTCTTCACGTCAGTTCAAGATATTGAAAATTGGCTCGATTCGTTTTTGGCCGCCAAGCCGGCTCAGTTTTTCTGGGATGACATTCATAAATTGCCAGAAACGTAGGAAAAAGTAGTGGGTAGCGATGGGCATTTAATTACATAAAAAATTCCACTTTTTAATGCATACATCGTAACACCCAAATGCTTTTAACTGTTTTATAGAACCGATAGAATATAACTGTGTGTCCACTCCAAACCAAGCATCGATATAGTACAGAGTTTTACGACACATTGTAGATAGCTCACTAGATATTAAAGGAATAGCAACCTCTATAAGGATTTAAAGACTGAATCAGTTACAGAAAAAATTGGAAAACTGGAGCGAGCTCCAAGCCCGACAAGCTGTACAGATTTTTAACATATAAGATTTCAGTGATAAGTAAGTACAAAGTTCATAGTCAAATTCATTCAATAAAGGCTATACTAGACATGATATATTTATAAATCATGTCTAACCACAATATTCACCACATTTTTTAACTCAAAATTTCAGAAGAGTTATCTTGTATAAATATAAACCACACACGATAAGGGTATTGTAAATCTTCATCAAACAGATATGATCGACAATAATTGTAAATTCGATTAGGATCGTCAGACCATTTTACATTTCGGGATTCTCCTACTACAGATGGACCCTGTAAGTAAGACATAAGACTTTGACATTGAAACTGATTACCTACATAGATTTTGGACGTGTATTATATAAACGAAAACAATAAATTTAATAGCCCAATTTAAAAATACATCATAAATCAATAACTTACAACAAACAAATAATATTATCGATAACGTAAGGTATATACCGGCTTTGACACAACCTTAAGAACTATAATCATGTTTAGAATTTAAGTTAATATTTTGGCATAATTTCAGTGACTTGTAATTATGTATAATTTAACCTCATTTTATGTTGTTGTAGTTTAAACCTTGTTACTATGTGTTTAGACAAATCGTACCTATACAGATATACAATATTGTTTCTTTGATGACATCATAAGTAATTTGCTTTATAACTGTCGTAAGAATTTATAAAGAAATAAAGATTTTTCACCAACAAACTATTTCAATAAAGAGATAAGAAAGGAAGATACAATCTTATGCAATAAAGCCCTGTAGGTGAGGGCATCTATGTAACGTAAATATTTCGAACAAAACATAAGACCCATAGAACACCATCACAGTATCTAGAGCTTATCGTAGGAGGCGACAAAATCTGGTTGGCTCACTGGACTGGGCTAACGACCCGTATCCGAAAAAAAAGTTAAAAATTTCAACAAACAAAAAATCGGATACTTCCAGAACAACAATGATCCCTCGCTTAAGTAACCGGAAACGAGATAAAGGATCGGTTCGTGAAACATACAGTCACTTAGTAAATCTGACGTGCTTGACGGCCTTATCACATGTATGAAAAAGTATCGGCTGGAATTCTATCTGATCTCTGGTTTTAGAGACCAAGACGCAACTGATTTCAGTAGTGATAACACTTTTAAGTATCTTGGATCTCTCATTATTTCGAACATAGTGTGGGAGAGGATATCAAGGCTCGCCTTGCCGCTGGCAATCGGACTTTGTATTCTCTACGTCCACTTCTGAAATCAAAATATCTTGCAAATACGGATAAGCTGAAACTGTACAGAGCGTTGATCAGACCAGTTGTCATGTATGGATGTGAGAGTTAGACCTTGACGAATGAGTACGAGAGATAGCTTTTAACATTCGAGAGAAGAATCATGCGTGTGATATATGTATGGCCCAAAACGCGAAAAGAAAAAAATCGGCTGGAACTTACAACTCTCCAGAAACTCGATGGCCTAAAAATAGAGACCATGTTTGTCAAGGCTATACATTGCTACACAGTGGAGATGACCTCGGAATCTTGGAGTTGGATTTCTCATTGGGCCACAGATAAAAAAGGCAATGTTGAACTTCCAAGCCGTCGATAATCGAATGTGTAAGCTTCGTTTGCGCATGAGATGAATTGTGAACTGTCTGTGTACATTTAATAATAATTTGGATAATCTGATGGGATCTTTCCCTGAACACGATTTTAGATTAATGATTGATGACTTTAATGTTGGAACTGGTAGAAATCAGACCGAATTATATTATAATAGGTCCGTACTCACGACACGAAACTGCGACCGAAAATAAGGAAAAAATGAAAAACCTCCATTTGGGAACATGAACACATCCACGTCAAACATCCCGAAGCCAAATTGACCATGTGTTGAATGCAAAAGAGCGGGCTGGGATTTTCCAAAACGTGATATCTTATCGGTCGTCAACAAAATTTATAGGCAGTGACCATTATCTGGAAAGCAACGATGGAAATTTTCGTACAAGTCTGGGATGATAGGGGAATATACAACGCGATTATCCTGTGAAGTTCTGATAAATGAAGAAACGGAACGAAAATATCAAGGTCATGTCAGCAATAGCATTTTGCGTTCTAATCACCAATCTGAAGAAATGGACAGTGTCTGGGAAGTATTGAAAACTTCGGTTATCGATGCTGCCCAGCACATTCTCAACCTGATTCATTTGATGAGGAGTGTCGTCTTACTGTTGAGCAACGAAATATAGCCCACAGTGAAGCACAGACTCGATTTACAATAGCAAGAAGAAATAGAGGAGTTCTTGCTAGGAGGACAGCTAAAGACAGAATAAGCGCGAATGGTGGGAGGCTAAGGTCTAGTGTCGTTTCTTCTGACATTCGGGACCATGTTGAAAACCTCTGTGATAACATCGATACGGTATTCGATATATGGCGTGAACATTTATCTGATCTACTTAATGTTTCAAAATCAAATGATAATAGAATTTTTAAGTTCTGATTACAATCAGTGATGAAGTATGAGCACAACTATGACCACCTAAAGACGTACTCATGTTAAATCAATATCATGGTTTAGTTGGGAGAAAATATAGCAATGTGCTAAGTGAGCCTATCTAAGAGTATTTAATACAAATCTCACCAGTCGACCCAGAAGGCTTGGCTAGCATTCAAAATAAATTGATTACTTCCCTTTCATAAGCTTACTTACAATGGTATATTTGAACAGGTTGCGAAGCCTACAGTCAAATTCTTGCCAAAATATGAGATTTAGGACTAACATTTTAGACGAAAGACTGAATATCCAGAAGACATGTCCATTGTCAAAAGATGGAACAGAAATATCAAATACTTCTACACTGTCTAGCTTGGCAATCTGTTGAGTAGAATTACATTTTATATTGTCTACAAAGAGGATATGGGAAAGAATGTCGTTCACCATCCCGTCTTGATTAAAAATTTTGGTGTACAATTTACACAAATAAACGTACAGCATATAAAGGCGTCCTCCTTTATTTGCAGAGCAACGAACCTTTCATTCGAGGTAATTTCATTGAGGCACTCAATTTAGGGATTTAAGGATCTGTTCTAAGTTGTAGTTGAAGTAAAAAAACAGGGATAAGGAGTGAATGTCTAGTGATCCTTTTCATTTCGGAGTTTTCTATCCTGGGACAGCTTGAATATTAATTTAAGAGGAATCTCGCTTCGGGAAACTAATCTGCATCTGACCAAGATGTTTTAAATGTGTAGGAAATATTCACATTACTCATGCTTCACAAAGTATAATTGAGTTTGTCTTAAACTGGAAATAATTAGAAGAGAAAACTGTTTCTTAATCTAAAAATCCAGGAATTTTTGAGCCTCCAAATTGAGAACATTATAGGCTCCACCTCTCTCAATCGATCGTCAGCAATGTAAACAAGCAAGTCCTGATGAATGGAAAGGGTAGCTTACATGCTTGAATAAGCTTCAAAAAAGTATTAGTAAGCTCAAAAAAGTACCAGTTTGTTGCCCATCGAGCAACGAAACAAAGAATTTAAAAATTGGATCTTTGATATTAATTAATGGTTGAAATATATTACTGAGTAAATAAAAATCCACGTTAAGGTTTATTTATAGCTTATCAATTGCAAACCTAAATATTATAGACGACTTGCGTCGAAATTTAGATAAGAACGAATTCAATAGCTCAATTACACAACTATTGTAAAATTATAATACTTCGCTCAAGCTACCTACCATACCGAATAATACGTTTTATATAAAACAAAGAAGTTAGTGAAATTAAGAAGGTCACGATTTAGAGAGTGTCTTCGGCAGAATATTGTCTTAGAAAACTTAGTCGTATTTCTAGACGTTATATTTTCTATTTACATGAATTATCTGCACTTTGGCATCAGTCTACTTATAATAATTTGAATTATTAAAGCAAATCGAATTGAACAGAGTCAGAACCATCGATTCGATCCACCACAACATCTTGTTTGTTTCTGTCTCTACTATTTGTTTTGTCGATGGATCTGATATGGAAGATATGTCGGCTTATAAGGGCTGAACTTCACTAGACGACCTAATTGTGTTGATAGAACATATTATATACATATATAGGATCGACCCTGTTGAATCCACACATGAATTAAAACTAAGCTTCTGGAATGATTTACCGATAAACGTTTATATTTTGTATATCTGTGTCCACTCATAAAAATAGGTTTAATGACAAGGATCTCATATTGAACAGTTATGAGACGGGTTAGGCTAGAACATAAAGAGGCAATCAACTTATTACATAATTCTTTCATTTGAGAAAATGGTATATCTTATATTTCAAAGAAGAAGCTATACACCGAATAAGCAAGTCTAGTAAATTGAAATTAAAGCTCTAACCTTCATCGAACATTCTTTTGACAACATTTTCTTTATGAAATTCTTTTGATGATTATAATATCTGATATATGTTTTTCGTCACACAAAATGCAGTGTCATGATATGTAAGATTCGCAGGTTATAGTGACGTTTTAATGAACATGAACAGTACTTCACACATTTCTTGTTGAATTAGTAAACAGACATAGGCTTTCCTGTATTTGAAAGGCAAGTTGATCCATATAACACATGGATAACTTAATGTTCCTAATATGGGATGTGGTCTAATTTGGCCATACAGTTGTAGCATACATTTTTCGGTCGACGATTAGTTTAATAATGAAAGATAATATCGCAATAAAGTAGTTGATCCGTTGACCATAATGTCAACCATAATGTTTACGTTTAAAAAAAATCCAAGCTAAAGTTTGAAGTCTTAATGAGTAACAAATTACTAGTTGAGCAAAAATAAGAGAAAACTGGTTTATTTTCTTATAAACAAGCGCTTTGAAGTATCATTGATATAAAGAGAAAAGCGTTTGATCCCAGAATTCGAATCCTTTATCTTATGGTTGCCAAGTTGCTTCGCTAGATAGATGAAATTTTAATTTATCGAGCTTTAGAGGAATGTATAGTAAAATTGCATTATTTTACTTTTTTAAACAAATACCCTTAAAGTCAGAGGGGAGAGAAGGCTTTAGAGGCTGAAGATAAAAAAAACTTAGATGCGTCCTATCGCTGGATGCCTTAGATTGTGTTTCACAATTATTCATGTGCTGTAGAACGTAGTAGAAAACGTTGAAAGTATGTATAGCGGAAGAGATACCATCATGACCTTTTGATTTAGGTCTTAATGAGAGCGTATCTACCTTGAAGATTAGAGTTACTATAAAGGGTGGAGTTATAGAATGTGCAGATGGTTCTACGTAAGTCGAACCTATCACCATACCTCCTCGATTTGGCTGCCTTGAGCGAATTGGGGAAGAGTTGGAAGTGCCTTGAACCCCAAAAAAGAATTGCAAAAATAGAAACAAAACCACAAACAACTAGGGTAAACTATTCAGAAAAATTCCTGCACCTTCAGTAACGGGCCTAATTTTCATTTTGTACTAATATCGCGTTGTTCAGCTACCTGGATCGACAATCCAAAATCGATCGAGGAGCTAGTTCACCTTTACATTTAGTTTAAATTGATCACATAATAGTCTATCGAAGGATTTGGAGGTTGACGATAACATATAGTTATTGTTGAACGCCTTGGATTGTATTTCCCAATTTTTTACATGGATAAGGAAACGTATTAGAAACCATTGAAAGTGTGACTCAGGGTAGGTATTATGGATTTCATGGCCTTTTATTCAGATCTTAATGAGAGTAAAGCTTATCTACCTTGATGATTAAGAGTTCCTTTAAAGGCTGGAGTTATGAAATGTGGCGAAGAGTCTACGTAAACCGGACCATAGTCGTACGTTCTCTATTTGGCTGTATTGGTGTAAATCAGCACGTAAATAAGCGAATTGAAAGTTGCTTCAGTGATGGGCCTAATTTTCATTTTGTATTATTATCGCGATCGGTTGTGCAGCATTCCTGGATCGATGATACAAAATCGATTTCACAAGGCAACAAACGTAGTTTAAACCAATACTCACAAATGACGAGGATAATTAGATTTTTTTGTTTTGAGCGAAGACGTCCAGACGGTCTATTAGTATTCCTCTAACAGATGAATATTTTACCTTGTCCTTAAAATGTGTGCTTTAGAGGAATATATTGTAAAAGTGCAATATTTTATCTTTCTAAACAAGATTTTGCAAATTCCATAACATAAGATACTATCGTAGTCAAAGAGGAGATACTTCACCTTAAGATTTAGTTTAATTTGATCCCATAGTAGTCGAATGATTTGCAGGTTGAAGATAACAAAGATATACATCACATATCGTTTCATTAATTTATGGGTCAGGGAACGTATAGATGACATTGTTGAAAGTGTGACTCAGGGTAGGTATAGTGGGAGTTGAAATTCAGATCTTAATAAGAGTAATTCGGAAAAGTGAAGCATATACCTTGGAAGTTAGAGATAGTAAACCAGGGACGAGATATAAGGATATTACAACGTTAAGAATAGATTAATACATTCACAAATGGCGTAAAAATATCAAATATTATTTAAACCTATCTCATGTCTCTTATCACAATTTATCAGACACTACAGTTAAACCTCTCGCATTGCTGAACAGATTTTTTCATAAATAACCAGTTCACCATACACAGCCCAATTGAACAACTTTATGACGACATACTACTTGTATGACAACATCTTGTCTTCTTCACTTAATCCATGTTAAGTATCATAAATATCAAGGCCATCTGTTCTGTTTTTCTTTTGCCACCACTTGGCATAATTTAATAGCCAAGTATTATTCTACTTGTTACAACAAAAAAACAGTGTTCATAAATCATCGATAACTTTTGTTCCAACCAAATACATATAAATAGTCTATACGACTTATTTTGGAATGGGAGGAGCAGTAGTAGTGCATTATAACATCAAAAATTAACTTTAAATTCCAATAGAGAAAAAAAATTAGTAATTATTGTACAAATAAGACCTTGAGACGGTTACAATTCTAAAGATTATATTCTTAATAAAAAGCCGGAACACCTCTTACCTTGTAAACATCACCATAAGTTCCCGAACCAATTTTTTGTATTAGCTCGTATTCATCCTGTGGATTGCTTCGTGATATATCGGAACTAAGCAAATTTGTTCCATGATGGGCCATGATTTTATTTGTTAGGGGTTCGAATATTTTTGTTCAGAAAAAAATCCAAATCTAATCAAAACAAATACAGAACAAAAAATATATCTTCCCTTTTGTCTTTTATTTTTCTTAAAGAAATTTCTATGGATACGAAATTTTGATTATTTTATTAACACCACAATTTATTTATTATTAACTATCATTTTATTTTTTTTTTAAATATATATATATTTTATATATTATTTTTAAACTTGTTTTAATAATTTTTAAATAAAATTATTCACTAAAAATTAAAAAAATCAGTCATTTCCACAAAAAAAAATAAAAAAATTGAATGAAACACTCTCGAGCAATTAAAACTACAAAACCTATTTATAAACAAATAACAGTAATAATACTTGTAATATTATTGTATTATTTAATATTTTGTATTTATTATAAACTTTGAAACACTATTATTTTATAAATTAATAGATTTTTAAATTATTTTTTAAATAAATTTGATGTTTTTTGACAATAAAAAACGCCATTTGCAATTATTCTACTATATTTTTTTTATTTTTGACTTTTGGAGATTTATTTTTAATGTTGCAGTTTTCGGTCATTTCAGTTCAGTGGAACGCGGTGAAATTATAGCAGTTGAATAAATTGGAGTTCGAAATTTGCTTTGTTGCTCAAAAGATATTTAGTTGCTCTTTTTGTACATTTGAAAAGTTTTGAACTTTGCATGGAACGTTAATTACGATTTTAACTGTACCTAAACGTGTTTGCAATAAATAGAACTTTATTGTGCTTTAATAAGGTCATAATGTAATTATAGTTGTGTAACTCAAGACGTACAGATAACCTAATAACAAACGCGAATTGAGTTTATAGTGAATAAATACTAAAGTAAAAATTACCGCATCAACTACGGAAAAGGGTAAGTTTTGTTTATTTATAATCCACAAAGTGAAGTGAACCAAAATAAACAAAAACCAAGAACATAAAAACGAGGAGAGTAGGGAAACCTACTCGACTCACACGTGTGACGAACCACCAACAGACATAGACGAAGACGAATACCGCATTTATGACACAGACATAGAGGAACCAACCGTTAAAACAAAACAATACAGAAAAAGACTAGATATAGACTCCGATGAATCCAAAACAGAAAAAAAAATAAAATTAAATGACTATAACAGAATATCTACCATGAAACAAACCCAAATAAATCACAAAACAAAAACAAATAAAACTGACGGAAAAGCAACTAAAAATAGCACAAAAATGGAAAATACAAATCATACAGAAATAACGCAAACAAACCCAGAAAATGGAAGTAATACACACAACGAGACATCAAATAAATACAAAAGACACGACATAGGACCTTATAGAGTCATTGTGAATAAAGACAACATTAATTTAATAAGCCTAGGTAAATCCCTAAAAACCAACAAATTTGAAAACATAACAGCAGTGGAACAACTAAGCAAACACATGGCAAGACTTACTTTCAGTACATACACGGACGCAAATACGTGCATAACATCTAAACCATTTAAACTATTTGATGGATATACCGCATTCGTCCCATCAAATTTCAACAAAACAATAGGCATAATAAAAAACGTACCAACAGACCTAACAGAAACTGAAATTATAGACAACATACAATCGGAATTCGAAATAGAAAAAATCGAAAGAATGACCAAATGGGACCCTACAACAGAAACAAAATCCAACCTAGAAATAATAAAATTAACCTTCCTCTCCAATAAAATCCCTAATAATGTAGTTTTGTACGAAAACATATTAATGAAAGTACACTACTACATACCAAACCCACTACATTGCAAAAAGTGCTTAAATTACGGACATTCAGCAAACAGATGCAGAGCAGTAGAATCAGTACGATGCGTGATATGTGCCAAAATAAAGGAAGAAAACCACATGTGCGACCTAAAAAAACGCTGCAAATTCTGCGGAGACGGACATATGACAAACAACAAAGACTGCCAAGAGAGACATCGACAAAGACAAATAACAGAACACATGACAATACATAAAACGTCTTATAAAGAAACCAAAGACAATTTATTCGGCTTAAGAAGACAAGTACCGAAACAGGACGAGTTCGTTAGTTTGCAGGACAGAAAAAATGCAAATGAAATAGAAAAATTAAACCTTAACCTAAAGAAATCAGATGACAAAATAAACATACTACTAAAAATAGTAAACGAACTAAAACAAAACCTAAAAGTACGGGACACACTTATTAAGGACATAACGACGGACCTAACCAACTCCATTAATCTCCACCAAAATCCAGCAGACATAGACAAAATACTAATCAAAATAAATACGACACTAAATACTATCAACAAAGATAGTAACTAAACCTTGAACAACATAAATATAATACAACTAAACATCCGCAGCCTGAAAAGCAATAAAAATTTGCTTGAACAATATATGCTTATAAACCATACACACATAGTAATTCTTACAGAAACCTGGACAAGACCTACAGAAAAAATAACATTCAACAACTTTGACACAGTTACCCTAGACAGGACAGATGGATACGGAGGCGTAGGCTTCCTGATACATAAAAAAATCTCATGGAAAATTATTAACCATAGACACACATATAACAGATTAGAAATACTAGCAATAAACATAAAATACAAGAACTTGGACCTCAACATAGCATCATTCTACAATAATTCAAACAGAAATCCCAACGAACTAAAAACAGAATTCACAAACTTATTAACAGAGTACAATAACAATACAATAATAGCAGGAGACATAAACGCACACAACGAACTATGGGACAACAACCACACAGCCGACAGCCTGGGAAACGCAATAGCAGACATAATATCCGATAGCAGAATGACAATACTGAATGACGGAACACCAACGAGACAAGACTTATATAGACATACAGTATCAGCAGTGGACATAACAATCTGTAACCCTCATCTAACAGAATATATAACATGGACATCAACCACAGACAACATAGGCAGTGATCACTTTCCAATAAAATTAAAATACAATACAAACCAGAGACAAACAAAAATAATAACAAAATGGAAAACCATCATACAGGAAATAAACAAATCACTAAATCAACCAACCGACAATATCGAAAAACTTATATCACAAACAATAAAAAAACATACCTCAACAGTAACTTACAAAACAAATTTTAAACCAAAGCCGTGGTGGAACAATGACATACAAACATTATGGAACATAAAGACAGAAAAACAAAAAATCTACAACAGTACTAAAACACTATACACAGCAACAGAACTACAAAAATCAAGACAAAAACTAAAATTAACCATAAACAAAGAAAAGAAAAAAAGTTGGGAAAAATTTTTACAACAAATAAACCAACACACCAGCAACCAAGAAATCTGGAAAAACATAAACAAAATCAAAAACAAAAAACAATCATACTACAAAATACTAGAAGACAACAATCAAGCCCAAACATTTCTAAACACAAATTTTCCAACAACCACAGAACCCAACAACATTCCACACCCAAATCCAATACCAGCACCAGAAGACACAGAATTTCAAAAGACAGAAATTATAGAAATTTTGAAAACAGCCAAAAGCACAGCACCAGGTACTGACCAAATCTCCTACAAACTTCTAAAAGAAATAGCAAAACTAAACAGCAACCTCTACACGACACTGACTACTTACTTCAACAAAATATGGAAAGAACAAATATACCCAGAAAACTGGAAAATAACAAAAACCATAGCTCTAAAAAAAAAGGGAAACGACAACAGAGACATACACAACTACAGACCAATATGCCTTCTGCCAACATTTTCAAAAATCTTCAACAAATTAATACTAAAACGAATAAACGAACACCTAGACAAACACAGAATTTTAAACGAAAACAATTACGGGTTTAGAAAACATAAAAGCATTACAGACTACATGACAGAAATGATAACACATATCAAAACAGCAAAAAACAACAACAACAAAATAATATTACTAAACACAGACATAACAAAAGCTTTCGACAACGTAAACAAAACAAAACTAATATCGCAAATGACAAAATACCATTTTCCCCAAACTATAACAAACTGGACCTATAACTTTTTAACAAACAGACAAATCATAATACAAAACCCAACACAACAACTACAACAAACAACAAATGCCGGAATCCCACAAGGAAGTTGCTTGAGCCCAACGTTATTCAACATCTACACCACTACAATTCACCAGCTCAGCAACAACAAAATAAAAATATTCCAATTCGCAGACGACATTTGTATAATAATAATCGAAGAAAACCAAGACAAACTAGAACAGACTACAAACAAACTACTCGACGACTTAAAAGAAAAACTCGACGCACTTGACCTACAAATAAACCCACAAAAATCTCACTTCCTCAGAATGTTCACCAACAAAAACAATAGCAAAACAATAACACTAAAAATAAACAACATTCAAATCGACGAAAACCAAGACACAAAACTTCTGGGAATAACAATAACAAACAGACTTTCACTATCGAAACACTATAAAACAATAAAAACTAATATACAAAAAACTATGAACATACTTAAGACACTCACACACACCAGAGGTGGAGCACACCCAACAACAATGATCAACATCTACAACACAATAATAAAATCTAAAATCAGCTATGCTTACTCAATCACAGACAACAAAAACAAGACACCACACAAAATAACCCAACACATAAAAAACACCGGAATAAGAATCTGTTTAGGCCTAATAAAAACCACACCAGTCCCAGCATTATTATCTGAGGCGGCAGAAATGACTACAGACCTAGACATAGACCTAAAAACAACTAAATACATCATAAAACACTTATACAGAAATACGAAAATTGGCAATGACATCAAAGAACTAAATTCACTAGACAATTTGAATCGACTGTATAACAAATACCCAATACTGACTAAAGTAAAACCAACACACACCAAAAAGACATCACCACAAAACATAACAATAATAACACACGTTGCTGGAATAACAAACAAATCACAAAATAACCAAACAGAACTTGTACAGAACACATATCTAATGATGGAAACATACCGAGATCACAGCCACATTTTTACAGACGGATCGGTTATAGGAGAGGAATCAGGCCTAGGAATATACACCGAAGATAACAAAGGCAGTTTTTGCAATAAAACTAAACAAAAGAACAAACATAAATAGTGCAGAACTAATTGCTATTAAAATAGCAATTACTTTAGCACAAATAGCAAACAAAGAGAAAATAGTAATCTTTACTGATGCACAAAGTGCTTGCATAACAATAAAAAACGCACTTACGAGTAACACAGATAAACATTTCGAAAATCAAATTATCGACATCGCAGGATACAACAGAAACAAACATATAACAATTCAATGGCTACCAGGCCACATAGGGATAAAAGGAAACAAGATAGCAGACAGACTTGCAAAAACATCACTAACACATCCTACACACTCTATGGACAACGAACCAACAATGACAGAGACTTTAGCCACAGTTCAAAAGGAAATATTAAACGAATGGACAACAAAATACAACTACATGACTACAAACATAGGACAGGACTATCGCAACATCAAACCAACCCCATGCACAAAAACATGGTTCCAAAACTCAAAACTAAACTCAAACGAGATCAAACAAATAACACGAATAAGAACAGGACATACATATAACAAAAAATACAAACACATAATAGGACTGGAACCTACACCAAATTGTAATACATGCAATACTATAGAAAATAACCACCATATAATAAACAGATGCCCAATCTACAACCAAAAAAGAAACAAATACCCACTACTGACTAACTACACACTAAACGACATACTAAAAAGAGAAAGAGACGAAGAATTTAAATTACTGGTCAACTTCCTTAAAGAAATAAACTACGAATTATAAATAAGCAAAACACCCTAAATACGTCAATATCACTGTAATTAAAGCATAATATTCATATATAAACTCAATGGCTAAAACACTAAACATAGAATAAAACTAAAACATAGAACAGAAAACAAAAACAGACTAGAATAAACATAGAACCAACCAAATTGTAACATACTTCATAACATATATTCTACTACTAAAAATAATAGATGTTACAAAAACAAAAATAAATCTACACAAATAAGCAGAAAAAAAAAAAAAAAGAAATGTCAAAAGATACAAAGCATTCATAATTTTGAAAATCTAATAACTAACCTCCGAAAGGAAAAGAAAAATTGAGTTTACACTAATAAAAAAAAAAAAAAAAAAACAATCCATAGCTGCAGCTCTTCCCCTGAGAAGATTTTGACAGCGAAAGTGGAAAACCAGAACAAATAGGTCATATGAATGGAAACATTCGACCACAAAAAACTAAAAAACAAACAAACAAACAAACAAACTTTATATTACGCTGGCATGAAGCTATGCAATGTGCAGATGGTTCTACGTAAATCGGACATATAGCCGTACGCCCTAAATTTGGCTGTAATGTCATAAGATAGGACCTAAGCGAACCGAGAAAGAGTTGGAAATGTTATTGCACTCCTAACCAAATTGGAAAGATAAAATAAAAACCAACAAACTTAATATTACTTAAGTTTTCTGCAAGAATTGGAAATGGATTGGTTGCAAAAGGCGAGTCTTGATTTGGTTATGAGGAGAGGTATGACGGTAAAATGGTTTTGGAGTAACCGGAAAAATGATGCAGTAGTTAACTTGCACACCAAGTTGAAGTGGGAGGTACTGGATTTGAACGCCAATAGAGCCAGGATGCACAGAAGTAGCATGTAAATGAACACATAGGTCGAGCTATCTTCCATGTCAGTACTATACAGACTAGCATGTAGTTATGTTATGTGCAGATGGCTCTACGTAAATCAGACCTATAGCCGCACGTTCCCGATTAAGCTATATAATTGCATAAAGAAGGATGTAAATAAGCGAAATGTAAAAGATTTGGGAGTGCCTTGAGCCCTAAAACAGATTGCAAAGATAAAGACAGATATACAGACAGACAAGTACAAATAGGGGTGGGATTGGTAAATTGAACCTATAGCTATAGCCGTACGTCCTCGATTTGGCTGTAACGTAAGGATGACGTTAAGAAAATTTGGGAGTGACCAACCAAATGACGCAGTAGTTAAAGTTCCGGCAGGTGGAGTAGCAGGTACTCGGTTCTAAAATCCCTATAGAGACATAAAGGACTTTTCACTATCTGATTACGATCGATGCTATGAGTAAATACATCTATGATGTCCTGTTGGAGTGCAGAAGTCATTTTCCATGTCAGTACTATAAAGACTAACATGGAGCCGATGATTTTACGTTAATGGTTTTGTTGAATCTTAAAAAAAGACTACAAAGATAGGAACAAATAAACAAGAGTTTAGGAATGCTTTTGCCTTCAATAAGATATTAGAGATAAAGCCAAACGAACAAGTAGTGTAAAATATATATTCAGAAATAATCCCACCTTCAGTAATGGACCTAATTTACACTTTTTACGATAATCGCGAGCTATAACATTTCTAGATAGACATCGATTTTGGATTTCTCAATAGAACAAACAACGTGGTTTGAACCATCGCTAATTCTCAAAAATAACGAGGATAACCATTGTGGATTAGCTGTTAGCTAAAAATTCTAAAGGTTTCCCATAAAGAAAGAAAGAAGTTCAGTCTCTATTAGTACTTCTAAAGTTGCAGAACTTGACATCCGTGAGTGGTTCTAGCAAAATGAAGATTACTAGACAGAAGGCAATTGAAACTTTAATAAATTATATGTGACATTATTTTCAATTACCTAGTAACATAATCTATAGCTCTATTAGCTTAAAGGCCGTAAACGGTCCTAACCGCATCTCAACTGAGACCTTACGAACCATCAATACGTATTGGTGCACATTGTAGGTGGTTAGCTCAACGAATGCTTTTAGTTCCTCGGCGTAATGAGAAACTCTCTCAACCATTAAGCTATAACCAGCAACAATTAGCTAGTAGGATAGTTCCAAACATTTTATTTTATTTATTTTGGAGCGGATGGATTAAAGGGCTCATTACTGAGTCTTTTAGTATACGACATCTCCAAAGGTCAAAATTTTGAGAATACTACGCGCTCGGTGCGGCTGTTATTACACGCACCGTGCATGCATTTTCTAATTGCAACAGACACTAACTCACGAATTACAAATCTAGTGAAATATTCGAAAAACACCACATCATATAGCTTGTGAACCGCCACTATTTTGAAAAACATGCAGGATAAACACCGAAAGTTGCACGTCTGCCTACTTAAAGGGCACAACGCACTTAGCTATAAGGACCTTAGAAGAATTAACTGGAGAAGTTATAGGGAAAAGTTGAGGAGTTAAACTGTATTGTAGATACTTTATCGGTTGCCTACTAAATATTAGATATTTTGGAAAGCAGTTTCCACAAAAAACAACCACACCAAGCTTTTGAAAGATCGGATGGCTCATGGACAACGTCAAGTAGAAAATCTCTAGAACTTCTCGTATAAACTCATTTCCTGAGAAGTTCGAAGATCGATGAACTCAGAACAATCCCTATCACGATACACTGAAGACATAATTACCAAAGAACAGGTCTTGTGGGCGTTTGATGACTTCAAGCCGTATAAAGTCGACCCTAAACGGCTCATGCCGCTTGTACTGTAAAACAAGACGGATATTCTTGGTTGGTCACAGTCTATAAATTTGTGTTATAAATTTGTTTATAACTGCATATTATGTTTCAAAATCAATTCTAAATGAATTGAGCAAATTATGCGTTGGTTATTTGCAAATACTTTTGGAACCGTACGGCATATTGAAAATGTGGGAATCGATTTCTGTTGAAGTGTATACCTCTTACTGTCAATTATGTGATCTAATCACTTGAGAGGCTTATATCAGTATTAAGGTGCTTTGCTAATTTTGAGGTGGAAGTCCAGGGCGGTAATGTCCTGAATTGGTGGCGTCAATCTTTCACTTTTCAGCTGATATGTATGGTATTCCATATTATGAAGTGTAATATCCTTGTTATTAGATTCAGTTACTTTTATGTCAATCAAATCAGAGCTCTTGTTGATGTCTGTAGGACAATAGGTTTGTTTACGTGAT
Organism: Tipula lateralis; assembly: GCA_963932295.1. NCBI lineage: Eukaryota > Metazoa > Arthropoda > Insecta > Diptera > Tipulidae > Tipula > Tipula lateralis. The sequence goes on along the minus strand of OZ010737.1, from coordinate 43,564,314 downwards.
ATTCACAACCTGATATTTAGTGAGCAGTAAATCGGCCCTAAACTTAGCATCCGCATCACCATGATTAATGGTTATTACGGTACCTAATACAAACAGCTCCGTAATTTTTCTTGTTGGAAATGTAAGATATTTTGATTTAGTTTGCTGTCCCTCCTCGAGCACGATCACTGGGATGCAATGTCTAATAGGATCTATATCCCGTAATTTGAATAAAGTTTTTCTCTGTAAAGTGTGTCTCTGATTGTAAAGCCACCGCTTTCATGGGTTCTTAGAAATACATCTAGTTCTTCGGCTCTTGCATTAAGCTCATCAGCATTCCAGATAATTATACGTAGGAACGTTGCAGTCATCTACTTTTTGTGTTTTAGCGGTTTGCTATTATCTTTCAGTATATCCATCCTATTGGTAAGCTGGCTGAAATTATGTCTCATTTTTGCCTTAAATTGGATGAGCATTTTTATTACATTACTAATCGTTAGTTCAATCATCACAGGTTTTTGCCTGCTTTCTTGATTTAGATTGGTGTTGGAGGTATTGGTCGCCTGGGCGTACGAAACTCTCTCTCTAATAGTATAGTAATTGTTTGTTTAGTTTTTGCTGTTAACACTCTACTAATGTTATTTTTCTTGGTAGTTGAGCATTTAACTGTTTTTGATATACCTGGCATCCTTTGTAGCTAGCGGGATGATCTATTTCTCCACACAGTCACTGATAATATTTTAGCTCTGAGTATATTATAATCTCTAACATTGCTTAGTTAATTAGAGATCATGTAATGGTTGTTTTGGTATTTTATTAACTTGCGGTGAAGATACCTTTGGGGATGTGGTTTTGCAGTCTCTTCTTTTTATTTACATTTACTTTATTTTGTCTGGATTGTATTTCCTTCTTAACTTCCTCTTCAACCGCAAAGTATTCATTGCTGTGATTTTGTAGGCTCTGACTTTTACCATTGTTCTTCGATTCTGTTTTGCAATTTTACCATCATAACATCTTAGTTCATTATTCTGCCGCGCTCAAGCAACCTAGGCTAGAGTTAACAAAAGATTTCGAAACCCAATCGAATTATTTTCGCCTAATTGTGTCTCTAATTAAAACGATACCAAATAATATATAATTAAGAAAACGTAATTTTTAATTCTTTTCCTTATAGATACAATTTTTTCATTCATTTTAATATACCTATGTATATAGAGTCATTACATTAAAGACATTTAATTTAAATATAATATATATATAATGGTATTTTCTTCTATTTTATGTTTTTATTCAATTTATTTTGTAATTTAATTTAAATTTTATTTATATTTATGTATAATTTAGCAGAGAAATCATTAAAAAATGGTTTTATTAATTATATAATTAATTCACTTTTTTTTTACAAAATTTAATTAAAATTAATTCATATAATTAAATATATAATATTTATATAAAAAAAAAATAAAAACAATAATAATTATAGAACAAATAAATTGTTATATTGCAACTGAATATAAATTATGCTACAATTTTTAATTTTTATAATTATTTATTTATATTTTTTTACTGTTTATATTTTAAATGTTTTTATGTAATGTGGAGAAATACTATCGGTGGTATTGTTTATGGTTTTTATTTCAGTTTTGCAAAATTATAGCATAATTTAGAATTATTTATTTTTAATCAAAAATCTCTCTTTTTGTTTTATATTTTTTTTTTATTATAAAAATAGAAATTATTATATATTGTTTGTATTTTCATTCAAACTAACCACAATCACTCCCACTGATTTCGTTTTAAATTTATCTTAAAAATTACAAATCAGGAAATAAAATAAAAAACAAAATCCAAACATTATTTAAAATCACAATTTATTTTTAAAATTAATATTAGTACTTATAAAAAAAAAATTGAGTGTTTTGAATCTGATAATTATTGTTTGTTTGGATTAGGAATGCAGGCTGAACGAAAGCGGGACAGAAATTTGTTTTATAGATCGACCAACTAAACGTTTGAAATATTGCAGATCAGTGGGTTTTATTTTGAGGTAGAAAAAGAAATAAATTTATTTAATCAGCGGATAGTTTTCGAGCGACCCGTCCCACAATCCAAATTTAATTAGAATTCCTGTAAGTAAATAAACATAAATAAATTGAAAAAACTATTTATTATAATTACAGCTGCCATCTGTATCAATTTTATAGTATGCATACATATTTTTTTTTATTAATTTATTGGTAAATTTTTAATTATAAATAATCTTTTTTTTTTCTTGCTTGTGTAAACCGAATATATTAATTAAAAATGCAAGCTAATTTATGTTGTTAATTTTTGTTATACTTTGTTTTGTAATTTAATTATACGAGTGCGAAAAGTGCGCGGGTTTGCTTTCATTTAAACTTTTTGTAATTTTTTTTAATTCAACTATTTAATTCTAATTTTTATTTGTTATTAATTCATTTATTTATATTTATATATATAGTTTTGTGTTTATTTTAATTATCAGAAATCAAAAAAGGCATCTTATATATTTTTTAATTTATTCTTATTTAATTTGGTTAAACTTAAAAAGAAAAAATATTGTTTTTATTAATTTCATAATCATTCGGTTATTAATTGTTTTAGCGTCTTTTAAATTTATTTTTAATTATTTATTTATAAAATAAAATAAAAAAATTACGAGTTCAAAAACAATGTATGTAAATAAATTTTTAGGCATGCAAAATATATTCTTATACGTAAACTAATTAAATTTATCACTTATTTACAATAAAACAAAAGTAAAAACTAAATTATTGAAAGATTAAAAATTTTTTATTAAGTTTTTTTTTTGTGTTTTATTTCAATTTTTCAAAAAAAATATATTTATTTTAAAAATCTTCTATATATACAGTAAAACAAAATTATTTCATTTATTTGTTTGTTTTTTTTTTTTAAATAACTATTCCAAAAACTAATAATTTATATTATACAACGTAAAATATAATAAAAATAATAATTTAATAATAAAATAATTAAAAAATCAAAATTAAAATTTTAAATTAAATTCATCTGATAACACAAGAAACACATAATTTATTTGAACCCACACAATCGTCATGACAAAATGCACCGCATTTCTGGCATATGACCATTGAATTTAATGAGCATGTACAATTTGGTGGCGTATTTTCACCAGCTACAACGGCTAAATTTTGTATTGTTGGATCCAAGCTAATATCACTATATGTAATTCCTCCTAGATAAATAAAAAATGGTTAAAATTCATGTATAATTTTTTTGGTGTGGGACTTATCCGAAATTCAATCAAATATAATATTTTTATTTAAAGAGTATTTGTTATATTGGAATTTTAATTTCAATTACCTAAGTACCATTTAATTCTGCAAATTTATTTACAACATTTATAATTTTTTATAATTTAATTTATTAGCAGTAGCTCCAAATAATAAGAACCATTTGGCTCGTTTTCTATATTATGTATATAAAATAATTGCCGTTGGAACCGACCACAAACCAGCTGAATTACTCAATGGAGACGCATTTACAACTGCAGGAGCACTAACACTACTATTAGTAGAAGTGTGGAATACTGGGAGAGTTATAAAAAAATAGAAAGAGGGCTTACCATAACGGAAAAATAGAAAGAGAGCTTTCCAAAGAAAGGCGACTTAAGAGAATGCAAAAACTGGCGAGGCATCTCCCTGCTCAACAGTACAATGAAAATATTAGCAATGGTCATCCTGGAACGAACCCCACCAAACGAGCAAGCTTGTTTCAGACCAGGGAAAAGCTGTACAGCCCACATCAACACAGTCCGAATTATCGTCGAACAATCCAACGAATGTAACTCTCCACTATATCTACTCTTGGTGGACTTTAAAGCACCTGTGAAATAGCCATCCTGAGAAAATAACCGAACTCATCAGAGAAATGTACGTGGATGGGACTATCTCCACTACTGTCCCTCATAGTACTGGATAATGTCATGCGCAAGCTGGACATCACATCACCACACAGAATTCAGTGGGATCCAATTAGAAAACTCAATGATGCTACACACAAATACACAGACATGCAGTAAAGCTATAAAAGTTATAAGATTATAGCACAAGATGTCGGGCTCAAAATAAACATAGAAAGAACCCCACATTGAACACAAGCATTAGTAAACCACTTCTCATCATTGGTTGACACAATAGAAGTTGTCGAAAAATTACTGTACCATATCAACAACAGGCGGAACGGAGGAACACATTAACCAACGCATCAACAAAGCGAGAAACACTTGTAGTAACATGCTCCATAAGATCTGGAATGTGTAGAATTGATAGTGATGCTTGGGAGCTGTAATCGTGACAGCTAATGATGAATGGTGGGAGTTAAACTTTGAACTCCACAGAGTGGCATTGATTGACAGCTAGGGCGCTGAATCAACCAGCCGAGGAAGACGTTTGTCTTGAAATGTATGGCATCTTGTCGTAATATTCGTTTTGCTACGCCGGTTTCAATCTGATGACGTCCTTGACTCGTTGTGTGATCGAAAAGATCAAATCCATCTCATCAGGCATATGCGATCGGACTTGATGTATGTTGCATTTCGTTTCTATATATATTGTGAGGCTATGTTGCAACAGTTCTAGCGAATTACAGAATTTGAATCGAAATCTTTTTTCGATTATTTTGTTTATACTTCAGTATTGTGGCGTGACTATTCGTCGTATTTGTGAACGCCACAAATGCATCCGTACTGTCAAGAAACACCAAGATACGAATTTTCAATGCCTGTGTAAAATCAGTAAAACGTGGAAAGGAAACTTACGCAGAAAATGACAAGAATACTCCAAATTTTTGTGAATAAATGCCTTAGGCGATTGATCAAATGCTTCTGGCCGAATAAGATCACAAATGAAGAATTACTGCGACAAACAAACCAAGTGGACATTGAGCAAGAGATTTAGAAGCGGAAATGGGGATGGATAGGACACACGCTGAGAAAACTCCAAATGACATAACTAGGATGTCATTAAAATGGAATCCGCAAGGAAAAAGAAAAGTTGAAAGGCTAGCAGTGACTTGGAAAAGAACGTTGCTAACTGAAGCAGAACATCTTGGGGAAATATGGCAGAAACTAAAGAGAATAGCCCCAAATAGAGTTCCGTGGTTCAGTCTAGTAGACAAAAAAGCTACAAAACAACAAAACTGTCACTGTCACAAGTGTTTCAGGTTTAATATTTCAGGTTCAACTAATGGTAAGCTTTTCATCAGCCAGGATCACACCATCCAAAGCATTTACAAAAACGGGGATAGATTATGTCGGCCTAATAAACTTTCAAATGTCCAAGGATAGAGGATCTAAATGCGCCAGAAAGCGAAGCATATAGAACTAGTTAGTGACCTAGAATGTGAAAGATTTCTCTTAGCCCTCAAACGCTTTATATATAGCGATAATGCAACAAATTTTGTTGCAGCGAATAAATATCTGTAGTCCATCTACCACAATTCGAACAACATTTTAAATATGTAGTCAATTCAAGGAATACAATATTTCATCCAACCAGGATCTTCTCATTTTGGGAATCAAAAGATCCATCGCTAAGATTAGTCTAATACCAACTATCTGCAACGATGAGACAGATGATATGTTTGTAGGTCCTCGAAACAACTCATAGAATGCGAACCCAAGTTATCAAATCGTATCCACCAGTCAAGATTCTACTTTGAATTTATATTGCCCAAAAATTCAAGATATTGATATTGTTGACTTGTGGTTTCAACAGGATGGTGCAAAGTGCTACACAGCAAGAAATCGGACCGGTGAATTGGTCTCCAAAACCTTGTGATCTGACATCGTTAGATTAATATTTATGGGGTCATCTGAAATCACTTGTATATAACGGAATATCGGCCGAAATGCTCGAAAAAGTGGACCCATAAAATTTAAGAGCCAGTCACGGACAAAATTTAAAAGAAATTATTTTCAAACAGTAGATGCCGAAAACTGAAAAAATACTTCCGGAAGCTCTTATTGGATCACCTTTTTTAAAAAAATTTTCACTATAAGGAATAATCTTTAAATAAAAATATTTAAAGAATAATTTAATTGAATTAATTAATCAACGCAATTCTTTATTAAATTAATTGAAATCTTACCATGACTAGTATTTCGTCTTGATATTGAATTAATTCCTATATTAGATGTTATCTGTTGTGATTCCATTAATGAGTTTGGATCAACATCTACCGAAGCTGGTCGTCCACGACCGCTTATAGGAACTCCATTAACACCATGAATTTGCTTTTAAATAAAATAAATTATATTTTTAGGTTAATTGAATACGAAACAACTTATCTATATAGTTTCTTACTTGATTTTGAGCCGGTGGTGCACTTGAGGCACGAGGCGTTAAATTATCATTTAGACCAGCTCGCTGAACTAAAACATATTGGCCAACATTATTTACAATTGCTGTATTGCCTGGTATACCATCAACATTTTGCTGTTGAGGCGATTGTACATTTATATTTTGCGTTGTTTGTTGATTATTTGAGGGTAGAAGTGCCATCGATACAGGTATCCCTTGATTTGATGTAAATACGTGTCTTACTAATACTGGAGGTGATTGTCTTTGTATAAAATTACGTTTTGGAAAACCCATACGCGGTGGCCCACTACTTGCCTAAAAAAAGCATATTTATTAGTATTTCATCCCAAATATACACATCCAAATACATACAATTTTGTTCGATGATGTTACCGCACTATACTGTGTTTGATCGTCTTTTTTACCATTTGTTGTATTAACCGATGCCAATAGCGAGGGTGGCGGTCTCAATTGGCAACGCAATTGATGACGATTCGGACTATTTTGTATAACGGCCTGACATATTTGATAGCTACGTTCCAAATTGACAGCGCCTGGTGGTGGTTTATTACTATTTGAACGATTGCCACGACCACCGCCACGATTTGTTTGCGATTTCATACGCGGCACTGTATTGGCAACAGCACGCAATGGTTGATTTGTTGTCAGCGATAAATATGGTACAGCACTTGAACTAGCCACAACGGCTGCACGTTGAATTATTTTATTGCCCGGATTTGAAATGCCACCAATTAGATTTGGATTACCGCTTGTTGTATTATTGTTTGATTGGATATGCTGCTGCTGCTGTTGATGTTTTTGTTGTTGAAGTATTTGTTGTTGTATGAAAAATTTTTTACTTTTATCCATTTGCTGGTCATTAAATTTTTGACCTGCAATTAAATTTTGTGCCATCGAATTGATTGTCGCGGCTGATAAATGCTGTGTCATTGTCGTATTCGATGCTGACACTGTTGATGGTATACAAACTATTGTTGTTGGTGGTATAACAGTTGGTAGGTTTGTATTCATTTTGGTTAAATGTTGTTTTCCATTCAGCATATCGTCATCATTGTCATGACACGAATTATGTATTACTGTACTTGAAACTTCTGCTTCGGGTGTTAATGTAACTTCAAGCTCTAGTTTAACCTAATAATTATATAAATAAAACATTATTTATTTATCATACATATTCGGAACAAGACTGCTTTATATATTGTTTATGATATCAGACTCGCCTGTGATGTGGTTGAATATGACGTATTGTTTGAATTCAACTTTAAATTGCAATCCGTTGATAGAAGACCGCCAGATGGATTCATCGAATTGTAATCGCTTATATTTTGATTCGATTTAATTCCAAAACCCCAATTGTTCGGTACACGAAATGTACTCTCTTCTAATCGAACCTCAAGCGTTTCTTGCATTGGTATTACTTCCGTATTTTCGGTCGGATTCACAACCGTCATTGCGACTGGTACATTTACAGGAACTGTATCTAAGGCTATAAGCATATACAGTAGTGTTTTATATAAGAAATATCGTCATTACAAGTAATAGTTGTTAAATTTATTAGAAGTTAGAGCAAAATAGTTAAACATCCACATAATATGTTGTTTCCACAATCATTGACACATACCTTTAGCTAAAGCAGCTGCAAAAATATCAGCTTGAATTTCTTCTCCACCACATAATTTAGGTCCTAATTGATGTAAATTATCTCCTTTGAAAAAATATGCATTAAAAAAATAAAACACAAAGAGGGTTAACTACATAAATTCAATATTCGTGGAATGAAATTCATTTTCTGATATTTATAGCAGTACATAGCACTATCTAATGTTGCTAAAAAAAATATATTGTATTATCCACATATTCGTTAGTACTGTGATTAGTTCTACAAATTAACTAGGTAAGTAAATTTGATTGAAAAGTATAAATAATAATTATTTGTCGAAGTTCGTTATTGTTTTCGAGACTTACGAGCAAGTAAGTCGGAAAAGATGTGTAGGCATAGCCATAAAAAACATTAAGCTACAGACCTAACGTTCCACTATATTTTGACATGAATTTTTTTAAAAATATATTTTGTCGTAAGGCCCCAACTGAAAACACAAAAACGAATGACGCAATCCAAAATCTACATCAAACCGAGAACGATTTGCTAAAGAAGCAAGAAGATCTCGAACAAAAAATTAACGAAGAATTGGCAAATGCCCGCAAAAATGGTCTCCAAAACAAACGAATCGCATTGCATGCTCTCAAAAAGAAAAAACGCTACGAAAAACAATTACGCGATATCGATGATACCCTATCCGCATTGGCACTGCAACGTGAAACATTGGAAACAACGAAAATGGAATCAGCCATAATGCCAGCATTGAAACAATTTTCGGGTGCAATGACAGAAGCGTTTAAAAACTTAAATATTGAAATGGTAAAAGAAATTGCCGAAGAATCAGCTGATGAACAGGCGATTCTGGACGAAATCGAGAATGCGCTAACGATGCCGGGTGCACGCAATAACGATGTTAAAGATTCCGAATTGGAACGTGAACTTGAACAATTAATATCCAATAAAGGATTTGTAGATAAATTACCCGATGTGCCAACAGATGATTTAACGACGTCAACTTTTAAATCAAAATTAGAAAAAATTAAATTAAATTCTTAAAAGCAAATCGTTTTTTATTTGTCTCGTTATTTTGGCCGATTTCACACGATGTATTTAACACAACGTGTCACACCTTTACATGTTAAAATAAACGCAATCGTTCAATTCGATTTAATTTAGGTGGGGGCGAAATTGATCATGAGCAGATTTCCAAAGAGCGGGCTCGGGTTATCGCAAGACGTGAGGCAGTCAGGAAGAATAGGAGAATATACAACGCGAGGTTTCGCCAAAGGAAACGCTGAATCGCACCATACCTTAAGATCTCGGGGTCAACTGCCATTCGGGACCAGGATGGAAACCTCTGTGTTAACGTCGATACATGTCACGAACATTTTTGTAACCTACTTAATGTTCCACAAGTATCCTAAGATACCCTTAAATACAGACTGCGGATATGTTCAGTGAGGATCCATCATGTGTGGAATTCACCATGACCATGCAGAGATTAAGGAAAATCATTCACCAGGAGTTGATTACATTATTTCAGAGGGCTAACTTTGTGGAACAGTCTTTTCCACCTTGTTTGATTTATATGGCGAAATGAAGTATGTAATGACCAAACAATAGAAAGTGACCCCGTTATGCCCAATATTCAAGAAGAGTGATCGCTTGAAATGCGAGAAATATTGCGGTATAGCTCTCCTTACTGTCATACATTATCTTGGGAAGAATGACTCCTCTGGCGGAGGAAATTATCGGTGACTACGAAGGAAGGTTCCGTCCAAATCGATCAGTCACTGATCAAGCTTTTTTGCTACGGATGAATCTTTCTAAGTACTACTAAACATCTCGCGATGTCCACCAGGTATACCTAGATTTCAAGCATGCTTATGACTTGATCAATCGAGAGAGACTATGGTATGCGGTTGAATATTTAGGAATACCAAACAAATACGCACAAAATGACAGTATCGCAGTCACAATGCTATGTTACAGTTGAGAACAGACTCAATAATGGTAGTCTGTGTCTCGCTTTCAAATCTCAAATATTTCCAGGAAGTTCGTTTCATGCTGCAACAAAGCCAAACCACTAAGGTGCCAACAAAGCCAAACCACAAATACAGCATACCGTCAGGTCGTCATGTCGCAACAAGCCTAATCAGTAAGCGGACGAAATCAGGCACTCCTACGCATTACGACATAGATTATCATAATCAAAAAACGGAGGGAGGAATTCACTTGCGAGGGAGTAATATGGCGTTCAGAGTAACTGAAATAATCCACAAATACTATTATATCATCACGCACAATCAATCAATTAATAAAAATCAATATTTCGAGCTAAGTTCTTGTAATTCGCTACCGCTGACGCGCCACGACTGAACGTACATATACGAAACGCACATTAAACATAAAGTTCGGTAACATATGCCTGATGAGATTACATTTTTTGATCAACTACTCGAATTACAACTCACACTCTAGCACTATTCAAAATTACATAAAGCAACACGCTTCAGATTCCAGTATCATGGATCGCCCATTACTCACGATAATATAGTGCCTTGTCGGCAATCGGCAATCAGATTTTATATATTCTCTACGTTTACGAAGTTGATGGCACATATCGAGTTCGTTTCAATCACGAGATCAGGAATTTAATGCCAATTACGAAATCAAAGTACGCTGGCTCAGTCACGTTCTGCGTGTTGATCCGAACCAAATGATACAGCGATCTTTGAAGGGAGAGCCACCTTTCGGCAGGCGAAGAGGTCGTCGACGATGGCTCCACGGCGTAGAGATCAATCTGTCATCTTATGGTTGCTTGCAGCAGTATGAAGAGTTGGCTCGCGATCAAAACCGATTTTCAGTCACATTGTTGACACGGTACGGGCCAACACAACGATGGCCTGTATAAACCGCCAAAAAAAAATCGTTCAATTCTGAATAGTAGCCCGATTTAATAAATTTCAAAAAACATAAATTGTTTAGCGCTATAGTCAAACGAATCATCAACGAGCTATTTTGTATAATTTTTGACATGAATTTTATAAAAAACATATTTTGTCGTAAAATCAAAAATGATGGAACAGACGAGGTATTTCAAGATACACAAGACACCGATAATGATCGTCGATTCAAAAGCGATTTAGAACAAATCAACGAAGAATCCGAAAACAATACACCATTGAATGGTCTGCAATACAAACGTATCGCTTTGCACGCCCTAAAAAAGAAAAAACGTTACGAAAAACAATTACGCGATATCGACAATACACTATCAACTTTGGCCATCCAACGTGATGAGTTGCAAAATTCTCAAGTCGAAACAAATGTAATGGTAGCATTGAATGCATCATTGAGTACGTTGGAAGATATTATAAAAAATATTAATATTGAAATGGAGGATCAATCGGAATTAGAACAGCAGTTGGAGGAACTCGGTGAAAAAGAATTGAGTAAATTACCGGATACTACAAAACCAATCGAAGATTTAGCAACGAGTGTTAATAGTTCAGATTTAGAAGAAATCGAAATAAATTCCTAAATGTTTATTTAAACTTTTCAATTATTTTTTTGTTTGTACCACATTCCCCAATATATATTATATTAGTGAGACACATTCACATTCCAAACTACTACCCTCCACAGTTTAACATAATATCCACTTACTTGTATTATGGACAACAATTTCACCCGATTCTTTTATATAATTCTCGGCATCGGTTAATTTTTGTTCTTCGTCATCCCCTAATGGTATATTTTGTATACTTGGTTCGAGCTCATCAACAGCTGTATCCAAACTATTATCACCACTAGCATCGATTAAAACACCGGTGCTATTACTATTACTACCTTCATCACATGTTGCCACACTGCTATCGACCATCGACATATCATCTTCACCCTGTTGTCCTATAATTATTGAATTATCATTTTCTGACGATTTATTTGTCGGATTAATACCGTTTCCATCACGATTATTAATTATTTTATTTTTACTACTAAGATTACCACTACTATGATGTTGATGTAAAATTATTGAATTCGGTTGAATCTGTAAAACTCCATCGAATATTTGCTGATGAGAATGTATATTATATATATTCGACAATGATTTTGTTTCATTGCATTGATGATGAATATGTTGTTCCTCTTCAATCACTTCATCATCATCCCGATCTTTATCCAATTCCTGTTCCTGCTCCTCCTCAATATTTTCATCATCGTCATCCTGATTATTATTATGTAATGAATCAAGACTTTTACTATTCTGATTATTATTACTAACACCGCCATTCAAATCATCTTGGACGTAGCATACTTCCTCTTTGCTATTCGATTCATCGAGTAGCATATTTTTATATTGATCATCAATAAAATCATTTGATTTACTTTCATGACTAATTAAATCATTGTTCGATGGACAGTACGACGATTCAACACCATCCGAGTCACAACTAAACGAACCGGAACGTGATACACTACAAAGTGATATTGAATCGTCGTGATATTCCAACGGTTCCATATCATCTTTTTCTAAATCATCTTCTTTCGATTCCTGGTTGATGTGATGTTCTGTATCGTTTTCTAAATTAATCATATCGTCGTGATCGTTGAATTTCATTTGCTTACTAGTTGTTGACATTTCATTATCACTTGAATCACTATTACTACGTTTTTGTGATAGCGTCGACGATGATGTTGACGGCGACGTATTCACATGATTGCTATCGATTATATTATATATCATAACTGATGTTTCCTCAGTCATTAAATTATCACATTTAGGTTGTGGTGAAATTGATTTTTCCACTAGTAGGTTCGCTTTTATCTCACCATTTACATTATTTGAGTCGGAAACGATTTTATTAGGTTCGGCTAAATTCTCGCGTATCTCTTCATCATCCTCATCGTCGTCTTCAATTTTTATAACTATCGTATCGTCTGGATCTATAAGCTTACTAGAATTGATATCTGACTCATCACTTGGAATAATATTTTCGTCAGTCTTTTGACGGTCCGTATCTTTTTTAACCATTTCGTTTTCATCTTTTATCGTGATCACTTCATTTTTGACCAAAATAACGTCATCGTCATCTTCGTCGTCAAGCATGGGATTGGTTGCATTGCCAGAATCAACTTCGTCGGCGGATAATCGAGTAGCAGATTTATTTTCAAAACCAATACATGCGGCCGGATCTACTGAGCGTGCTGTCTTTGTCCGTATCGGCAATAAATCAGGAACTGGATTTGATATCTGCAAATGAAACTAATAATATAATTAATAGTTATTCTCGTTGGTGTATAAAAAAAATAAATATTAGAGTTTGGTACCTTATTTGGGGGTGGCGAATTGGTTTGTTGTAAACTTCCAGTAACAGCCCGCGTTACTGCACCAACTGTACGAACTTTCTTTGGTGTACTTGGCGACGATGATACCGAACTTGTATTATTTGAATCCGATGAATTTGAATTATGATCGATTTTATCATTTTGTATTGTACTATCAATGTTAGAAATATTTGAAGTAGCCGTGGTAGGAGTTGTAGTATTCGATGTAGTATATGTATTAGTCACAATTGAATTAGTCACAGTTGATTTGATTTTAATAGTTGTTTTAAGTGCCGGACGATTTGATGTTGCCGATGTTACCGTTGATGTAACCGTGGACTGATTTGTCTGCTGTTGTTGTTGTTTTTTATTTTGAGACTGTCCACCTTTGTCACCCCATATTGGTTCGAAATGTTTTAATTTCCATGGATCTAGTTTACTTTTTTCTTTTTCCGCTTCACTTTTTAATTTCGATTGATTTTCTGGCGTGAATTCACCCTCGGCCAAGCGTTCACGCCATTCAAGACAGGCACGCGCAAAAAATTCATTATTTAAACTAGACGAATTTAATCGAATGTCCGGCGATTCAGGATCTATAGGCGGTTGATCGACGCTCGGTAATAATTGAACTAATTTAAATTGATAAAATGGTGGCAATATTGAGAATGTATGCTTATTAAGTAATTCACGTAAATTTGTTGCTACTAATATTGAATCGGGAGTTTCTAAATCTATACATCCTTCGCGTGTTTGTTCAATTTGTGCGGCTGTTGACATTTTTTTATTGGTACGTCGACGTTTTATACTCAAACCTGGTATTGAGGCGAGAACTTCGCGCATTGTTGATGCTTGGCCACCACCACTGCCACCATTCATATCGCATTCTTTTCCATTATTTTGCGGCCCATTTTTTACCATAATTCTTGGTATATTTCGCCTCAATGTGTGATGATGTTTAATTACTTTTGTTGGTGGTGGCACACGAGTAGATTTATTGTTTGCATTAGTTGTATTGTTTATGGTTCCAGAACCATTTGCTGTATTATTCAATTGTTTTGCTGCAAAGAACAGATATTTTTAATGAATGACCAAATATAAACAAAAAATAATCGTTTTCTTTGTACAAAAAAAAATCATATACTTACTTATTTTATGATTTGTGGATGGTTTCTGATTTGGTTGTAACAGATGATTTTGATTTTGCTTCTGTTTCTGAATATCCACGTCCACATACTTTTTCTCTGATCCATCCAATGATTTTTGTTTATTGCCCTCATCGTGTAATTTTATATGTACACTACAGTTGGGGATTTCTAAAGGATCTTTATCATTTTCATGACTGTCGGGAGTAACGTCACATTCCATATTTTTTACATTAATTTATAATGAATTATTGCTATTTTATTGAAACAACGAATTAATTGGTGTTCTGTAAAAAAAAATTACGAATTAATAATATATTAGATTATGTACGTACACAAATTCTACGAAATTTTTTACAAATGAAAATTTCACACTCCCACGAACAGTCTTACATGTCTCAAGAAATTTTATATAAATTCCTTCTTTTAAGTGAAAAAGAATTTAAATTTGGGAGTGGAAACATTGATATTGGACGCCAGTTTTTATTTTAATGCCAGATTATAATTTCACAACAAATTTTGAATCTTAATCAGGTATAAAGTAAAATGAAATGAAAATATTATTTTATTGGTCATCACAAGGACACCCAATATAAATAAGCTTTCTCAGCATGTGTTTTGACAACTCAATTTTCTCACAGTTTCGTTGGATAGTACAGACATTATGCTATAAAGCTAATACTAATGAATTTTGATTGTTCCCTCTGTCAGTCATGCTTCGTTACCCCATAATTTTCCTTCCCAAAACGCTCAGTCTAAGATATCTGGTATCTTCAAGGTCGTTAGTCGATAGTCAAATAGAACTGAATTGAAAGCAGAACAGGAAATTCTCACTCAATTCTGCTTCTCCTCCAATGCACTACTGGAAGTTTCCATTGTTCTAAGTTCGAAAGCTGTGATAACTCAAAGAACAGTGTGCATTGAGAAAATACAACAGGACAAACAGGAAAAATTGGGATATATACTGTTCAAATTATTATTTGTGATGTGGATACCCCTGGCCGTGACTACATAGCGAAATTTGACTTTATTTTGATTATCAACTCACTTCAAGAAAATTATTGTTTCTCAAACAAGTTTCGAGAAATCGATTGCTCTTCAATCAATTTGCACCTTGCAGGAGAGAGGGGATTGTTAATTTGATATTCTCACTAGTTCATCTCTTTGCCAAAGAATACTGCCCTTACAATTTCAATAGGTTCGGTGATTATTATACTTAATAAGTTCCCAAACAGGTGTTTGGACCTCACAGTGCCTGATGGTATGTGGGAAGTTATGCAAGTGGCAGTAGGCACAATAACTTGATAGATTGTATCTATCATCCAGACGAGCTGGTTTGATTTCATCACACCTAAGCTAAAGTGACCTGATCCAAAGATAGAGCGACTACTGTATTACCCACTGTCATATGGAGTGCTACAAACAAACAAATCTTTATAGGTGGTCTAAGGTTTTCTTCCAATTCCACATATAGTTCTGGGCCACCAGAAATGCGGCAAGAAATTATGAATGGATAACTGAAAGGTATTCAGTACAGTTTAGCCAGTAATATTCCGATCTAACCAGATCTTCAGATGCTGGACTTCTGAAGAGAGTGGGATGACACCATCCCAACTAAATTTTTAAAATACTAAATTTTCCAACGTCCTGAGCTTATTGAAAGGGGTAAATACTTAAGTCTTTGATTACGTGTCCAAGACAGCACTATAATAATTTTCCATTTGGCAGTAACTTTCCTTTACTTAAAAATAATACAGGACTACTTTATAAGTGTAGGTTCCGAGCCTAGTCTTTCATGTGCGGAGGGAGATCATAGTACTAAAGAACACGTATTCAAATGTACCTTAAATGTTCTAAAATGCTTAAAATCAAATTCCTTACTATCCAATGATTTTACAATCCGTCAAATGACTTCATAAAGTGCCTTTTCAACCGTTTACCTTTATGCTACACTTCAATAAGGCTTGTACAATCTTTAGAACTATTTTGATCTACTGACGAAGCAATGAATATCACTGACGTTATTCTTACTGAGGTAGGTTTGTACCCAGTCATTTAAGCTCGGTTACTCTATTATATTCCTTCTCAAAACAATCACAGTTCTAGATTGTTACCAATCACAGTTTCAGATTGTGACCGAAGGCTAAGACATCCGGTATATTGAAAAATCCAATGTCACAGATCCAAAACATTCAACCATTGAATGCTTTGGATCTGTGACATTGGACGAGGTTACTCTATAGCTTATATTGCGGACGGTTAAAGTAACTGTCGATATCTCTCTTAAGAGATAGTAACGTTACGACTAGAGCTGGTTTAAGTCCCACAAAAGTGGAATATACACCGGACCAAGTCATCGGCTATGACTAGTGAAATTTGAGTTTATTCAGATTGTCAGCTCACTTCAAGAAAGTTATTGTTGCTCAAACAATTTTCGAGTAATCGATTGCTCTCAAATCAATTTGTTGGTTGGCGGTTAGAGAAGATAATTTGATATTCTCAGTAGTTCATCTCCATGCCAAAGAATGCTGCCTTCAAAATTTCAAGTAAGTTCGGTGATTATTACACTTAATAACTTTACAAAAAGTTTTTTTTAGACTTCACAGTGCCTGATTGTAGGTGGGAAGTTATGTGCCCACCACTACTAGATAGATTGTCTCTATCGCTCAGACGAGCGGCTTAATTTTCGCCACACCTAAGCTAAAGCTACTTGATCTAAAGATAAAGCGACTGTTATATGACTCACTACCATATCGAGTGCTACAAACAAACAAATCTTTGAAGGTGGTTCAGAGGTTTTCTTCCAACTGCCTTTATAGTTCTGATCTACCTGATATGCGGCAGCAAATTATGAGTGGACAAATGAAAGGTATTTAGTACAAGCTTTTAGGTTTCTCTCCTATATGTTTTAGCAAGTAATCTTCCGATTTAACCAGATCATCAAATCCTGGGCCTCTGAAGAGAGTGGAATGACGCCATCCTAATCTTTTGAAAGACTTTGAATTTTCCAACGTCCTGTGCTTATTGAAATGAGTTAATCCTTGATTGATAGTCTTTGATCACGTGTCCAGGACAGCACTATAATAATTCTCCATGCGGCAGCAACTGCCGTTTTACTCCGTTAAATGACTTCATGAAGTGCTGTTTGGCTACACTACAATAAGGTTTGGACAATCTTTAGAATCACATTTTGATCTACTTTCGAAGCAATGAATATCACTAACATTATTCTTACTGAGGTCAGGTCGTGCAGGAAGTCTGCTCCCAAAATCTTTTGTTTGTTTTGAGCGAGGACAAGGACAAGAAATGGAGTCCCTTCCACGTCTTCATCTTTACTACTTTGGTAGTTATTGTGTGAGAAAATTAGAAGTCTTATGTATAGTTAAACATGTAACTATACATAATTGGTCAGACCTTATTTTCTTATCCTGTTTTGGCCAGATGTGCATAATTTATAGTATATGAGGTGAAGTGCAACTTGACGATCTGTATTTGTACTATAATAAGCTTTTTCCAGAAGAAGCAGTCTAGGGGTTGCCAACGATATTCATACATGTATATAAAGTGTTTTAGCAGCAGGATTCACAACTGCCTCTTTCTGGGCAGTATAATGGAACTTTTTTTCGAATTCTTAGATGACCAATTTTTCTCTAGATGTGTCATTTTTGCATACAGTATTTATTACAAGTTTGTTCAAACGATCAATTTAAAAGCTTTAGAAATGTTGAATCGGCACCTTTGTATTTGACAATCTGATCAAATAATCGTAGACAGTATTTAAACACTTAAACAACTGCTATCAATATTTTTTATCACATTTTAAATACTGCTTTCTTTTTAGCATAATTAACAAATTTTGATTGGGGCGGCAGATAGTCCTTCAAGTAACTCTAAGAATATTAACCAAAGAAGTTGATCTCAGCTAAATGTGCTTGAGACTTCAAATAAAACCACAGGCACTTTGTTTTCTATTTAGAATTTGTAAGTCTTTAATTAATGTTAGACGTTTTGGAAACATACGTGAATACTCTAGTGTTCTATTGTAAGTTTGTAATGGCTTTGAAATTATTAATCTGACTGCCTCCACTTTATATTAATAATAGTTGAAATAAAGAGGAGGCAGTCAGGATAATAATTCTCCTATAAGGAAACTATAACCATTACTACCTTTAAGCTTCTAAATTTGTAGATTAAAAAATAAATTATGACACGTCTACTTGATATTACTTTAAGGATAGTGATATCGTAATCTAGGCCAATTTTCTTCAATTTATGTTCTCGATTGGGATGGAAGTGCCGTTTAACAAAACAAAATATATGTTTGACATTGAAAAGTTGAGCGACTATATTTGTTCACAAACAAAACATAAAATATTAAAGATGGAATTAAGAAATAATTCAACCGAGAGCATTCAGTATGTTTCTGGCAGCTCAGTTTAACTTGTGATTTGGATTAGCACACACCACTGCATTCATACCTATATTCTTATAACAAATGTACTTGTCTGGTCCTCAGTTAGCTTTTGTTACCGAATGTATCTCACGCAAAAAATCGTTACATCTTTTACTCCGAATCGAATGTAAAATCCCATTTATGATACTCATTCGTCAAGGTCAAACTTTACATACTATAGCATTTTATTCAATAACACAAACATTCTGATCTTTGTTACGGCTCAAGACATTTCCAAATCTTTCGTGATTCGCTTAAATAGGACCTACCATATGGCTTTCTAGCCAAACCGAGGACGTACGACTGTTGGTCCGATATACCATCCGCACATTGAACAGCTCCATGATAGCCTATAATACTCACAGGGGGTAATATATGAGTTCATTCACACCTCCGATCGTAATCGAATGGTGAAAACCTCATTTTCTTTTATCATTTTTTTTATATTCGAGTGTACACAATAAATTCTTAATTGCTAGTTCTATACTTGTCTAAAATTCATGTAATTAAGTATCATGAAGTGGTTTATACAACAAGTGTTGCTGCCATAAGAGAAGTTATAGTTTACGTAATCATCATTTATAAAAATAGGACATCGCTCCCAGGGTAGCTTTCTCTCACCATGGCACCATGAGGTGGAGTTAATGCATTCATCACCTTCAGGTTAACTATTTTTCTCTTGATGGCTTTTGTGAATTGTTTTTATAATGAATCTTTGAGAGAACATCTTTGGTTCTATATGATTGTAAAACGAGTCTCAGTTTTCTTAAAGACTTTTATGATTCACCATACTGAGAGTTTGCCGGTAGTTCAATCAGAACATTCTAGTCGTTATGAAGTGAGAAATGTCAAAAATTTGATAGAGTATAATCGACTTACGACACTGGAGGTTTAAGATACCTTAATTACTTACCATTTATGAGTAGCCATAACACTTTGATTGTTCAATTCGTTTATAGCCACCCATTGAAAAGTATAGTTCATTTATTCGTTTAGGGCTCATTTTGACTATCATACATTACGAATAGTTAATTCTCCATCTGATCATGTTCTAGTTTATAATCCGGGACCAAATATACAACCTTTTCAGTACATGTATTTTTTTAAAAGAAAAGAGACCATGGTCAACGACTAGTATTTGATGGAGTAGCCATAAGTATAGATCGAACCCAATAACCAATTTTGATGTTTCCAAAGCAGAGACAATAGTTTGTTCTGAAAATTCGGCATATGTTAAAAATCGCTCTTCCACAATTCAAGCGTGTTAATCAGTTTCTGGAACCACAATGGGCAATCTCTGTTGTCTATACTTAAAGGTATTTGCACACTTTAAACATTAAGTAGTTTCGTTGCCATGCTATCACGTTCTAAATTCTGAACTGTGACAAACGGTAGAGGAATATTTTACAACATAAGATCTCTGCTCATAAACAAAGTTTAAAATTCTGACAGGGTATATACCATTAATATTGATTTTCCTATGCTCAAATGTTAGGAAAGGCTTTTAGAGGTCGTTGTTTGGTTCGTACCGTGTCAACAATTTTGACTCCATCGCTTTTGATTGCGAGTCAGCTCTTCATATTATTGTAAACTATTATAAGATGTCAGATCACTTATTAACGCCGTGAAGCCATCATTCGGTACTGATCAGCACGCAGAACGTGATCAAGCCAGCATACTCGATCTCATATGATTTCATGCACAATATCAGGAAGTCGCACTTCTGATCTCGTGATTAAAAAGAACTCGGTATGTGTCATCAACGTCGCGTTTTGGGCATGATTCTTCTTTAGAATATCAGAAGCCATTTTTCGTACTCATCCTTCAAGGTCAAACTGTCACATCCATATTTTGTTTAAATAAGTGGACGTAGACGATATAAAGCCCGATTGCCAGCGGTAGGCCGTACATTGATATCGTCTCCCACACTATTATCGTTAGTAATGAGAAATTCAAGTTGGTCTCTAAAACCAGAGATGAGATATTTGGTTTTCGACTCGTTGCTTTTACGACCAACGGAAGTTCAACACTCCCATCACACAGATATCATCTGCACATGCAAAAAATTGATTGGATTTTCGGAATAAGATATTGTCTTGAGGTGTTGCACTTTTAGGAACGATGTATTCAGATATAAGATTTAAAAGTATCGGCACAGCACATCTCCTTGTCGAGCACCAGACGTAATTGCAAAAGTTCTCGATAGCCTGTTCTCAACTTTAACACAGCATTGTGACTGCGTTACTGTTATTTTACACAGATGTACACATTTATTTGGTATTCGTAAATACTCAAGCGCATACCATAGTCCCTCTTGATTGGTCGAGTCATAGGCTTGCTTGAAGTCTAGGAATACCTGGTGTACATATCGAGATGTTTCGTAGTACTTGAAAAGAATCATCCGTAGTGAAAAAACATGATCAGGGACTGACCGATTTGGACGGAATCCTCCTTAGTAGTCACCGATAATTTCCACCAGAGGTGATTTTCTTCCCAAGATAATGAACGACAGTAACTTGTATGCTGTGCAAAGGAGAGCTATACAGCGATAATTCTCGCATTTCAAGCCATCACCCTTCTTGAATATTGGGCATAACGGGGCCACTTTCCATTGTTCAGGCATTACTTTATTTCGCCATACAAATCAAACAAGGTCGAAAAGACAGTTCCACAAAGTTAGCCCACCGAATATTAAGAGCTCTGAATTAATGCCATCAATTCCAGGTGAACGATTTGGCCATGGTGAATTCCTCATAGGATATCCGTTTAGCCGCTCTCCTAGCCACAACTGGTTTATTTCTCTTTGCGATTGTAAACCGAGTTTGCCCTTCATTATGAGCTATATTTCGTTGCCCAACAACAAGACGACACTCCTCATCAAAACAATTATTGTTGGGCTAGTTTTCACTATACAGAGAAAGAAAGGAGAGCTGGGCGGCATCGACAACCGATTTTTTCAATACTTCCGAGACAATATGCTAATGAAGAAAATATCATGATACTTTCTCGTTGCGTTTCCTTATTTATTAGACCTTCACAGGAGAATCGTGTTGTTTATTCCCCTGTCCTACCTGACTCGTACGAAAATTTGCCATGACGAAAATTTGCAATGGTCACTCCATATGAATTTTGTTGAAGAACGGTACGAACTCACGCGAACCAGCTCGCTAGAAATCAACACAGTGTCAATTTGGCTTTGGGATGTTTAACTTGGATCCATGTTTAAATGGTTGTTTTTGAGGAAAGAATGTATTAGTCACTTTGAGATCATGACCGGTTGCTGTTTCATGTTGTAAGTACGGACCTATATTATTACGTAAATCGGTTTAATTTTGCCAGTTCTAGCATACCAAGTACCAAATTATTGTAAACTGAGTCTGACGTCAGAAGACTAAATAGAAGTCCAGCTTAGTCTTTTTTATCTGTGGCCCAATGAGGAATCCAACTCCAAAACTGGCATTCTTAAGGCATCAATCCAAAATCTCGTTTGTTCACATTATGCATTCTAAACTGGAACGAATGGTTCGGCTCGTGAAGAAGGTGGGGCTATTCATCAAATTTTGACATTTCATACTACATCCCATTGCATAACTGTAATAATCTGTCTGACTAATCTGTGTAGATATAAAAGCGAGCAAGGAACTTGTTTGTTGCAACACCAATCGAACGATTTGAGGTAGCAAAACCAGTAATACGTCTCATTGGATTTGACGTGATATATTGGTACCAATAAAAGATTTGTAATAAAAAAAAATACAAAAACAACAAGTTAGCAGCCACCCACATAATTATTTTATACTATCCCACAAACGTAACTCCTTAAATATGGTTTAATGTCATGTTGGCGAGATAGATATTGTAAAATATGTTGCATTATCTACCTGGAAGCGTGCATCACAATGAACCAAAAGTGTTTTTATGACGTACAATTTAAATTCTAATTACCTTTTTACGTTTCGTTTTTATTAACAACCATCCAACCAACCAACGAACAAACAAACAAATCAACAAAACAAAAATATAATTATAATTTCGATACTTACAATCAATATACTACATAAAATGTCCATTATAAATTAAAATTGTATAAAAAATCATTTACAAATCCGTATTGTAATTTAATTAATGCACACAAATTTCTTTTGTTCCAATGCTTCGTCGTTTCGAGCGAGAGTACTTTGGGGAGTCGAAACACTGGAGTTTCTTTGTTTTTATTCCAAAATGTTGAAAGAAAACCCAAACAAAATATTATGCATGTATTATGAATACATAATTAAATCACCATTAACTAATTTACAGGTACACAAACTACCCAAGTAGTTTTATTATTTTAAACCAATATACAAATATTATTTATCAATTATTTTCTCAATAACTCGATTTATGATTATTGTGACAATTCAATTCTTGTTCATATAAAAAAAAATTTTCTAGACGCCGTCACGAAAACACAAAATAAATGTACACAAAAAAAAAATTGAGAGGAAATCTTTTTTATATAGATCAATCACAACTAAACAATTCGTTAATTAATCAACACAATCACTTGTTTTAAGTTTTATTAGAATTTTATAATAAATTCACTTTAGTATATGCTTTATTTATTTAATTACAAAAATGCATAAATTTTTTTTTTTTTTATAAAATTTTTTCTCAACACGACATTTTGCAAAAGAAGAAAAAACTATCGAAAAATTTGTGTAGTTTATTGGTGTTTATATATGGTGGCGGTAGTGTTGATTGTGAAGTTTTGTATACACAATTTTGTAGAAAGACATAGGCGTGCGGATATTTTTTTAAATCGTTGCGTTATATTGCCGTTACGCGCATATGTTGCGTAATATATATTTTAGATAATTTTTCGATGATTTTATCTAAAATAAAGGCGTAAAGAACATTTTTTGTTAAAGAGAAATCTAAATATGATTATTTATCAAGAGGTTCGTAAAATAATTTTTCCTTTTATTGATGGAAATTTCAAATTTTCATTCAAAACAAATTTTCTTAATACACATATCGGACGGATTTTTTCTAGTCTGTGTTTAGCTTTATTTGTATAATTTAATATTTAAGCTTAGTAAAATTAAATTAAATTAAATATATTAGTGAAAAGTGTGGATGGACGTAATATTATTTGGTTTATATTTTTTATGTGACAACGGTTGTCAACAAAGTTGACAATATCGTGACATATTGACATATCGTGATAGTTCGCGACTACGCATTCAATAAGGATTTGTTTCTATGTACAGTAGAACTTAACTTAAAAGTCGATAATACATCATAATCATTGAAACAATTTATAGCGCGCATAACCACTGCCTTATTAGGGTGATGCTTCTCAATGAATGAATAAACAATTTCTCATGCTCACAATATTTCTCATATTGCGTCAGAAGATTGTTGCTTTGTTGTGACCTCCTTCTCCTTACAAACTCTTCATCACTTCTTGCTATTAAAAACACAATGCTACTCAATAAACTCTTCGGAGGTCAGCTCTTGGTTGTGCTGTTCAATAAGCTCATTGATATTACTATCCGTTTCCAATTCCATGAAGTACGCAAAAACACAATCTCGTTGACAACAGGTTTCACACGATATATACAAGATAACATATGCTACACACTTTTGAATATGCTACACACATTCAAAAATTTTACGATTCTAGACTTTCCTTCACCGACCAAATGGCGCAGTGGTTAAAGCTGCGGCAGTCGGAGTGGGAGGTACCGGGTTCGAATCCCGCATTTTTCACCATCTGATTACGATCGGTGGTGTGAATGAATGGTATGGAGCTATGCAATGTGCAGATGGTATGGTTTTACGTAAATCGGACCTACAGCCGTATGTCCTCGATTTGGCTTGGCGGTAATGGCGTAAAGTAGAACTTAAATAAGCGAGCCGCGATAGAGTTGGGAGTGCCTTGAGCCCCAATAAAAGATTGGAAAGATAAAAAACAAACAGACTCTCTCTCGTTACGTTAAGCAAGTCGTTTGTTTACAATTTCTTTTTGATTGTAATATGAATTATTCATTATGAGAATTGCTCGTTAAACGATATGTTTTACAAAAGTATGTCTTTATATATATAATAAGACATATAAAAAGTATTGAAAATACATTTTAACCTTCGACACATTGACCATTATTATCTATAACATTTGGCCGTATGCCGGGTATCATCATTGTTGTAGAACTTTTGTGGTTTATCGTCGAAAAACTTAGCCAATTGGTTTTGAGCGGTGCATCGGTCTACAAATTTTTTACCTAGTCAGATGGTGCAAGATCCGGGCTATACGTTGGATGCATCAAAACTTCCCAACAGGTTTAGTACCCTTAGAGTCATAAAATATTTGTGTAGCCACACATTGTCATGATGGAACTGTTGACCAATTCAGGTCTTTCTGGATTGCTTGTACTAATCGAATTGATGGTTTCACCACGTTGCTAGACTTTAAAGTAATTTTTGGAGGGTGGTTACATATAACCTTTGACAATGAACGCTTACGTTAGGACCTTCTTGTATTTCACCCATTTTTCATGAAATAATTCGCGTTAAAAATGGTTCGATTTCGTTGCGTTTCAGCAGCATTTCACTGATGTAAATTTGGTTCATCAAGTTTCTTTATCTAAATTCATATGGCTCACAAATATCGAGGTTCTTTTAGTAGCCTGTTCTTTTCAAATGTTTCCAAACTAGTTGATGTTTAATACCGACTTTTTCAGTAACATGTCCGACTTCCGGAATGTAATCAAACAAACCACTCCTGGGTTCTGCGTTCTCTTACAGCATTCTCATCGTGCACTTTAGAAACTTTCCGGCATATTTCACTCATTTTAAAATCAATGTAACTTTAGACTCAAGCATGAAATTATAAAACCATCTTGACAAACAATAGAAGCTAAAATGTTTTAGCAAATGTAGCTGAAATGTTTTAGTACTTTAAGTCCATCCGGTGAGTGTTGTTATATGTAGGCATCACCATCTAGCCTCAAAAAGCACGGCGACTTTTTAAATATATTTTATTCGGATTTGATCTCTGATGATCGTATAAATCTAATCCAATCCGAAAAATATAAATTCTTAAAATTGTGATAACTCTTTGCGTAATGCTATGAAACATCAAAATACATCCAATCGAAAAGACAATTCGTCAACAGTCATATTTGGTCTTACGCGTTCGGAAAAATGCGATTCGATTTTGCCTTTCAGTATCATTTATCATTTAACCGAAAAAAGCGACTCGCAAATATTTCATAACAGACCCCTGATCTTCTATTTAAATTTCAACTGTTGTTAAACTGTTTCTGTAGAACGAATAAAAGTTCTATTAGTTGAAGTATGAAATGTTTACGGAAATTTTGGACGGCAGGTTTTGTTGAATGCATCGAATGTTTTTTAGTAGAATGGCCGTTTTGATGATTTATCTGATTGGATCATGAATTTGAATATTTCGCTAAAGGATAACGTGCCGGTTTACTGGATGATCGTGTTGTATTTTAAGATACTGTCTCTATATAGAAATGGATGATGATATGTTGTGGAGGATGGAGAAGCAGTGGATAGAGTCTTAATGGAGTGATCCGTTTTTTTTTCTGTTGGAGGTACCTGGAATGTACATACATACATGCGATTTGATAATTTTCTCTAGCTATAAATGTACATAAAGCGTTTTAACACTACATTTCATGGCTGGCGATTTTCTATAGTGAATTTGAAAATACGATTTATTCATCCTAAACAATTGTGTTGTGACACAAATCATTAATCACTTATATTGATTGAATATAATGTTTAAATGTCGAGATGAATATGGTTATATTGCTTGAAAATTGCTAGAATTGTGTGTGACTTGTTTGTGTCGTGGCCATACGGTTGAGATGTATATAGGTATATTTTCAATGGGAGGGATGAGTGCAGTGCGGAGATTGCTGTCTTCATCTAATAGGGGAATGTCTAAATGGTGGAGAAGAGCAAGTTTAGATCTGTTGATCTGTATTGGAAGATTTACCGTTTTAAGTCAAATTCTGGCAGCGAAAACCATTCATAACAAACATGCACTGAAGTACCTAAAACAGTTCAACTTTGTTATTCTTAGCAAGTTGAACTGATTTATCTACTTCAGTGTATTTTTGTTATGAATGGTTGTCACTGTCTCAATTTGGAATTGAATGTTGTTGTATCCGTTACCACTCGGAGGTCTCGTTTGCTGAACGAGGATAATTACTGCGCTTTATTCATCTTATTTATGTAAAATTAATGTTTCCAGCCGTATCTTTTCTGCATAGATGTATGATGCATGGCTTTGGCGGTTTTAAAGTGAAGGTTGCATCTATTTCGAAATTGTCCATAGCTGGCAAGGATTTGTTGACAAGGTACCGCAGATAGGAGATTGATAATTATGGTTTCCAGTTAAGTAGATTAGTAAGGTGTTAATTAAATTTATTAATTAAATTAATTGTTACAGATTCCTGAAACATAAATTAATAAATTAATTTCAGTATTTCGTATAACGTTTTAATTTTAATCTAAAAGAATGAGTTTCATGAGTTAATGTCCGATGGCAAATTAGTACATAAGAAGATTGATTGTTTTACTAACAGTAGCTTAGTTACGATTTGCCTGTGACTAAGTTGTTCTTTTATAAAGTGTTGGGGCGGCCAATATCCACTTTTTGGTAGAAGAAGTGGGTTGAAGTGTGAGAGTTGTGGTCTTCTTACAGGGCAATGACATTAGGTTAATGACAAAATCTGTAAAACTTCATTGTTACGAAACCTCAACAACAACCTTGAACACGATATAAGGAGAATGAATTAAAATTTGGAATATGAAACGTACGTAAATCACCCGGAGAGCAACTCATCGAACAAGCGTCTAAGTACAAGCTCGATTAATGGCTTTGGCAATTCGATTTCATTCAACTAAAGAATGTTTCATGTTTTGCTGACTAAAATTTTGTTACAAGCGGTACTGTTGTATTCGTTAAAAATCCTTACAAATTGTTATGATTTGCTAATTAACCCATTAAAACTAGATTAATTATATTTTTTATTAATGATTTTCTATAGTCAAAAAAATTAGAAAATATAGATTTTAAGTACTAATTTCCGCATTTACGCTAATTATGATTTTTGGGTAAAGTGCAAACTATACAAATATGATTCTACCATAAGTATGTAGATTGGGCAATATAAATAAAAACTGCTCCGACCGTCTGTAATTTCATATTTTGTTCAACCCTTAACGAATTTGTCAAAATCATCTGTTATTTATATTTGAGATTTTTTCCAAACTCAAAATGATTTTTGGTTCAAAAGTTATGAATTCATTCAATAAATGTAATAAGTTAATATATTATATCGGGCATCGTTGTATACAAACAGAAAAATTGGATGTATCCGGTATTAAAATTTTAGAAAGTATAAAACACGATTGGTGGAATCGAGAAGGAACGATGAAGCCACTCCATTCACTGAATTACCTAAGAATTCCGTTCATACGTGATGGATTAATAGGAACTGATAAAATATCAAGCAAATACCTAAATACAGATAAAGTTTTTACTGGATTGAATATATTAGAAGTTGGCTGTGGCGGTGGAATATTAACCGAAAGCTTGGCCCGTCTCAATGGAAATATTACAGGAATTGATCCAGCTACCGAATTGTTAGAAATTGCCCAACAGCATTTAAACAATAAAAGTTCGGAACTCAAATCGAATATAATATATAAAAACGAAACGATTCAAGCACACGCAGCTGATAAAATTGGTCACTACGATGCGATTGTGGTATCGGAGGTGCTTGAACATGTAATCGATAAACAATTATTTTTGGATGGATGTGCAACGACTCTCAAACCAGGCGGATCGATTTTCATTACAACATTTAATAAGACAAAAATGTCGTATTGGCTTGGAATTGTGGTAGCCGAATCGGTACTAAAACTTTTACCAGAAAATACTCACGATTGGGAACAATTTATTTCGCCCAGAGATGTACAAAAAATATTAGAATCTAGTAAGTGGTTTGATCTGTATTATAAATC
This sequence comes from Tipula lateralis, assembly GCA_963932295.1. Taxonomy (NCBI): domain Eukaryota; kingdom Metazoa; phylum Arthropoda; class Insecta; order Diptera; family Tipulidae; genus Tipula; species Tipula lateralis. The sequence continues at coordinate 43,535,376 of OZ010737.1, read as the reverse complement.
ATAATATATTAAATTATTTTATTTTTTAGATGGATTGCAAACGGTCCTCATTAATGGCATACAGTACGAGTTTTGGCGAGATCAATGGTCATATTGCAAGTCCACCGATATGAATTATGCCCTGCAAGCAGTTAAAGTTTGAAAAATAATAAATTTTTAGTACTACATGTTATAATTTGTAGTTTTATGTGTTTAACACCATGATGCGTTGTCGTCGCTACTTAATCTTTTTCTCTCACATGCGGTTGTCAAATGTTAAACAAAAATATAACCTTAATTGTTGGAAACGTGTAGTGATTTTGATTCGACAAATTTATTAGTTAAAATGGTTAAAATTAAATTAAAAAAATCTAAAACTAAGAGTAAAGTGAAACCAGAAGATGAAAATGATTTATCTAAAATGTCAGTCGACGATTTTTTTGAGAATGGGCTCGATACTGAAGCAAATGATGTCGAGGAGCCTGTGGAAAAGGCCAAGTTGAAGAAAGTCAAAGACAAGAAAATAAAAAAATCTAAGAAGAATAAAGTAAAGAATGTGATTGATACGGAAGATAATGTAACCGATGATGTTAAAATGCATAAAAAACAACTAAGTAATTTGAAGGAAATTGATCCAGAGTTTTATCAATTTTTGGAAAAGAATGACAAGAATTTATTAAAATTTAATTTGGGCGATGCTGAAGATGATGATAGTGATAAGGAAGAGGAAGAAAATGATGACGAAGATTTGGTGCATAAACCATCCGATGAGTTAGAGGTACCATCAGACGAAGAAGATTTTGATGGAGATGATGATGGACCCATTTCTGGAACAGGTACAATCACTCTCAAGACGCTTAAACAGTGGCAAGCTGATCTACAAAGTGACAAAGTTAATTTGGATACAATCAAGCTAGTAATTCAAGCATTTGGTTCGGCTCTCACTTCAATTACTACCGACAACGAGCAAGGGGGTTCACTCCGTGTAGAAGGTGCAGCTATTTTCAATGGCGTTATTCAACTATGTGTGCTACATCTTCAGCCAGCTTTGAATCGATATTTGGGTATTCTACCGGATTCGAAAAAAATGCCTGATAAAACAAAAAAATGGAAAAGAATTCGAAATTCGCTTAAGCGATACATCGGCGATATAACAAAATTGATCGAAAATATTTCATCCGGAAATATTACAACAGTTCTTTTAAAACATATACATGCTATGAGTAAATATTTATCGTTATTTGTCGCAACGGTTGTTAAACCACTATTAAAACGTTTGGTTACGTTGTGGAGCACAAGCAATGAAGAAACAGTTCGAATTATATCATTTCTTTGTATTTTACGTATAGTCAGGGCACAGCAGCAAAAATATCTGGCTATTGTACTAAAGGCAATGTATATGGCGTATGTACGAAATTCAAAATTCGTCTCACCAACAACCCTGCCTGGAATAAATTTCATGAGACGCTCATTAATTGAAATTTTTGCGTTGGATCTCAATGTCTCCTATCAGCATAGTTTTTTGTATATCCGTCAATTGGCTATACATTTGCGTAACGCGGTGACACTGAACAAAAAGGACGCGTTTCAATCAGTGTACAACTGGCAATATTTAAATTCACTTCGTCTGTGGTCAGATTTATTGTCATTTACATACAACAAGCAGCAGTTGCAGCCGTTGATCTATCCATTGGTTTCTATAATCACGGGATGTATTAAGCTAATACCAACGGCTCAATATTTTCCACTTCGATTTCATTGCATCAAGATTCTGATTAAACTATCAACGGAAACTAATATTTTTATTCCAGTCCTGCCGTACATTCTGGAAGTATTTGAATCAGCAACGTTCAACAAGAAACCAACCGAAGTGTATATGAAACCTATCAATTTTGCGTGTATTTTTCGTGTAAACAAGAAGGAGCTGGCAACAAATGTTTTCCGAGATGAAGTAATCGAAAATGTTTATGGATTAACGTTAGAATACTTAGCCAACATGTCGAATAGTATATCATTCCCTGATATCGCACTTCTTGGTGTCACGACGCTACGTAAATATTTGAAAGTTTGCAAAAATTCAAATCATTCGCGTAAATTAAAGCAACTGGCTGATAAAATAGACGAAAATTTTAAATTCATCGAGCAGCAAAGGAATAAAATAACATTCGCTTTGAGTGATCAACAATTGATCAACAGTTGGGAAATTCAGATTCGAAATAATGGTACACCATTGTCCATCTATTTTGAAGGTTGGCAGAAGACCAATATCACAAAGCAGAAGCGTATGGCAACCGATTCGGAAAATATAAACGATTATAATTTGCCAACAATTAATCGTGACTTGTACAACAAAAAGAGTATAAAATCGGATGGCCCAGTCGATTTGTTCCCATCGGACGATGAGGATGAAATGAAAATAGGGGATGAAGAAGATGATGAGGAAATAGTAAAGAAGAAAAAATCAAAAGAAAAGAAGAGTAAGAAATCAAAGAAGGTTGCTAAACCTGATAATGAAGGTGACGATGATGATAATTCAGGAAATGAGGTAGATATTGTGAAAGATCTCGATCTTAATGATTGGGATTAAAATTTATTTGTAAAAATGGTTTTGAATAAACAATAAAATGAATTATAAAATAAATGTTTCTCTATTTAAGATGTTTTGAGGCTAAACCACTCAAAGAGTATATCTTAAACGGTTTTTGCATATTGAAACCCGTTGAATAGCCCCAAATTGGTTGACCAGTCTCGTACTCCAACAAAGGTTCATAGGTATGTTTAGATCATATAGATCGTATTCTGACTTCGCTCGTAGAATAAAATCGGCGATCAAAGTGCAGACACGTAGACAATCATAAGTTAGCTTTTCATACTGATCTTAATAGTCAGAATATGCCGATATATCTCTCCGCTATGAGGCTATCATTTTCGCTAGTGACAATGATAATCAAAAGCGATTGTCCCAAACAATTTGTGGTACTATTCATTTTAGACAGCATGAAGAACGAAACCGAGTCAGCGTATTCATGCATGCTTCAGAAGCTCCTTGGTATTAGTCGTCAAGATTCGACGCTCATATCCATACATGAAACAGGGATTATTAATACGATTTAAGATTATCCACCCGTTACTCTCTCATAGGACAGACTTTATTGATGAATTGTGCTCGATATTGAATTCTACCTGCAATGTTTAATCGTAAGGATATACTACAATACGGACTGATAGCAAGTTCAATCGATAAACGATGCATAATCTTGATATTCGGCAATTGTAACGCAGTTATTGAAAGCTCACTTATCCAGAACATTTATCATGAGAAATCAGCCTATATATACCCTCTTATTTACTATATATACTATTTTCACATCACTTCGTTACCTGTAATTATAAGTAGTTAATAAAGCAGATAGCGGTACGATAGGAGGAATAATAAAAGATGGAGTTTTCTTCGATTGATTACAATACCTTCTGTTAGGTTACAGCGGTTATGGTCAACCCGCCTTCTTTGTTAATTGGACTTAAGGCCATACATCCAGATTTTGTTGATAATGGTATAAAGAAGAACGTTACGATGAAAAGATAAAGGAAAGAGTTGAAAGTGTTCATTAATATATATGTGAGTTTTAACTTTTATTAAACTGTGATTAGTCGAACAGGCTTATCAGGATAAGAAGCATATAGAACAAACTTAGGTCTTTAATATAAGAAGTGTATATAGTTAACAGACAATTAGTATAATTTCAAACGATAACTTCTTTGATCATCATTGCAAACGAATAAATCATTTTCATAACTTGCAACCCAGTTTCAACATTCAACTTAGCAAAGCTTCCAGCATTCAGATCGTGCAATCGCTGCGATCGAAGCAGCATTATAAGGGCAATTTGTTGATCCTTGGGCGGCATCAAAAACCACAACATCTCATAAATTTTAATCGTGATAGCTTCACTTTCGATTTGTGTTCTGGTCCCGAGTACACAAAACTCAAATAGTTGAACTATCCCAACAATAATTAATATTGGCGAAACGATCCACGACTCCGAAAGCCATAAAAATACGGCAACCGATATGGTAGCACCACTCGATATAATTTGAACCAATGCCATTATATTATAGGTATCGTCTATATCTTGAAAATATTCGATCAAACTTTGATGATTTTGTATGGCTGCCTTCAACTGTTTTGTATGATTATGATTTGCCATAATTGCTTCATCCACGTCGTTGAGCGAAATTTGGAAAGTGTTCACCTTCGCAATTGAATGTACCACAATAACTAGAAAAAATATATCGTAGAATAGTACGCCGAAGACTCCCAGTGCCAAAAATGTGGATTGGTGCAAAAGATTTATTGTGAATCCAATTGTTGATGTTAATTCGGTGAACGGAATATGAACCGGGAATTGTGTTATTTTCATCTCGTAGTATATATAAGCGATAATAGGGAAACAGGCGTAAATGACAAAAACGGATGAGTACGCTACGCAAAATATCTTAAACATTAGTGTACAGATTTGTATGCAAGATGATAACACTTTTGCATTTTTACCGATTTTTATATCACTCGAGTACAGATCGTTGACTTTCTGGTATAAATTATAGTATTTATGCGGATAACGAACTACAAGTATTAGTTTAGTCATTCCCTGAAATTGTAATAAAACTATACATATCTGAACAAATACTATACAATTTTGGTTTATTTCTTACTTGAAGCAATAGCGACATCATAATTGTTCCTTCAAGGACCAACGATAATGTAACATTATTGAAAATCATATAAATGAAACAAACCGATTGTGGTTGGAACAAAACCAGTCACACACGTCATGAAGTTTATTTTAAAATTCGGTTCAAACACCTGAACGCCAACGATAACACTCAACGACCGCATATGCTCAATTAGTTGTTTAAACTTTTCAAAATTATTTGTTGCCATTATTGGTCGCCTCGACTTGAATTTTATTCGTAATGTGTAAGCCGATTTGATGATGCTCATTCCTTTTATATTGAACATTTGTAATATGAAATTAAAATTATATTTAATTGTGGAAAATTATAAAATCGAATGGAATGAGTAAGTGAGCAATTGCGCACATAAACTTCACGACGAGTGTGATGGTTAACCTCCTCGATATGCAATATTTATAGAGTTGCATAATATACATTGCGTTAATGCAATTGATTCAATGTATATTATGTAACTCTATAAAATATTTAATCTTCTCTCCCATGGTAGTGACATATGGCCTCCCTGCTAAAAATCACTTTTCGAAACTGTTACTGCGTTCATGAAAGGACCATTCTGGAGTTTCCACCACATTCAACAGTTACCACTCTAGGTGTAATATAGTTTTCGATTCATCAGTCACTTTAACGGTTTTGAACTTGGATAGATGGATCAAGCTCTTTGAAAATACTGGTTATCTTGGTCTTCATTCGAACAACCAACATATTTCAGGGTTGAAAGTGTTCGTTTAGGAATGGAACTTGATTGACGAGGGAACAATTCTGTGAGGAGTAAAGACAGTGCGTCCAGATTTGAGATTACCTACCGATAGACGATGTAATGAAATCTTAATGGTCAGATCAAACGGTCTAACGTGCATAGCTACAATATGAAGATAGAGGCCCCATAAACTAATAATAGAAAACAATAAAATTATACATTGTATTCTATAGTGATTGGAATGCTTTTTATTGGCACTTTGACCATATTAAAAGTTTTAATAGTTAATCTAAGTCGTCTAAGTACACTGTGCAACAAGCAAACCATACAGAAAATATGCAGATAACAATCTATATATGTACGGGAATGTGTCGTATTCACTCGTATCATCGATACAATTGAATAATAATCTATGGCTTAGAGGTCGTAAACGGCCCTTTCCGCGTCTCAACTGACGAACCATTTTAACGATTGGTGCACATTGTAGGTGGTCAGCCCAACGAATGTTTTTACACAAAATCGCGTTTTTATGTCATCCGGTTGCATTTTAATTTTTGGTCAACGGCGAAGACTCGAACTCGAGACCGCGGTGTGATGAGAAACTCTTTTAACCATTAAGCTACAACTGGCGACACAATTGAATAATAGATTATTATCAAGATATATATTTTCGTTTGTTTGTTTTTATCTTTCCAATCTGTTTTGGGGCTCTTCCATGTCAGTACTATAGGCTAGCATAGCTTCATGCCAGCCTATAGTACTGTCATGGAAGATGGGTTGGCCCATGAGCTCTACACTCCAACAGGGGGTCATAGTTGAATTCATTCACTACAGCACCGATTGTAGTCGATGGTGAAAATCCCATTTCATTCCCGCCCCTATCGGGATTCGAAACCGGTACCTCTCGCTCCAACTGCCGCCTTTTGGTCGGTTATCTGTTTTCTTCTTATTAATTTTGAGCACGACACCGTGATCAAGAACTGCCAGAACTTAAACGTTTCAATGCATCACTTTTTATTTAAAATGTCTAGTGAGAACATTATACACAGTTCATCCTATATTTCTTACTAACTGTAAATAATTCTCGTGCAATATCGTCTGTTACATCTTAAGTAATGCTTGACTGGTATAACATCAGACAAATTATCGCCGTGTGATAATTCGGACTCTAACGTCATGCGGCCAGCATCATTGATGATCAAGTCTTGATCTCGAAAAGAAGAATAGTAGCTGGTGGTGTAAGGACATTCCCAAACAACCCACAAGAAGTATAAACGTAATGTATGTCAATCTATTCATTTAGCTTATGCCTATAAACTATAAATTATATAGTGACCCGTAACAGCTCACCTGTCAATTTTATTTATTATGCAACTTGATTAATAATTCACAGACATGTATATCTACCAACTTAGTTTTACCGATAATTATCGCTAATTGCATGTATATGTCATGAAACAGGGCTGATTAATACTCGTACGATTTTAGATTATCCATATTAACGCAGCGGGCCCTCATTCATAGGGTGAACATTAAACTGTACCCGTAATCTATGATAGTTAAGATATAGAGACTGCTTGCAAGTTCAATCGATAATCGATGCCATAGTCTTGATATTTGACAGTTATAGCAGTTTGTGAAAACTCACTTATTAAAACATTTACCATGTGACTTCAGCCTATATCGGGTTCTCCAATAGAAATGATATGATTTCTAAGTTACGTTTCGGCCATTTGTAATATGTCATTTTTGTTTCATTCTATTCAGTAATGTTTACAATTGCATCATGGTTAGATATACTCAAGAACAACGTTTAAATGTTATTCAGTTACCGACCAAATGGGTTCTCGAATTCAGATAGGGGCAGGATGGCAAAGGGATTTTTCACCACACGATTACGATCGGTGGTGTGTATGAACACATCTATGACCCCCTGTTGGAGTGCAGAACTCATGGGCCGACCTATCTTCCATGTCAGTACTATAGGCTGGCATGGAGCTATGCAATGTGCAGATGGTTCTACGTAAATCGGACCTATAGCCGTACGTCCTCGATTTGGCTCTAATGGCCTAGGGTACGACGTAACTAAGCGAACCGCGAAAGAGTTGGGAGTGCCTCGAGCCCCGAAACAGATTGTAGAGATAAAAAAAAAAAAAAGTTATTCAGTTTTATTATCAAAATAGTTGTTCTTTAATTGCAACTTTTTGTGCGCTTTTTCCATTAGATCGGCGCGGCAAATAAACAAAACTATCGATTTTGGTTTTTTGTTCTAGTTTTTGGTCTAGTGGAATCATCGGTTCGTATTTTTTTCGAAATGAAGCTGGTAACACCGTTACTGTCAATGGAGATCGATGATTACCAAATTTTTATGGCCGAAATTGGATGAAGTTGATCTTGACCACATTTGGTTCCAACAAGACGTGACTGTGTTATGTTCCAAGACGGGGCTACGTTGTGAACTCCAAGTGGTGATTTAACACCATTAAACTATTTCTTGTGGGGTTATTTGAAGTCATTGCGGTCTTTAGTCAATAATCAAACACTTTTCAAGCTTTAAAAGTCAATATTGAACGTGCTATTGCATGACATACGACTTGATTTAGTGGATAAAGTGCTCGAAAATTGGGTTCATCGATTTCGTTCCTGCAGAAGAAGTCGTGGAGGCCATTTGAGTGACGTTTTATTTATCGATTGTACTTCACATTAAATAAAAAACATTTCAATTTCCTTAACAATAAGTGTGTTCTTTTTTAAAGAAATCATATCACTCTTATATGGGAAAACTATTTTTCACATCACCTCCTTACATGTATTAATGAAGTTTATATTTGCGGTACGATAGGAGGATAGATAAGAGATGGTGTTTTCTTCGATTGATACAATCCCTTCTATTGCGTAGGATACAGCGGTTATGGGCCAGCCCGTCTGCCGATCTTCTTCTTTCATCAGACTTAAGGCCATAAATCCAGATTTTGTTGATAATGGTATAGGAGGGAATGTTTAGAAGAAACTGGGAAAGAGTTGGAAGTGTTAATTATTTCTTCATGAGTTTTAACTTTTATTAAACTTTGATTAGTCGGACAAGTGTATTAGGCTAACAAGCATATAGAACAAACTTGTTAAGTTTTTAATATAAGAAGTTTATATAGTTAACAGTCAATTTTTATAATTTCAAACGATCACTTCTTTGATCATCATTGCAAACGAATAAATCATTTTCATAACTTGCAACCCAGTTTCAACATTCAACTTAGCAAAACTTCCAGCATCCAGATCGTTCGATCGCTGCGATCGAAGCAGCATTAAAAGGACAATTTGTTGATCCTTGGGCGGCATCAAAAACCACAACATCTCATAAATTTTAATCGTGGTAGCTTCATTTTCGATTTGTGTTATTGTTCCGAGTACACAAAACTCAAATAGTTGGGCTGTCGCAACAATAATTAATATTGGCGAAACGATCCATGAATCCCAAAGCCATAAAAATACGGATATCGTTATAGTAGCAGCACACGATATAATTTGAGCCAATGCCATTATGTTATAGGTATCGTTTATATCTTGAAAATATTCGATCAAACTTTGATGATTTTGTATGGCTGCCTTCAACTGTTTCGTATGATCGTGATTCGCCATAATTGCGTCATTCACGTCGTTGAGCGAAATTTGAAAAATGTTCACCTTCGCAATTGAATGTACCACAGTAACTAGAAAAAATACATCGTAGAATAGTACGCCGAAGACTCCCAGTGCCAAAAATGTGGATTGATGTAAAAGATTTATTGTGAATCCAATTGTTGATGTTAACTCGATGAACGGAAGATGTACCGGGAATTGTGTTATTTTCATCTCGTAGTATATATAAGCCACAATTGGGAAACATGCGTAAATGACAAAAACGGATGAGTATGCTACGCAAAATATCTTAAACATTAGTGTACAGATTTGTATGCAAGACGATAACGCTTTTGTATTTTTACCGACTTTTATATCACTCAAGTACAGAACATTCACTTTCTGGCACAAATTGTAGTATTTATGTGGATAACGAACTACAAGGATTAGTTTAGTCATTCCCTGAAATTGCAATAAAACTATACATATCTGAACAAATAATTAACAATTTTGATTTAATTCTTACTTGAAAGAATAGCGACATCATAATTGTTCCTTCAAGGAGCAACGATATTGTAAAATTATTTAAAATCATATAAATGAAACTTAAACCGATTGTCGCTATCTCAAAACCAGTCACACACGTCATGAAGTTTATTTTGTATATCGGTTGAAGCACCTGAACGCCAACGATAACACTCAATGACCGCATATTCCTAATTAGTTGTCTAAACTTTTCAAAGTTATTTGTTGCCATTATTGCTAGCCTCGACTTGTATTTTATTCATAATTCATGATGCTCATTCCTTTTATATTGAACATTTGTAATTTGAAATTAAATTAGAAATTAAAATTATATTAAGTTGCGGAAAATTATAAAATAGAATGGAATGAGCAGTTGCGCACATAAACTAGACGACGAGTGTGGTTAAACCTCAACATGCAATATTTATAGAGTTGCATAATATACATTGGATCAATGCAATTGATTCAATATATATTATGCAACTCTATAAAATATTTAATCTTCTCTCCCATGGCCGTGTCATATGTACGTTATGCTAAAAAATTATCAAAACTATTACTGCGTTCATGTAACGAACATTCTGGAGTTACCTCCACATTCAACAGAATTTAAATCTTGTTATAGTCATCATTGAATGGTATAGTCATCTCTTCAAGCTCGTAGAAAATACCGGATATATCTTGGTCTTCAGTTGAAGAACAAATATATTTCTAACCTTAACTATAATTTACTTTATACCGATAAAGACCTAGACTTTGATGTTCTGTTGTCGTGACTCAATCCATACAGAATCAATCATCTTATTATTTTCTGAAGGTTATATATATATATATATATATATATATATATATATATATATATATATATATATATATATATATATATATATATATATATATATCGATGATCCACCTTTTTCTGACCTGTAATAATAACGTTGTCTAATTACACTGTGCAGTCAAGGTACAGAAGTCAGTTTATAAACCGATAAAAGTCGGTGGGGGTAATGTCTATCAAAAAGTCCAAAAACGCCCGCATGGCGCATTTTTTATATCATAAACTGTTTTGAAGAGTTTGTTTACTCAATCTGCAGAGTGCAGATTGAGTGAGATTCAGTGTAGAACGACCGGTGCCATTTACTTGATTTGATGAGTTTAAGATTGAAGATTTTATATCTTGTCTTTCTTGACGATCACCAATGGCACATTCATTTTATGCTTATTCCATCTGACCTCGAGTCGAGTAAATCCCTATATTAAAAGTTAAATATGAGTTTAGCTCGCTTTATCCGGGTCTATACTCTATACATCACGATAACCAATTTTGCTATTGCGATACTAGACGAGCAATATCTTCTTCCTATAGATATGATGCTTAAAAGTATATCCATGTACTTGAAAAATTCACTCGTTCTATTGCGGTTCTCGTAATAGCCTCCTTTGAGTATCGTGGATACAAATAAACCAATTGATTTATTAAGATCATTCTGAAATTTTTCACCTTGCATATAAACTATAAATTATATAGTGACGCGTACAGCTCACCTGTCGATTGTATTAATTATGCAACTCGATTAATAATTCACAGACTTGTATATCTACCGACTTAGTTTTATCGATAATTATCGCTAATTATATCTATAGCTGAATTCATACTTCAATTTCTTCGTTCATTCATTAATTCAAACAATTTTTTCGGCTAATCGTAGTAATCCAAAATGACAATTTTTTGTTTCTACATTTTGTCGCAAAAGTTTTAACTTTAAAATTTTTGTCTGAACGAGCATTGAGTAAAAGAGATAACATGACACCAAAACGAAAAAGAAGACAGCCATTGTTCATATGAACTCAGCTTAAATGTCATGAAACAGAGCTGATTAATACTCGTACGATTTTAAACTATCCATATTAGCGCAGCAGGCCCTCATTCATAGGGCAGGTTTAATTCATGAATTCTGCTGGACATTGAATTCTACCCGTAATCTATGAGCGTAAAGATATAGGGACATATGGACTGATAGCAAGTTTAAGCGATAATCGATGCATAGTCTTGATATTTGACAATTATAGCAGTTTGTGAAAACTCACTTATCACTTAAGATAAGAATAATAATAAAATACAAATTTAATGTTAGATTTTTTGCTCTTGATATGATATGATATGATATGATAGGGGAAGTACAAGCCAACCAGTTACGGTGATTCTGAGATTGTTACCATAATCCTGGAGTATATTCAGCAGAATTCCAAATAGATATCTGAGAATTTTTACTCCAAAATTATGCGGGCCCAGTCCCTGCTTGCATCCCAACATATAAGGTTTAGGAAAAGGAAACAATCACAGAAACGACTAAGGTGATAATCCACAGCAGAGTCATTGCTAACTACATATTAGTTAATTATTATATATTGTTAGTATAATCATTTTCACATTTGGATTTGAGTTTGTTATTATTGTTAGTTGGATAGGTAAGGACCATTCTAAATTCATCATATGTATTCGTATCGCCTCAACAGTTAAACTGGAGTATTTTAAAAAACATCTTTGGGTCATCTCATCATATGCTGTATTTAAAGATGTGTCCCTATAATTCCCAATCCATCACCATCTAACGCGTGGGGAATATAAATTTTCGTAATGACCCGACAGCATTTCTATATACAATATGATGATCTAATACATTGTCAATTCGTTTGTAAGGGAAACTATTTAAATGAATAAATAGTTTAGTGCGGTCATATTTAGCTAACCTGATCGATCATTCCATTCCATACATTCTATCTTTATGTCCGTTTTAAGATTTTACAACAAACAATCACACAATACACAAAAGAAGAATTCTTGTATAACACACTGCAGTCCAATGAAAGAAATCACCAAAGCGGCCTTCCGATTCAGAAAGTTTAATAGTTTGTAATATATTTATTATACAGCACAAAGAAGCTGCTTATTAAAGTAAAATAAACTCTCTGGTCAAGACCACCGGTCAAGTGATCCCGATCCAATGTTAAGAATGTCACTCAAGAAATCTTATTCATTTACACTTATATGAATAAAGAAAACAAAATTATTTAAATAAATTAGTGTTTTCCATAGAAATAAAGACAAAAGTTAGATTTTTTGCTCTTGACTTTATATTGACAAAATCGCTAACTAAAGATGTTTCCATTTCGAACGCCGCTTTTACTTCAATAGAAAGAATGGCTAGATCACCTAAACGATCTGCACCGATGGATTTGCTCAAATATTTTATTATTATTTTTAATTTAGAGAAAACTCGTTCCGCTGTTGCGACCGTAACAGATAAAGTAAGAAACATTAGCCGTGTTTCTTGACGCACAGTGATCCGGATCAGATCACATTTTCCATGCAAACCAAAGACACATTTTGATCCAAAATGAAATTTGGATCAAAATGTGTCTTTGGTTTGCATGGAAAATGTGATCTGATCCGGATCACTGTGCGTCAAGAAACACGGCTAATAATAAACATGTTATTACTTGCGAAACACTGGACGCTATTGTTGGAAATTTTTTTATTAGAACTTCAGCTAATTCATGGAACAATTCTTCATGAGAAGAACAAAGACCACGGGACCCGCGTTTCGTGTTGCGGCGGACCCCCCAACGTTGTGACCATACCTTTTCCACAGCGCGGGGTTTGCGCCCTTCTAGTGAAGCCACTGATCCAGATTTTGTTGATAATGGTATAAGAGAGAACGTTACAATGGAACTGAAAAACAGTTGGAAGTATTTAATAATAATTTTTTTAGTGAGTTTAAACTTTTATTAAACTGTGCATATACCATAGAACAAACTTAAGTTAAGTGTTTATATTAAAGAAAGATTTTATATAGTTTATATAGTTAACAGACAATTATTATAATTTCAAACGATAACTTCTTTGATCATCATTGCAAACGAATAAATCATTTTCATAACTTGCAACCCAGTTGCAACATTCAACTTAGCAAAAATTCCGGCATCCAGATCGTTCGATCGCTGTGATCGAAGCAGCATTAAAAGTGCAATTTGTTGATCATTCGCCGGCATCAAAAACCACAACATCTCATAAATTTTAATCGTGGTAGCTTCATTTTCGATTTGTGTTATTGTTCCGAGTACACAAAACTCAAATAGTTGGGCTGTCGAAGCAACAATTAATATTGGCGAAACGATCCACGAATCCCAAAGCCATAAAAATGCGGATATCGATATAGTAACACCACTCGATATAATTTGAACCATTGCCATTATGTTATAGGTATCGTTTATATCTTGAAAATATTCGATCAAACTTTGATGATTTTGTATGGCTGCCTTCAATTGTTCCGTATGATCGTGATTCGCCATAATTGCGTCATCCACGTTGTTGAGCGAAATTTGAAAAATGTTCACCTTCGCAATTGAATGTACCACAGTAACTAGAAAAAATATATCGTAGAATAGTACGCCCAAGACTCCCACTGCCAAAAATGTGGATTGGTGTAAAAGATTTATTGTGAATCCAAATGTTGATGTTAACTCGATGAACGGAAGATGAACCGGGAATTGTGTTATTTTCTTCTCGTTGTATATATAAGCGATGATTGGGAAACAGGCGTACATGACAAAAACGGATGAGTACGCTACGCAAAATATCTTAAACATTAGTGTACAGATTTGTATGCAAGACGATAACACTTTTGTATTTTTACCGACTTTTATATCACTCAAGTACAAATCGTTCACTTTCTGGCACAAATTGTAGTATTTATATGGATAACGAAGTACAAGTATAAATTTAGTTATTCCCTGAAATTGCAATAAAACTATACATATAAGAACTAATAATAAACAATTTTGTTTTATTTCTTACTTGAAGGAATAGCGACATCATAATTGTTCCTTCAAGGACCAACGATAATGTGACATTATTGAAAATCATATAGATGAAACTCAACCCGATTGTTGCTATAACAAAACCAGTCACACACGTCATAAAGTTTATTTTGAAATTCGGTTCAAGGACCTGAACACCAACGATTACACTCAACGACCGCATATGCCCAATGAGTTGTCTAAACTTTTCAAAATTATTTGTTGCCATTATTGGGTAGCCTCGACTTGAATTTTATACGTTATGTGTAAGCAAAATTCATGATGCTCGTTCCTTTTATATTGAACATTTGTAATTGGAAATTAAATTAGAAATTAAAATTATATTTAATTGCGGAAAATTATAAAATCGAATGGAATGAGTAAGTGAGCAATTGCGCACATAAACTAGACGACGATTGGGGTGGTTAACCTCCTCGATATGCTAAATTTATAGAGTTGCATAATATACATTGGAACCATGCAATTGATTATTTTATCTTCTCTCCCATGGTCGTGTCATATTACCGCTCTGATTAAAATTCACTTTTGGAAACTATTACTGCGTTCATGAAAGGACTATTTTAGAGTTTCCACAACATTCAAAATATATCACTCTAGTTATTGTTATCGATTCATCACTTTAACGGTTTTGGACTTGGATAGATGTGTCAATCTTGTTGAAGATACCGGACATCTTAGTTTTCATTCGAACAATCAAAATATTTCGGGGCTGAAAGTATTCGTTTCGGAATGGGCCAATCGAGCTTAAGTGACGAGGACAATTCTGCCAGAAGTAAATACAGTGCGTCCATTTGAAATTGCCCACCAATAGACAATGTAATGAGAGCTTAATGGTCAGCTCAACGGTCTATACCGTATACATATATAGTATATCAATAGAGGCTCCATGAACCAATAATTTAAAACGAGTTTGTTAAGATTTAACTGTAGGTGAATACTGTTAATTGTCATGGTATCCATCCTGATAAGGGGAAATCATCCTGATAAAAAACATCAGAATTAAACATTATTCTGCATGTGATTGGAATGCTTTTTGTGATTGGAATGCACTTTAACCACATTAAATTAATCTAACCTTAACTATAATTTAGTATATACCGATAAATACCTAAACTTTGATCGAACCAGTCTTCTTATTGTTTCCTCATTATTCTGACACGTAATAAGAACGGAAAACATGCAAAAAACAAACCATATGTACGGAAATATGTCGTATTCATCTGTACCACCCGTATCATCGACACAATTGAATAATCGATTATTATTATTATTATTATTGTTTTGTTTTTATCTTTCAAATCTGTTTTGGGGCTCAAGGCACTCCCAACTCTATCGCGGTTCGCTTATTTGCGTCCTGACTTACGCCATTACAGCCTAATCGAGGACGTACGACTATAGGTCCGATTTACGTAGAACCATCTGCACATTGCATAGCTTCATCCCAGCCTATAGTACTGACATGGACATGGATTGGTCCATAAGTTCTGCACTCCAACAGGAGAGTCATAGATGTGTTCATTCACACCACCGATCGTAATCGATGGAGAAAATCCTCTTTTGCATCCCGCACCTATCGGGATTTGAACCCGATACTTCCCGCTTCAACTGTCGGTGCTTTAACTACTGCGCCATTTGGTCGGTGAAAAATCGATTATTCTCAAGATATCTGTTTTCTTGTTATTAGTTTTGAGTTCGACTCCGTGATTGCGAGAACCCAAACGTTCCAATGTATAACTTTTTATTTAAAATGTTCTTGAAACACCGAATCGAAATAATTACTAATCCTTGCAGTCACAATGTATCTTTGGGCAGTGCTTCCACCTTTCATCCTTACATACTGTTCTCGTGCAATATCGTCTCTTACTTCTTAAGTAATTCTTGACTGAGATAAAATTAGACAAATTATCGTCCTGTGATAATTCTAGTTAAGCGTCATGCGGCTAGGACCAATGTATTATCAAGTCTTGATCTCAAAACAAAGAAAGAATATAGTAGCTGGTAGTGTAACGACTTTCCCAAACAACCTGTAACAACCCTATTAAGTTGATTATCCCTGATCATTTTGAACTTGAAAAAAATATTTAAAACCGTATGTCTATAAACTATTTTCTTAATCATGTTCACCTTTGATAAAATAATTTTTATTATTACCGTATAATAATTTGCAAGGGAAAATGAGCTTTGGAAAAAAATTAATTTTTTTTAGTCAGTTCTGAATTAGATTTTATCGAAAAATTATTACAATTATAAAATAAATTAAAATAAAACTAGTGTTGTATACAGTTGTAATCCAATAGAATTAAAGTATAAAGTGGTGTAGAACTTTTCAAAACTCCATCGTATTTTGGTTTAACATTACCCTGTAACCTTTTCAAAATTACAACGTAGTGGTAAATTCACCTAGTATAAAAATGATCGTGGATTTTGAACAACCTGGTTAGATGAGCATCATAATATTTCATCAGCATCACCTCATGGAAATATACTTAAAACATTTAATACGATGGTCGTTGGAAAAATCCTCACTTGAATGAAGGAAATATGGTAAAGATATTAATTTTAAGTAATTATCATTTTTGAAGTTTGTTTTATTGATATACAGTTCATTTTAAAATTTAAAACCATTTTTTTAAATGATAAATTGTATTTATTATTAATGTATTAATTAAAATTATATAAAGTGTGTGAGGATTATATAGGTGTCTAAGTGGATGGAAGCTTAAGCACAGTTCAATTGATGTTCGTGTAGAAGTCTGGAAATTAACTCACCCCTTGAGTTTTTAGCCAAACTAAACTGTGCCCAGACATCTTACAAATAATTGTTTTTCAATATGATCCTACAAATCGTTACAATCCCCCAACCCAAGTAGTGTAAGCGTGTAATATATGTAAATCTATTAATTTAGCTTACTGCCTAAAAATTATGAATTCTGCTCGATATTAGATTCTACCCATAATTTTTGATCATATAAAGATATAGGGACATAGGGACTGATTGCAACTTCAATCGAAAATCAATGCATAGTCTTGATATTTGGTATTTATAGCAGTTTGTGAAAGCTCACTTATCCAGAATATTTATATCACGAATCATCATCCTATACGAGTATATCCAGAGCCATCTTAATTTTACAGAGCCTAAATATTAAAAATTGAGCTTAAATTAGAGGAAGTAAAATAGAGGAAAAAGCGTAAATTCCCATACAAAATATATGGAAAGTAAACATTTTTTTAAAATGAAATATTTTAATGAAAAGTATGACAAAATAAACATTTTAATGTTGAAATCATATAAAAACTATTTATATAATATATCATTTAAATATTTTTGAATAAAATCAATTGAATATAATATAAATAATTAAATAAATAAATCATTAAATTCAAATATCGAATTAGAACTTTTAATATGTATACGCACAAATACATACATACTCGTATCATATGAAAAAAAAATATTCTCATTTATACGCATGAGCAATATGAAATATCGATCGAGTACGATCAATGACAACAGAGTCATCTCTGGAAAAATTAAAACTACTACTAAAAAGCTACTTTGTTTTTGACAAAAAACTTTTTGATTATCAAAATTCAAAATTTCAAAATTAATCCAAACTAATGTAAAATAAATAAATAAATTTAATTTAGATTTAAAATATATACTCATTTACTTAAACGTTTATCTAAAAACGGTCAAACTACTAGAATCCCACTATAATTCTATAGGAATTAAAACTAGAATCGTACAGTAGAATTATATTGTATCAAATTTTATCATAAATGTTATTACATTTTACAGGATAAAATACTTTAACATATTCTAAAATCCGCATGAAATCGAGTATTTGCTGATAAAATTGTGTGTTTTGTCAAGAAACTTATATATGTAAGAATTTTAAGGTTAGCATTTTTTTCGAGTTGGATTATTTTCACATATCTCGTCTAATTATTTTCACATCACATGTATTAATGAAGTTTATATCTGCGGTGCGATAGAAGGAATGATAAAATATGGAGCTTTATTTAGTTGATTACAATACCTTCTGTTGGGATACAGCGGTCATGGGCCAGCCTCGCCTTCCGATCTTCTTCGTTAATCGACTTAACATCATACATCCAGATTTTGTTGATAACGGTATAAGAGAGAATGTTACGATGGAACTGGGAAAGAGTTGGAAGTGTTAATTAAATATTTTTCTGTGAGTTTTAACATTTATTAAACTGTGATTAGATGGACAGGTTTATTAGGCTAAGAAGCATATAATAGAACAAACTAAAGTTAAGTCTTCTTTTTAATATAAGAAGTTTATATAGTTAACAGACAATTATTATAATTTCAAACGATAACTTCTTTGATCATCATTGCAAACGAATAAATCATTTTCATAACTTGCAACCCAGTTGCAACATTCAACTTAGCAAAACTTCCAGCATTCAGATCGTTCGATCGCTGTGATCGAAGCAGCATTAAAAGAGCCATTTGTTGGTCCTTGGGCGGCATAAAAAACCACAACATCTCATAAATTTTAATCGTGGTAGCTTCATTTTCGATTTGTGTTATTGTTCCGAGTACACAAAACTCAAATAGTTGGACTATTCCAACAATAATTAATATTGGCGAAACGATCCACGAATCCCAAAGCCATAAAAATACGGCAACCGATATAGTAACACCACTCGATATAATTTGAACCATTGCCATTATGTTATAAGTATCGTTTATATCTTGAAAATATTCGATCAAGCTTTGATGATTTTGTATGGCTGCCTTCAACTGTTTCGTATGATCGTGATTCGCCATAATAGCGTCATCCACGTCGTCGAGCGAAATTTGGAAAGTGTTCGCCTTCGCAATTGAATGTACCACAGTAACTAGAAAAAATATATCGTAGAATAGTACGCCCAAGACTCCCACTCCCAAAAATGTGGATTGGTGTAAAAGATTTAATGTAAATCCAATTGTTGACGTTATCTCGATGAACGGTATATGAACAGGGAATTGTGTTATTTTCATCTCGTAGTATATATAAGCGATGATTGGGAAACAGGCGTAAATGACAAAAACGGATGAGTACGCTACCCAAAATATCTTTAACATTAGTGTACAGATTTGTATGCAAGACGATAACACTTTTGTGTTTTTACCGACTTTTATATCACTCAAGTACATATCATTCACTTTCTGGCACAAATTGTAGTATTTATGTGGATAACGAACCAAAAGTATAAATTTAGTCATTCCCTGAAATTGCAATAAAACTATACATATAAGAACAAATAATTAACAATTTTGGTTTATTTCTTACTTGAAGGAATAATGACATCATAATTGTTCCTTCAAGGACCAACGATAATGTAACATTATTGAAAATCATATAAATAAAACTCAAACCGATTGTGGTTGGAACCAAACCAGTCACACACGTCATGACGTTTATTTTGAAATTCGGTTCAAGCACTTGAAGGCCAACTATAACACTTAATGACCGCATATGCCCAATTAGTTGTCGAAACTTTTCAAAATTATTTGTTGCCATTATTGGTAGCCTCGACTTGAATTTTATACGTTATGTGTAAGCACAATTCATGATGCTCATTGTTTTTATATTGAATATTTGTAATTAGAAATTAAAATTATATTTAATTGCGGAAAATTATAAAATCGAATGGAATGAGTAAGTGAGCAATTGCGCACATAAACTAGACAACGAGTGGGGTGGTTAAACTCCTCGATATGCTAAATTTATAGAGTTGCATAATATACATTTCATCAATGTAATTGATTCAATGTATATTATGGCACTCTATAACATATTTAATCTTCTCTACCATGGTCGTGTCATATGGACGTTATACTAAAAAATTACTTTTGAAAACTATTACTGCGTTCATGAAAGGACCATTCTGGAGTTACCTCCACATTCAACAGATTTTAAATCGTTTTGTTCAAGTTTAGACAAGGTGTGCATCTTTAAACTTAGAGGGCTCTGATTGAGATCTATTCGTGAATGGTATAGTCATCTCTTGACAGCGACTCATTATAGTCACTTTAACGCTTGAGACTTGGATAAATGGGTCAAGCTCTTACTTAATCGTCTATCAGATATACATCGTCTATCGTTGAAAATACCGGATATATTGGTCTTCATTCGAACAACCATCATGTTTCAAGATGAAAGGATACGTTTGGGAAGATATGTCACAAAGGGCCAGATTTAAGATTGCCCACCGATAGACGATGTAATGAGAGCCTAATGGTCTGCTCAAATGATTTATATCGTACAAAGTAACAATATGAAGATAAAGGCCCCATAATTTAAAACGCATTCTTTACGATTTGATTATATAAAGCTCAGTAGCCCGATTATGTACAAACTTGAGGTAAAAAAAATCCGATATACTAGCTAATGTTTTCACTAGAAAAACATGTGTCGTATATGAAACTACATTTTTTTATTGTTGTAATGTACGTCGTTTCTTATACTTCGTTGTGTTTTGCCAAATTGACGTTTATCAATCAAGTCATTTGAAAATAAACTGTAATTTTGTGTTTTGAATGTAATAAAGATTTTGTGATAAAATTATAGAAATCAAAAATAATTCATAAATATTATTATAACTATATAACAGCAATTTAAACATTTAAATCATATTATAGAAAATTACTCACCATTTTGAAATTCAATTAATGTACGATTTATATTGAATTTTAAATAAAAACGATCAACCACTAGCAATCAACAATAAGAAACAAAATGAACAGTAAATAAAAACACAATTTATTTGAAATTCAAATATTTTATTTTAACGTTTTCTAAAAATTTTCATTTTTTTATTGAATTTTTTTATTAGTGGTTGCATATACGAGAATAATTATAGCAGTTTTGGTTGCATTCAGTTTTATATAGAAAATAGAAATAAAATTGGGTTCTCTAGCGGAAGAAAATATAACTGTCGCACCCAGATGAATGTCAATATTTGTGTTTTTTCTAAAATGCAATTATCTAAAACGTGTTTAAAAAAATAAGACGAGGCATTAGAAACACAAATAAAATATTTTCAGATATAATCAAGTTTTACTTTATAAAATATATAAAATATTCAGGCATTTAATTTTGACATATTAATAAAATGAAAAAATTAACTTTTTGAATAATAAATTTAACATATACACACTAACTAAAACAAAATTCTGTTGTTATACTGTAAAGTATAAAGAACAAACATCAAATTAAATTTAATAATAAATATATGCAATAACTAAAATATATATTTAAAAAACAATATTGAAAATTTTTATACATCTATTTAATGCATAACCCTATGGAATTTGAAGTTTACTATATCTGGGCATGATAGTTATTTTTTTTCACCGATAGGTATCGCAAATTTGGTTTTCCAATCGTCAATATCGAATTATAATCTAACCTATAGTTTTTTAGTTTATACAGATAAAGACCTCAACTTCACTGAGAGAAAAGTATGCTCATATTAAGCGGTAACAGTATAATTCATGCAGATTTTCTACTTGAATGTGTGCTATGTATATTTATTCTTCGATTGAGAATATTGTTATAAAGTTCATAAAATATTAAAAAACTGTAATTGAGAATACTATCATTATTTCAAGAAAATCGGTTTTTTGTTATAAATGTTTTTATTCTTCATTTAAAGTCATTTAATTTATAAAATTTAGAAACTTATTCTCCAATTTGTCTCCTAATTTAAATTAGTTTGAGAATAATATAATAAAATACATACATTTTTGTCGATGAAATTATAAGGTACAAATCTCAGTTTAAAAATTACTAATTTTAATTAGAGAACACCCAAAATAGAGTTGAGTATAGATTTTCTCAGTATTAAATAAGTTAAATCTTGTATTGAGAATATTTTATTTGAATCAGTAAACTAAAATTTCAAATTATATCATTAATATTCTCAAAAGATGATTCAATCATATCACATTGAATATCGTATTCTTAACTCAAGAAAGAATAATACTTAGCTTAAACATTTCGGAAACACATTTCAAATGGAAAATTCATAAATAAAAATTGGTTAGTTTTAGTATTTTCATTATTTCATGTTGCATATTTCTATTTTTATTGTGTTAAATAAAACATTATATACATACATTTTATAGTTATATACATAAATTATATATACATAAATTAATACATTTAATTAATTATTATTTAGATTATTATATAATTTCATCGAATATTATATATACATATAAATATATATATATATATATATATATATATATATATATATATATATATATATATATATATATATATATATATATACATATATATATATATATATATATATATATATATATATATATATATATATATATATGTATATATATATATATATATATATATATATATATATATATATATATATATATATATTAATTTACTTTTAATATATATAGGTAATTTGACCTTATTAAAGTTCTTACTGCAATAGTTTTAATAGAATTATTATTAACATTTATATCCATATTGCAGTAATTCTTTATGAATTACATAAAAATTATAATCATAATTCAAAATTAAATTCATTTATCTAGAAATAAATATAATTGTTATCATAACAGTTATCATTTAGTCAGTTCTAAGAAACATTATAAATAAGGTTATATGTAAAACATAAATCACATTACTATGTCTATGGAACATAA